>JARHVA010000605.1:3170000-3290000 GCA_037957365.1 Torreya grandis | reverse complement strand
TTCTATGGGGTGTAGGCCTCCCAAAAGGTAACATAGGTACATACAAGTTTCTTTGGGATAGCTAAAAATTGGACCTTAAGTGTAAATGTAGAAAGGAGCTTGATTACAAGACTACCTTATTAAGCATGAATGAATCTCTAGCTTAGTGATTTCAAAACATTGAGTGGAAGGGATATTAGTTAATAAATAAAATGTGCTCTAATAATTACAAGTTGATCTTCTCCAAGATTTCACATTGATGGGAAGGTTTGACACCTTGATGTTAGCTCATTTCCACCTAAATAAATAGCATATTCTAAGGGTTGGGTTGTTCTCCCATTAAAGTGGTACATGAGGTGGGTTCAAAATGTAATGAGACAATTCAGTTCATGCCCAATGTGGGTTTTAGAGAATTGAGGTGAATTTTCCTTAGTATGAGATAATTGGGTAGGATGAACCTTTAGAGCACTAGTTATCATGCCCATAATAGATGATGGGTATCCAAGTGCCTAGTATATAATTATTGAATGCCTCTAAATAATAAGCCTACCTTAAGATGAGTGCTCTCCATAAGATCATGGCTAGATGCACCGTTTATCAGATGATAGAGGTTAATTAGAAGTGAGTGATGTATGTAGTTGAGGCATCCTAATAGATTAAAATATTTGAACCTATTTTTTCCTTGACCCGATGGATATGATCGGGCACACAAAGTATAAAAATATTTTCCTACAATAATTATTATTAATATATAACAAGACAAATATTTTATCTTTATTTTTAGGACATCTTATATCTTTTTCTCAAAAAAGATGTGATGCACTATGCGTATCTTTTGATAAAATATATATTAAAAAGTTATTTTATAAATTAAAGATTAAAAGGAAGGATAAATAAGGAGGCTAATAAAAAAATTGATTATGAAATTATTGAAGTTTATTTACTTATCATTAAATAAGGAGTTGTTTCTTTATTCATCCTAAACCAAAATTTTCATTGGTTTAAGATGAATAAAAACATGTTTTTTTATTTTTTTCCCTATTTCTTCCATAGGAAAAAATTTAGGGTTATTGGGAGTTAGGATCAGGATAGCTCCATTTTATAGGGATAATTCCAAATTCAATAGTCTAAAAGAATCATTTTGAGTTCTCAGGGCATCTATTTATTTGTACCTTTGTTAGGATTAGAGCTTGGCAAGTACTAGCCAATAACATTTTTTGCTATTTCCTTCATTTATTTTTTGAAATTATGGTGTCTTAGGCATATGGGAACCATACTATTCTATCATGTACTTGGTGGTTTAACTCCACTTAAACGGAGATATTGTAAGAGAATACCTATGAAAAAATAGCGTGATGCTAGGATGACAATGAACTTACATTTTAAAATTAAAAAATTACCTTCTCAAAGCCTAGACATTTTTTCTTTCTCACTCCACAATGTGAAAATATAATACCTACACTTTTTTCATAGAGATAAATTACTTATATCTTAGGCCGAGGAAAGGTTTTTGGAGGGACTTTTGGGAATAGAACATATCCCATGGAGATAAGCCTCCTATAACTCAAAGGATTAGAGCACATGGATAAAAACCACAATGTTAGGGGTTTGAAGCCCTCCTCACCTGCACTAGAGTAAGACTAAGTGTCACTCTATTGGTTTAGTAAAGTGACTTTAACTGCTTTCCAGTTAGTAAGAGAGCTATAAAACCTATAGCTTAACCATTGCTTTCCTATTGGATATAAGAGATTATGATTAGTATAACGAGTGTGAAGCTTTGGAACTTTAAAAAATTAGGGTCAGTACATGGTATTTACTATTATGTATTTATTATAATATAATACTTATATTTATTTATTATAATAAATATGCATATGAACGAGACAAGATTCAAGAAAAATTTGTTATGTGTGTGACCTTATAAAATTCTTCCTCTTGGTTGTTGCTAGGCTTGCATAGAGTGTCTATAAGTACACTTGTTTTCTTGAATTGTCATCATTCAAGAGAATGGATGAAGGTATCTATATAAAATTAGTAGTATACTAAAACTACTAATATGCTATTAAATAACTAATCGTAGCTCAAAAATTGACTAGTTGAAAGGAACTAGCCCTAGGGTGTGGACTATTCCCAATCTAGACCAAGATATTAACAACATTGTTGGGATTGAATTAATATTGATTTTAAGAAATCAATAGTTAATAATTTTGACAAAGTGAATAGAGGTATTGTCCAATTCAAATGTCTAAATCAAACATATTTTTTTCCTCTTTTTAAAATCTGATATTTGTTATCAATGATATTTATTCTTTAACAAAAAAACACAGGGGAGTAGCTAAGTGTTCAAAATGAGCCCTTGATAAAAAAATTCTCCTCAAACAAGATTTGAAACTATGATTAATCAGTTAATATCCGACCACTCTACCACTAAGATATCAAGGAATAATGAAGATTTGAATCTCATATATGTTTTATAGTTTGTTTTTTGACTTGACCTATGAAAATTAACATTTGGAAAACTAAATGCAAATGTTTATTGAGACTCTTGGAATACCCCACATTCCTATGTATATTCTAGGTTATATTATAAGTATAAAAGGTCATGATAATAATCCCTTTGTTTCTTCTAGAAATATTTTAGGATAAGGGGTGGTGGTAATTAACCAAAACCAACACAATAATGTTCATTATCCCTTCTCCTCCCTCCCCCCTAATGAGATGCATCTTGATAAATCAATATAATGTTGCAGATTTGCCAGTGAGCTAAATATGTTCACTTTACCAAGCTAAGAATGCTCACTTTGCCAAGCCAAGTATGCTCATTATACCAAATGGAAATAAGGACATCTCTATCCCTATTATTTTTTATTATTCTCAATGTTAGTAGGTAGTCAACTAACCCTAATCACCTATGTTTCTAAACCACTTATTGAGTTAAAAAGAAGAAACATGGTAGTGTTCAAAATTGCAATAGAATTTAAAATTGTTTTTGATTATGTAGGAGAAAAGGTATTTGATTATTTCATCTATGTACCTTTAGGCTGTACAACCCATGAATCATGGGATATTTGATGATTTTCATGAATATTTTAGTAGATGAATTATCAAAAAGTGTGAGAATGGATTGCATATTGGCAATCATACATTTGCCAGATCAATCACTATTTGTCTTTCTTTCACAACATTTAAATAATTAGTTTTTATTAAATTTCTTTGTGTGTCAGTTTCATGTAAATGAATTGAAGTCAATAAATAATATTAATTCATAATATCTATTATCTAAAGAATCGATGAATCCAAGAAATGAAATAACATAAAAATAATAGAATTTTCTTATGGAAACAAGAGGATAAATCTAATAATGGATCAATTTATTTATTATATGTATGGAATGGAAATATTCATTTTTAAAATGAATATAGTATAGACATTAATATACAAAATAAAGATAATAAGATATATATCCCCTTCTATACATCTCATTCCCTCTCCTACAAAAAGACCTAGCATAACTACTCCATTTGGAATTCCATCAATTTCCCATCTATCAATTGAATGCCTTGTTTTATCTAATTATTTTACACCTCTACTCAATATTATATCACAATATTAGTCTATATAAGCTTGATTATATGATAATTATATATAATACTAATTTATTAGTCCAAGATAGTCCTCATTTAAGTATGATGTACGTATTGTGATAAAAAATGAATAGGTCTATATATAATATATGCCATCAACATACCTAGAAACATTATAAAAAATGAGGGGAATGCATCTGTGAAATATTTGAACCAATTTTGAAACTTATTCTCATCAAATTTTTTCATCACTGAAATAAACCATTGAGATAATATATCATAACTCATTAAGCTTATAAAGATTAAAGGTTTCCAAAATGTCATTATATAAGGGGATTCGATGGTTATCATTGATGCTATGATAAAAGGTAAGATTCCATATTAGAAATGGATAATATCCTTTGTGGTGATAGGGTGTTGGTAGAGCAATTATCATTTGTCTCTTTCTGACATTGTTTTTGAGAGTATAATAAAGTAGTAGGTCTATTAGTGAATGTTAGGGTGGATCAAGATCCCTTGTCCTAAATATTTAATAGGGAGCTAAGTGAATGGGTTGGTTTTTCACATATTTTGAGGTTACATGCTGAAAAAATGATGTTGTAGGAAACTTGTGCCCCTTATGAATGGAAGTTTTTTGACCTTAAATGTGGAATATGTTTTGATTATTTTAAATATATACTATAGATGATATTTATTTCTAGTTTCTAAAGTGGTAGTAGGATGAACCCTTTTTTGGAGGCTGCTTTCTTAATGAACTTGTATAGTTATGTTGTATAAAAGTCTATCTCTTTTGGTTGTAGAAGATGTCATTGATTTTATTTGTTATGATTATTCAGATGTAACTCTTTAATGATTAAGTGGTTATTTATGATTAAGTTAGTTCTTCCTTTGTTATTATATTAGGTTACAACTTTGATAATTTTTTTAGAGCCTTTTTTGAATTTGTAAGAATTTATTTTTGATATTAATGAAAGGGTTGAAGGAACCCACAAATCTCTTTTAATGATTAGAAAAAACTCATTCTACCTTGGAAAAAAGGAACTTATATTAATCCAACAAATAAAATAAATATTATCAATAAAACTAAAGGTAACATCATTGCATTGCCCAATTCTTTCGAATAAACCAAATATCCTTGATGGAAGAAATGGAAAGTGACAACCAACCCCTTATTCTTTCTAGAAAACCCTTCCATATTATTCAAATTTTGAAATGCTTATTTGGTGAAGGATTTAACCCTTTCCATGATTTGATTTGACATAAAATCCACTCTCATTCTACTGAATGTCTTGGATTCCTGCTCTCCCCTCATAAGAGTTGAATATAATGTAATAAGGTGGTTATATACATTAGCTAAATTTATATTGAAGTCCCATTCAAAAAGTAAGTAAATTCATATGAAGCATGTAAAAGGTAGTTATCCCTATTGTGAACATAGTTATCTCCTAGAAAATGGGAGAATATAATTTATTATCACTAAGAATTTAGTCTTTGGACCAAAAACAAGAAAAAGGTGGAATACCAAAAATACAAAGTGTTCTTAAGAGAATAGTGATTCCTATATTTGGCATATATTTCTTAAAAACTATCCACAAGATCCATATTTTAACTTTTACCACAATAATATGCAACGATGGGTGCGATGTAAATGCTCATGACCATTGGCTGGTGTGGGTAAAAGATGCACCGATATATGAAAAGGATACAAATTTAACAATTATATATTTTATAGAAAAACACTTAACTTGTGATACTGATACTCTAAAAAATGACGTGGAAAAATTGCATATACACCACCATACTAAGATTTGTAATAAAAAAAGAAAAAAAAATGTAGATACAATTTTTCGTAATTATCAATACATCAAATAATAATATGAACACCAATTGAAATAACAAATGATCTTGCAATTAAACATTGAAATAAATTTATATGCTATGAAGTACAAAATGATACATTGCTTTGGATAACTTTGACACATTTTTACAGGACATGGGCATGACTGAGCCCCAATACCTAGAAATAATACATTCAATAATTACACAACCTACTATTTTCATTGAGTGCACACCATTACAAGTATGAATCAATAGTTTTATAAAATACATGCCATACCTTTAACAAGATAATATAGATGCGCAATTGTTTTTAAATGCATATGTTGTAGCAATATATTGTAGTTCATATATGACAAAGGGAGATTCAAAAATAACATATATTTTTAGGTAAATACAAAAACAACATGCAAAAGCACACATAAAAGTTATCCATATTCTATGTACACTAAGAAATGTGATCCTAAAATATCAAAAAATGTATGCACAACAATTTATTCCCTTGGTGTTATTGTTACCATTAAACCATTGTTCAATAACATGTACTTTTGTAAACACATCTTGGCTTGATGAATAGACATTTATCTTAAAACACACAAATCTTATTAGACATGAGCCAAATGACTTTGAATATGTAATGTGATGATCTCTTATAGACTATTACATAGCCCATCTTGATACCATTGACCATGTTTGTTTAACTAAGTTTACTTCTAACTACCATACAAATATAAATCCATTAAAAAGGAAAAACGGCCATGTTATACACTTTTTAAATTACAATAAACATCTTGACATTGAAAATTATTACTGTGAATGGTTATTATTTTATTTGCCATTTTGAAACAATGAGACTAGTTTGAAATAAGGTCTTCAAACATGGAAACAAGCATACAATTCACAAGTAAATATTATTAAGTAAAATGAGGCTCAGTTTAACTATGACATAAATCCTTCTTGGGGAGACATAGAACATGTTGCCTTCTAAATTAATTTCAATACTGAGAAAGTATTGGACACTAGAAATTGTTTATGTGAAGAAAAGAACATGAAAGAGGAATATGATTTGCATATGGACTTCCCATTAAAAAATTTTGCAACAAGATAATGTATGTCAAAACCATTTGAATTTCTTCCTCATCTATTTATTTATAACAATGTCGAATACTCAAATATAGACAAATGTTGAGTAAAGAGTAAGAGGTAATTATAAAGGACATTGATTGTAGAAAATGAAAAATAAAAACTACCCATTATACCTATTTATAATAGGAGGCATAGGTGCAAGAAAGACATTTACAACAAAATGTATCTATGAAATTCTAATTTGGATTTACTCTCAAACTATTGAAAGTGATCTCTATAAGCCAAAGTGTCTTATACTTGCATACACAATAAAAGCTACATACAATATTGGAGGAGTCAAATTGCATTCAACATTCTATTGACATTTAATAAGTCAGAACTTATTCCATTAAACATTGAATGTCTAGATGCATTGTCTAAACATTACAATCAATTGTGCATAGTACTAATTGATGATATCTCACTTATATGAGCATGAATGTTATATCATATTGATAGATGTCTACATGACATAATGTGACTATTGACCATGTTCTTTGGCAATGTTGATATGATATTTTATGGAGACTTTTATCAAGTTCAACTTGTAAATGACTGTTTGATATTTGAGTATCCATAAGTCAATGGTGAATTTATTTAATATTCTTTTTGGCAAGAAAATGTAAATTTTTATCTATTTTAGCAACCCATATGTCAAAAAGATGAAAAATTTATCTCAATATTAAATAAAATATGAACATACTCGCATACAAAATAAGATATAACATATCTTAATAAAAAATGCTTGAGACTAGCCCCAAATGATCCTTCATTTCCATATCTTTTTTTCTTGAAGAATGAAGTGGAAGCCCACAATAACAAAATGTTATCTCTTCTTCCACACAATGAAATTGTTATCCATGTAATAAATAAAGAAGATGATACATATAATGAAATATAGGGATATACTAATGTTGTATGGCTACTTGTAGAAATCATACTAAAGCTTAACATGTTGATTGAGCTTTTTGCCAAGAATTATGATATGCAAGATGGACTTGTCAATGGTTCAGATGGCATGGAAGGTGTTGAATTCAAGACACTTGGTGTCAGGATACATGGATTAGCATATACAAATTTATTTCATGTGAAAATCATAGACTCATTATATTTACTAAGTCTGCTTATGCATAAAGAGTTTATAGTTAATAACAAAATCTCTATTAAAATGTCAAGACTAGAATCAAATTCAAAATGGAAATTTCAAGATAGCCTCAAATCAAATGTATTGAATTTATCTATTGTTAAATGATCCTTGAATAATCACAACCTCAAATCCCATCTAAACAACACTATCAATGACCATGACTTGATAAGATGTGATATATCATGTTTACAAGAAACCTACGTTGTAGTTGCCAATTGATTCAATATTAACTCAAACTTTTTGACCTATAAATTGGTATATAATGTCTATTGTATTATGATATGTGTGAAAAATCATGTAATCATTTCACAACCAATCCAATATGTATCAGATGAGGTGGAATCATTAACAATAACTATTGTGATACGAGGTAATGAATTTGTAGTTGTTAATATCTATGTATCCCCATCTATTGGCATCTTGAATATCATCAATGTTATTGAAAAGACATTTCTAAATTTAAATGCATCCAAATAAATCTACATTCTAGGATACTTTAACATTGACATGTCTATTTTCAATAAATTAAGTACATTACTTGAAAAGCATATGTCAGGTTACGATATGTATTTCCTGCCACATATACATAAGCAACATATGAATCAAATCATAGATAATATTTGGATAAATAATATAAGACAAACTAACTAAATTATAATAATAGAAACATATTGGATTGATCACAATGCAGTATGTGTCACCATAGATAATAATACTTAGTCATTAGGATTTAAAACAAGTTAATGAACACATGTAAGATTTTTTTCTTTGTTCAAATCCTATTTTCTAATTCATAACTTTAGCCTATGTTGATTTCACTTGTATATGTAAAAAATTTAGGAGAAAGCATGTTGTTCCATCTACTTAATTTTTTTGGTTCTTGAACATTTCATCTAGTTCTCTTCATTGCATATTTTTCATGAATAAAACTATGGTGAAATTCATAAAAGAACTGACGTTCAATCTTAACAAATGAAATACAAGACATGAAATTAGAAAAAAAATCAGACAACAAGAAACATATCAAGAAAAAGAAATTATTTTATATGGTATAGATGAAACAAATTATTCTGAACAATAATTGTAAAAATGGTAATCCATGAATCATTTTTTTGTTTCTGTTTGTTGACTTTAAAATGCATGTTTTTGCTACACAAAAAAATGTGAACTTTTTTTGCTTTGATTTTATCATTACTATATTTAAAAAGGAAAAACATTTCTTTTTTCCTTATCCCAACACATGCACAAAAGCAACTCCTTCATGCACAATCATGGATATTTATGTTAGGAAAATTTCTTCTATATTTAAGGGAGATATTTTAACATTTTATGGACCTACCCATGTTACAAATCCTAGTTCTTTGATTAAGGCAGAGATATTACATATTGACTTGGTCAATGTTCATGGGAAGATGGAAATAACAATGAACATTATCAATAAATTAATTCAAAAATTTGAAACATATAAATCTTTATGCAAAAGTATCTGGGTTTCTGAGTTCTTGATCAAGGACAAGACAAAATATGAAGGAGGGGACACTACATTTTGCATAGTATTGAGTGCAAAATCAAACATGTATAACATACCTATGGTGTACAATAAGTGTAAACTTATACCAGATCATGCAATTTTTGATATAGTAGATTTAGATGATTCATTTTCAATTGCTTCATTTAGAGCCTTTATAACAAGTTTTCAGTAAACAAGTACACAATTTAATTTACATATCAAGGATGGTGAAATAGAATACAACCATGCAGTAGTGAGTCTTTATTTTATCTTTTCTTTTTTTTTTTAAATTGTTTTTTTTCTTATACTATGATTATTTTTCTTGTTAAATTATCTACAAAATATATTTTTTAGATTCAACTTGGTGAATAATACCAATAACTTTGCCATGCAATTCAAGACCAATTGATTTCAAAAAAATATCTAATCTACATTTTCAAAAAATGATATGAAAGGCTCAAAAGGTTCTCGTACACTTTATAATACAAATTTTGCATGTTTCATCAAACCATTGACCTATGAAACCATGAATAAATATCTGTAAACAATCATTGGCACAAACATTGAGGAATTTTTTTATTTATTCTCTTTTTTTCCATTAACTATGAAAGAAACTTTCAATTATTTTTCAAAAAAAAAAACTCTGCCTCAAACATATACATGCAATAGGAATTTTAAAAGAGAAGGACATTTATTTAGCTCCCTTTTAGCTAATATGTAAGTCTTGCCACTATGCAATCCTAAGAAAGGATCTTGAGCGAGATGACTGCTTGCACTATCCAATATATCCATTGAATTTGGGATATTTGTTTGTTCGTGTGTTGACTTACAATGTCTCAAAAAATAAGGAAAGATAGAATGCATTAAAAAAAAATAAATCTTGAGACTTTATTTTTAGAACTGATTCCAATATCCTTCGACCAATATAAATAAGACATCTTGGCTACTATTTTATTACTACGTAGATTTCAGCTTTATAGTATAATTATGATTGCGATAGATGGTATTGTTTCTGACATTAAACATGAATGAAACTAGCTTCTAACCTAGTGAGGTTGTTAAAATGTTGTCTTGCAAATATATTTTCATCATTTAAAATATTTTTTCTACAATTTGTTAATACCATTGTTCCTTATTTTGTATCTTGATTTCTTATTTTTAGGAAAAGAATTTACTTTAAAGACAAGATGTAACAACTTTTCGACTATACTAATACTTATTATAGATACTTTGATTGTTCATGTTATGCATAACATTACTATAAACCCATTCCATAGTTAGATTAAAAAATCACAACTTTTTTTGTTTTTGATTTCATTACTATAATTACATATGTACAAAATACAAACCAAGGAAAAGAACCTGCTTTAAATACACAACATAACAATTTTTTAACAATATTAATACTTTTCCTAGATACTTTGATTGTTCATGTTATGCATAGTGTTGCTATAAACTTATTCCATATTTGGATTAACAAATCAAAAATTTATTTTAGTTTTTTATTTTTTCACTATAATTACAAATACATGATATGTATAATAATTGATAAAAAATATATTGATATATTGCATAATGCTTTCTTGATATATGTTATTGATATCTTGATATATGTAATTATATGGTTACAATTCCTAGCTTTAATTTATTTATGAAAATATAAGAATGAAACAAATTTCAAGATCTTACATATGTTATTTTACAAAAGTTCAAGATTTATGGAAACAATAATTTATTCTTTTGATTATACTTGTTTCCAATGTTAAAGTATGAAAAAATGATGCTTAAAATTGAATCACTATTACAATTCAAATTTGTGCACTACCATATTAATCTGGACTATGCATAACATCATCAAGCTATGATTTACATCACACAACTACTTGAGCATTGGCATTATGCCTTATAGTCACTATACAACCAATATTTCTTTATATACTAAGACATACCAAAATCAATGAAGTCCCCAGTTCAAAAAAATGTTATAATGCAAGTTATTCATCAGATTATAAATCTTTGCTTTTGATAGTTAAAAAATTATCTAATTTATAGATTATACGTCTAATCTTATACATATTTTATGATGCCTCACATTTGTCATTTCTGATAATTGTATTATTTGGTTTTCAATTTCTACTCTATTTTATTTATCAAATGTCACAGTGCTCAATCCTATATGAAAACTGAATCTATAGTCTCATGTGAATTATAATCATTATGTAGTTTCATTCATAAATTGTGCACCATTTTTTTGATAAAATATGATCATACATAATGTTATAGATACAATAATAGTAATCAAGACACATTTTGTGAACAAGTAATTGACTTCTTAGTTCTAAACCTTATTTGATATACAATATAACATATATATTAAAAATCAATTAGCTTAGCAACTAAAATTATTTTGACCAAAAAATACATCTGAAAATGTCTTAAAGTCAATGCACAAGGCGATCGTAAAACAATGGCCAATATAAATATCATTAATGTATGAAAATGCATCCTATAGATTTTAATGTTGAATGATATTAGAGATAGGTCAATGATCTTGATTCATTATTTTGAATCTATGCATTTGTATTTGTCATAGTTTAATGCATTGTAGAGAAGGAATCTCAACATTCAATAAAAAGCCATCAATTAGTTCAACACTTATAACCTATATGCAATAGGCTCTTGAGGGAGGTCTTTTGTTTTAAGTATAGTGAATCTATCCTAACGAATATTTTAGTCATTTATAAATCTTATGACTTATTTTCATTGTTTTCAATGATCTTGAGTAATTTTGATCTTGTAGCATTTATCTCCTAAGATTTGCATTGCAAAATGTTTTCATGTCTTCAAGGTTTGTATCTCATCTTTAGTCTATTTTTATTTTAAATTACTAATTTGAACTTGACATAGATTAAGAAAGTAATTCTAAGATTGGTGGCCAAGTAAATTTTATTCAAATTGATTCATGTTCAAATTTTGCAAAACATTTGATCTTTTTTTTTGATTTTTCAGAATATCTTTGTAGCTTCCATCTATTCTAAAAATTCTTTTTGAAATTTATCTAGAATCAATATATACACATAAATATTTTTCACCTAAAAATACTATTAACATTATATAATACTAGAATTTATTTGTAATGTTTCTATAAAGCTAATGTAAAAATATTTGTGATAAGGAACATTGCTTCTCAAAGATACCAAAAAAATGCTGGTGCAAAAGGTCATTATGATGCTAATGATAATATATAGTATCAAGGACATGGAAATTTTAATTTCTACCTATAAAGGTAACACATTCATGAGGTTATAGGCTCTGAATTGCTTTAGAGTCTAACAAAAAAAGAAAAATAAAAAAAAGAAAAGGGAGTTGGCTATGTGAAAATATAATTATAAATTACCGATAATGGATTTGATCAATAATTCATATTGGGATTTAGAACTTGGTAGCCTTACTTCCTTGGTTTGGATTCAGAATCATGGACCTTTAAATACAATCAAATTATTGATTAAATCTATTTATAATCATCATCATATATGCATACATGTGCTTGTTAAATATTTAAATGCTTTATTACAATTGTTTGTGTTTTAAACTAGAATGGTTTGGTGTCTCTACTGCTTTATTTTAGTTTAATCAAAAATAGGAATTACACTAGAAACATGTTTGTAGTTTTTAAAAATACTTTTTTATATTATGCATGCTTGTGTGATTGGTTATTGATATTTGGAATAAAAACATTCCATATTTGGTAAGAGCAACATATCTTATTTGCTAAATTTTGGTTTCTCCTTGTTTAATAGATATTTATCTTTGCTTCATTACATTCTATATGTTTTTGTTCATATCCTTTACTCAAATTTATAGATCGATATTGAATATTGACATACATCTTACCACTTAAGTGGATACAAAACATTTGATTTGTTCACAAGTTGAAAATATCATTGCATAATGTTATAAATTACTAGATTCTTGCTCAAGAACAGTTGTAATGTCAATGACAAAACCATGTTCTTTATATTCATCTATAATCATGTCTTTTTTCCCTTCATAGGTACTATGCCTAGTTTCATCGCTTTTTAGCTTACTTGAAATATGTTAAAAATAATTGCATATGGATGTATAGATTATTTGAAGAAGACACAAAGAAAATCATTACTATATAATTTTTAGCATGCTTTCTTTAGATCCACAATTATAAACAACTTATTTAAGGTTGTCTTAAAAAATATGGAAATTGATACTTAGTTAATCACAAAAAAATATATGCTCATATATTTCTTGGATTTTCTTGAATCCTATTCAATTCACTAAATTCACCAAACCATAGCAAGCTTGTACATGCATCTAGATCTTTATAACCTCCTTCCATTTCTTTGGTGTAATAATTTGGCATTCGATGCAAAACATTCAAACAAAGTAGTCAACACATAGAGAACAAATAAATAATTGAATGGAAGAATATACCCACCTTGTATAAAACCCTCTTTTGTCTGCCACATCATTAATGCCCAGTCTCAATCCAAGTAAAATGGACCATAACATTTAAAAAAACCAACCAATGAGCTTTAAATAGATAATATAATTTTGTTTATGCTATTAAAATAGTTGTTATTTCACTTTACAAAAGCTTTATATTATTTTTTTACTCACTAATAAATGAAATCTGATCAGCCACCACACTCAACAATAATTCAAAGATAAAGTTAGTTTGTAATGACTTTAACTATGTATCGATACAAATTTTCTCCATCAAAAAAATAAAAAATGTCTAATATAGGATTTGATTTTGAATTATAGGTTATGGATGTGTTTTAGTATTTTCCAAAGAACATTTGTTCAAGATTTGCATTCTATCTATTCAGTGTGGGGTCAACACCATGCCATCCAGATTGAAGATTACTTTGAGTATCATATCTCCATCTGTAATTGTGGTACTATTTCCTCCAAAATATTTTTGTTGTTCTCTTGTACTATATTGGATCATTTTAAAACAAATAATTGGTTTAAATATTCATTAGCCAAAAGACCCTCATGATTTATGTTGTGTTTACTTGATTTGTCCCTCAAGATTTATAATTTAGGGATTTTTATTTATCTAGTAAAGCACAACAACACATTATAAATATTTATATACATGTAGAAGTTTGCTATGATTTTCTATGATTTCTAAAAAAACAATGAATACAAAAAAGCTAATGGATTAGGACATCAAGATTTCATTAGATTTCGTACGTTGCATATCCTATGTAGAGTTTAGAGACAAGGTTTTTTACTATGAGCTTAGTTGATTTTGGATTCTAGGTTTGAAATATAGGCCTTTGTATGACTTTGGTTAGGGTTATAAAGTGTGAATTGGTTGAAAGTTTTACCAACTATTCTATTCACATGCATATTCCTATTTTGTTTGTGGTAGAAATTAAATACTCAAAAATTATTGACAAGTTTTTTCGAAGCTAGTTAGTCTCTTCCATTTAAATTTAAACACATAAAACATCTGTTAACTATACTAAATACATTATCTACCATGACTAAAATATATGTACAAAAGCAGTTGTAGATGATCCACTAGTACTGACAATGGATGTTTTTGGAGATTCATTTTATAGATATTTCTCAAACAACACTCATGATGGTAGTATTCTTTAAAATTTTGGGAAGCTCAGCAATATGAAATATCTTAATTTGTCCACTAATATATTGATTGGAATGATACCTCTGTTAAGTTGTGGAGCTAAAAGCTTCACTATTATGCAAATGTGGAGGTTGCTAGGCTTAACCAGTAACTGGCATCGGCAGTATCGCTGACATCAATCAGAAATGGATCAGAACCGACTGACATCGGTTAGGGATCGATCAACGTCAGTCATATGTAGACCGATAGCAACTGACATCGGTCACCTGTGTGTGTGCATTTACATGCATTTCTAGAATTAGATTTGTTCCAATTTTAGGACAGAGTGTTTGCATGTAAAGACTAATTTTAGTCTTGAGTCTATGTTTCTAATTATTGTATGCCTTGGATCCTATTTAAGAGACCCATGGGGCTGTATTGTAATTAAGGGAATAACAACTCAGTTATTGAGTTGATTGTAATTGATTGAGAGAGAGAGAAATACTGTACACTCAAGAGGTGTGGAAGAGTGAGATTTCTTCATTGTATTCTGAAAGAGTTTAATGCAAGATTGGTTATTTCTTGTATCTCCTATTATTTGCTATTTCTGATTTCTAGTTACTTATTACTTCTAGTTCAATTCTGTGTTTAGTTGCTTATACAAAAGTAATCAATTGTACTCCAAGTTCCTAACAAGTGGTATCAGAGCAGGTTAGTGTTTTGTTGATTACATGATTCACTCACAAGGGTTTCTGATTGAGTGGGAGCAAAGCAATGGTAGAAGAAAGTAAGCTAAGAATGGAGAAATTCAATGGCAAGAATTATCAATTATGAAGGATGCAGATAGAAGATTATCTGTATTAGAAAGATCTATTTTTACCATTGGGTGGGGTTTCAAGTAAGCCCACAGATATGCAAGATGAAGAATGGAATGTTCTTGATAGAAAGGCTCTTGGATCTATAAGGTTGAGCCTGGCATCTTCTGTGATTTCTAACCTATCACAGGCAAAGACAATGGTAGAGTTAATGGATACTCCAGAAAATTTATATGAAAAACCCTCAGCATTGAATAAGGTATATCTTATGAAGCAATTATTTAATTTGCAAATGCAGGATGGTGGATCTGTATATAGTCATCTTAATGATTTCCATGAAATTGTAAATTAGTTAAATTCAGTCAAAATAGTTTTTGATGATGAAATTAAGGCTCTCTTAATCTTATGCTCTTTACTTGAAAGCTGGCACAGCTTGGTAATGGCAGTTAGCAATACTGCATCTGCTTCAAATATCTTGAAAGTTGATGATGTTGTAAGTGTAATCTTGAATGAAGAAATTCACAGGAAAAGCACAAGGGAAACTTCATGTAATGCTTTAAGTATTGAAAGCAGGGGAAAGCAAAGAGAGAAAGGCAAGCAAAGGAAATCAAGGTCAAAGATGGGAAGGAGATCCAAATCTAGAAATGGAGGTATAACCTGCTGAAATTGTGGAAAGAAAGGGCATGCAAAGAAAGATTGTTGGTTGAAGGATAACAAAGAAAATCAGCAAGAAAGTAATAAGGAAGCAAATGTTGTAGGTATTGTTACACATGATGCTCTTATATTTTCTTTAGATAGTCAAGTAGAATCATGAGTTTTAGATTCTAGTGCTTCTTTCCATGTAACCCCAAATAGAGAATTTTTCAATGATTATGTCTATGGAGATTTTGGAAAAGTTTATTTAGGGGATGATGAGCCTTGTCAAATTGTTGGCAAAGGAAAAGTGCAACTGAAATTGCAGAATGGCAATACATGGGTGTTGAAGGATGTCATGTATGTACCCATCCTAAAGAGGAATCTGATTTTTGTAGGAAAGTTGGGTGATGAGGGTTGCACAGTAACTCTCACAGCTGAATCTTGGAAAGTTTCCAAGGGTGCACTTGTATTAGCAAGAGGTAAGAGAGTAGGTACACTTTATCTATCTACTTGTGTTACTGATTATTCTCCTTCTATTTTATCTACTTCAAATGTAGATGCAAATATGTGGCACTATAGGCTTGGTCACATGAGTGAGAAGGGAATGAATGTTCTTAAGTCAAAAGGTAAGCTTTTAGATTTGAAATGCATAGATCTAGATTTTTGTGAGCATTGTATTTTTGGGAAACAGAAGAAAGTGAGGTTTCTCAAAATTGGGTCAACAAAGAAGAAGCACAAGTTGGAGCTTGTTCACACAGACGTGTGGGGACCAGCTCAAGTAGCTTCTATTGGAGGATCACAGTATTATGTTTCTTTCATTGATGATGCTACAAGAAAGGTATGGGTTTATTGCATAAAGAGGAAATATGATGTTTTTGACACATTTAAGAAATGGAAAGCTTTGGTTGAGAATGAAATAGGTTTGAGATTGAAGTGCCTTAGATCTGACAATGGTGGTGAGTACTACAGCAATAAATTCAATAGTTACTATTCTATGAGTGGAATACGTAGGGAAAGGATGGTTCCAAAGACACCTCAGCAAAATGGAGTTACTGAAAGGATGAATAGAACAATAATGGAGTGTGCATGGAGTATGAGGTTGCATGCTAGTTTGCCCTTAAAGTTTTGGGCAGAAGCTATAGGTACTATGGTTTACCTGATTAATAGAGGACCTTCTACTACTCTGGATGGTGGAATTCCAGAAGAGGCTTGGACAAGTAAAAAGGTAGATCTTTCAATTCTCAGAGTTTTTGGCTCTGAAGCTTTTGTGCACATTGATAAAGAAAATAGAAAGAAGCTGGATGCTAAATCTATGTGGTGCACTTTCATTGGTTATGGCTTTGGAGATTTTGAATTCTAGTTGTGGAATTTAGAAACTAATAAAATTATTAGAAGTCGTGATGTAGTTTTCAATGAGAAGGTGATGTATAGTGATCAACTCAAGAGGTTGAATAATTTTAAGCAGGGCAATTTGGATTTGGATGAGGTAATGATCCAAAATGAGCTCATGGGTAAAAATCATCACTCACAGGAAAACACAGATACCAACATCGATCAGGTAGGAACTGACATTGGTCAGGCAGTAACTGACGTTGGTCATGCAGAAATTGATGTCAGTTAGACAGAGACTGACATCAATCAAGTAGAACTGACATCAGTCGGGTGCAGACAGAGAGATTTGGGTAGACAACAAGCTGGGCATGAGTCTCAAATGCCCATAAGGAGGACTGTAAGGGTAAGTAAACCTCCAATTCATTATTCCCCTTCTTTATACTATGTGTTGCTCACTGATGGTGGAGAACTAGAAAGTTTTGATGAGGCAATACAGGTAGAATCTAGGAAACAGTGGCAACATGGCATGAATGAGGAAATTGATTCCTTGGAAAAGAACAAAATGTGGGATTTAGTTGAGTTGCGAGCCAGAAAGATAGCACTAAAAAATAAATGGGTATACAGGTTAAAGGAAGGAGAGAATGGACAAATGAGACATAAGGCTAGGTTGGTAGTAAAGGGATTTGCACAAAAACCAGGTATTGATTTTGGTGAAATTTTTTCTCCTATAGTAAAGATGACTTCTATTCGGACTGTATTGTCTTTAGTTGCTATTGAGGATTTGCATCTTGAGTAGCTTGATGTTAAGACAACATTTCTTCATGGAGATTTGGATGAAGAGATATATATGGATCAGCTAGAAGGTTTTAAGGTCAAAGGTAAGGAGAAACTTGTGTGCAGGTTGAAGAAAAGCTTATATGGTCTTAAGCAAGCTCCAAGACAATGGTATTTAAGGTTTGACAGGTTTATGATAGAGCATGGCTTTAGTAAATGTCAATCTGACCATTGTGTTTATTTTACCAGATTGGATAATGGTAGTTATATTATCCTCTTACTATATGTAGATGATATGCTTGTTGCAGGTTCACACATGCAAGAAATTACTGAGTTAAAGGTAAAACTAGCTCACACATTTGCCATGAAGGATTTAGGAGCAACAAAGAAAATCCTTGGCATGAGTATTAAGAGAGATAGAAAAAATCACAGGTTGATTTTGTCTCAAGAGGATTATGTGAATAAGGTGTTGGAGAGGTTCTATATGCAGGATGCAAAACCGATAAGCACACCTATGGCTGGACACTTCAAGTTGAGCAAAGAACAGTGTCCTAAATCACATGATGAAGTTGAGTACATGAGCAAAGTTCCATATGCTTCAGTAGTTGGGAGCTTGGTGTATGCAATGGTATGTACTAGACCTAATATTACCCAAATAGTGGGAGTTGTCAGCAAGTTTATGGCCAATCCAGGAAAGGAACACTGGAAAGTAGTTCAGTGGATTCTCAGATATCTGAGAGGGACCAATAGTAGGCATTTATGATATGGAGGGTCAAACACTTCTCTACATGGGTATGTAGATTCGGATATGGTAGGTGACTTGGATGGCAGGAGAAGCACCACAGGATATGTGTTCACTGTTGGTGGAATTTTGGTTAGCTAGATTTCAAAGTTGCAGAAGGTTGTTGCCCTGTCTACTACAGAGATAGAATACATTGCAGTCACAAAGGCTAGACAGTAAATGATATGGATGACTCAGTTTATGGAAGAGTTGGGAAAGGAGCAAGAGAGTTGCAGACTGTACAGTGATAGTCAAAGTGCAATTCATTTGGCAAAGAATTCAGCCTTTCATTCAAGAACCAAACATATACAGTTTAGGTACCACTTCATTAGATAGGTATTGGAGGATGGACAGTTGAAGCTGGAAAAGATCCATATGGATAAGAACCCTATAGATATGTTAACAAAGCTAGTAACAAAGGAGAAGTTAAATCTTCATTCAAATTTTGTTGGTCTTCAAGATTGAACTTGAAGAGGGAGAAACAAGATAGAGGATGTTGCTGTATAGGTACAGGTGTAGCTATTTATCTCCAAGTGGGAGATTGTTAAGTTGTGGAGCTAAAAGCTTCAATGTTATGAAAATGTGGAGGTTGCTAGGCTTAACCAGTAACTGGCATCGATAGTATCACTGACATTGGTCATGAATGGATCAGAACCAACTGACATCGGTCAGGGATCGGCCCATGTCAGTCATATGTAGATCGACAGTGACCAGTGTTAGTCACCTATGTGTGTGCATTTGCATGAATTTTCATAATTAGATTTCTTCTAATTTTAGGAGGACAGAGTGTTTGCATGTAAAGACTAATTTTAGTCTTGAGTCTATGTTTTTAATTATTGTATGCCTTGGATCCTATTTAAGAGACCCATGGGGCTATATTATAATTAAGGAAATAACAACTCGGTTATTGAGTTGATTGTAATTGATTGATTGAGAGAGAGAACTCCTGAGAGAGAAATACTGTACACCCAAGAGGTGTGGAAGAGTGAGATTTCTTCATTATATTCTGGAAGAGTTTAATGCAAGATTGGTTGTTTCTTGTATCTCCTATTATTTGCTATTTCTGATTTCTAGTTACTTATTACTTCTGGTTCAATTCCGTGTTTAGTTGCTTATACAAAAGTAATCAATTGTACTCCAAGTTCCTAACAACCTCCTCCTCTAGGTAATATAATAGAACATAAAGATGAAAGATATGGTATGAAAAAGCTAGTTTAGAATGTAAAATTTATATCATCAATTTTCTTTACAAATTACTAACAAGAGTAATCTACTTTTTGAATCTCCTAATCACACTCAGTTATATGTTGCATCTAGTGGTTTTGTATGTCTTCTAAAGTTGTCATTTTTTGCATAATGAATAGTGTTGACATTTTCAAAATAATAAAATTTGAAACATAATCAATGCATACTAATTGAACTGATTTCATATTCCAACAATGAAAATGTCTTACTTTGGATGAATGATGAAAATTATGTTGTGTAATCCATTTTTTTATAGATTTTATGGTAGAAAAATGCCCACATGCTAAGGAACCACAGTTTTAATAGTTAAATTATTGTTTTGAATGCATTTTGAAACATAAATGAATTTTATTAAATGAGGATGCAACATACCCCATATTATGCTCCTCATATTCAGATTGGGTAAATGCTTTTAGGCAAATAAATTAATACACTTGACTCATAGTCATTATCTCCTTGGAGACTATGCTTTTGACACATTTAAATTCAATTCTTGCCTTATCCAAGTATGACTAAAGTTTATTCAACTACTTCACTTTCTCTCGCATAATTTTTATTTCTATAGTTCTTTTGTATTTATCCTTTGTTAATTGGATTTTGTCTCCAATAACACATTCTAACTCATTTTTTAGTTTGTCATGTTAGGTATGTAGTTAAGTTAGTTGGTTATACTTGTGATTGTAATAGACTAGCATCTCCTCAATTTTTTTAGCTTGTCAACCAAGTGATATTTCTTGCTCAAATTATAACCCTTTTTTTTGGCTAATAATTTCATCACACCTTTGACTTTGTCCAAATATTTCAATGCTTGTTCATATTTTTACTTGTACAAGTCTAGTTTTTGCTTAGTTAGATTCAATTTGTACTCAAAAGTAGTTTAAGATGAAAACACACATGAAAAATGGGTAGAGGCTATATCCCCATACCCGACCTCGGATTCAATGCCATAGTAATAATGGTAGAAAGGTAAATGAAGTGGAGTGATGTAGTCATTCAACTTCTAGATCCATGATTCTGAATCCTCACCAAATAATATAAAGAATATTACTTCTAAATCCTTATATGTTTAGTTTTGAAATGTCTTTATCAATGTATAATCAAATACATTAGATACTTTTATTATAAATTCTTCAATCTTTTATATTTGTATTTGCTTATAGCTGACCCCCCTTTTTTTATAGCTTATATAAACAAGATTGGCTCTTTGCTTGTAACACCATTATAGATAAACACTTACTATTATTTGATGAATAAGCACCAAATACATTACTTGAAATTTCATAACTGGCAAACAATAAAATAGCTAGAGGGAGGCATACTGAACAAATGCAATAGGTAATATATTATTCTTCTTTAGACAACTATCCATAACTTTTTTATAACATTAATCAATGTCATATATGTCATGAATTAAAAACTATACTTCAAATAACTCTTGGCCTTGACTTGTGAAACATAGATTCATATATGTCCAAGATTAGAGATGATGAGATGACCATCAAGGAATACAGGGCATGTTTCAGCATGAAAGTTTTAACAAAGTTGATTAACATGAAATGCTTTTGCATATATATATTATTATAATGCCATCAATAGAATTCCACTTAGTCTTTTGATTAAGCATTCATGGTATAAAATACACACACACACACACACACACACAAAATTTTCCACTTCCAAGTTTGTAACTTTCTAATTATCTTTGTAATATGAACATGGATGCCACATCATCATCAAAACAAATTGAAAATCTATTGTTCTGAATCTTTAATAAGAATGTCATAATGTTTCTTATTTTCATATGTATTTCTCAAACATTGATGTAACTATTGTTATTATGTAGGTTTCCTTCACTCCAAATTTCATGACTACATCCACAATCCTAGATTTGATTCCAAAGGTGAGACATTAAAAAATGCCAATTTTGTGTCTCATTTCATTTTAGTTAACCTACAAATTAAAAAAACATGGTTCGATACTTAACAAATAAAATTGTATCGGAAATAAACCATTGTTATTGAACAATGTTTTTACAAATTCATTTATGAGACTATTAAGATGAATAATTCATAGACTATTGCATTCACTTACCCTTTAACATGCAAAATTCCTAGGGAAATACTCTAGCATCCATTTGCCTATAGCTTAGAATTGTTGTTGAATGTCATCGCTAATCATATTTCATAGATTGTTTTTTCTAAAAGGGGGAAAAAATTTTATTCAATCCAAATCGAGATACAAGGCAAAAGCCACAAGCTCAATAAAGAGGAGAACTACCAACAAACTAAAAAATAACACTACATAGTTCTGTCTTCCAATAAAACTCTCTCTAAAGTCCCCAGATAATTAGAAGGTAAATCATCTCTACCACTGATATCCCAACCATCCCCTTTCTCTGAGGCCCACTTCGCCAAGCAATCGACCACGCTATTCCATTCTCTAGGGATGTGATAGAAAGAGATAGATTCCAAGGAACTGCAAACCCTTAAAATATGTCTGACCATCAAAGCTAAATGCTAAATAACACCATCCAATCTCTGGTTGTTCAACATATCCACAACAATCTAAGAGTCAGACTCATAGATAATCCTCCTCTAGCCAAGAGAGCAACCCCGCTCAACAACAATCTTAATAGCAAGGGCCTCCATCAAGTTATTAGACTAATGCCCTTTATAGATAGAGAAGTAAAAAACAACATCACCATCTTTACTTCTACCAATACCCCTAATACCAGCATGCCCAGGATTCCCATGAGAAGATCCATCAGTATTAATCTTCAGGACCCCATCTAGAGGAGGCACCCACTTCCCATCATGATAGACCCATTTATTGACACGACAGGGCATAATACCAGCAATGCAACCCCTACTATCAACACCTAGGCTCAGATCCCACACAACTGCAACATCCTCAAGATCAATAATTTTAGACATATCACATTTAGTAGAAATAGTCTCCTAAAGCCTACTGATAATCTTTGTCCATAGTTGACCACTATCTAATCTAGAATCACAAAAAAGTCTATGGTTCCATTCTAGCCAAAGGTTCCAAAGAATGAAAATAGGCCCAATGATCCAAGCCACCTAGAGAAAAGGTGTCTTCACAAGAGCCCTACCCAGGCTCTCCCAAAACTCAATAAGAGAGGAAGTATGAATGCAACCATGATGCCAAGCCTCCCACCATCTGTGCCAAATCTCACGAGAAAAGGGGTAGTGAAAGAACAAGTGGGAAGAACATTCTTCACTACACAAATAAAGAAAACAAATAGAAGGTCCCTAAAACCCCTGTTTGCAAAGATTCTCCCAAGTGAGAGATTTCCTCTGGGCAACCAACCATAAAAAGAAGTTACACTTGAGCTAAGTAAAGTTGTTCCAAACCTTCCTCCACCAGGGCACCTCAGCAGGACCATGTAAATTCCCATCAAGCACATCATAACCTTGAGCAACTATATAATTACCTTTTGGGCTAGGACTCCAAGCCAACTTGTCCCTCTCATTTAGAGAGCTACAAAGCTTTCCCTCCAAGACCTTACACAAAGTAGCACGATCCTCATCAGAACCACCCACAGGCCACTCCTATGGATCCTTCCAGTAAGACACCTCTAGTTGACCAATGTGTTTAACTATTTTAAAATGCTCCACCTTAATCCAACCAGCATTAGAGAACATCTAGAAAAGAGATAGAAGCTGAGGGAAACTAGAAAGAATGGGAGGGTGACCATCCCAAGAGTCTAGCCAAAAAAGAGCATCAGAGCCATTATTACAGATCTAGAAGAGCCCATTCTAAACAAGCTAAGCTCCCTTATTAAGAGTATCCCAAATGCAAGAACCTTTTCCCAACAAAGCAATTCATAACACATCCTAGCTCTCAACCCTAAGAACATACTTGAAAGCAAGAATCTTGGCCCAATCTTGATCCTAGTTGTTGCACCATCTCTAGTATAGCTTAGCCACCAAAGTCATAACCACAAGAGCCACAGACCTAAGGCCAAGGCCCCCAACATGCTTCAACATACAAACAGACTCCCACTTGACTAAACTCCACTTCGAGGAAAGGAGGTTACCTAACCAAAGGAATTGCTGGGAAAGAGCATCAAAATCCCTCACAAAGGAGGCAGGAGGAGTCTGCACACAACACTTATAAATAGGGAGAGACTACACCACAACTTTTAGGAGGATCACTCTACCAATAGAAGAGAGCCATCTATAAGTCTAATGACTAACCTTACTTTGGAACTTATCCAAAATCTCCTACCAAAAATCTCTATGCTGAGGTCCCAGAGCCAAGGGAATCCCCAGGCACATCAAGGGAAGAGAGCCAATTTGGAATCTAAGAATCCTGGCAATCCTATTTTGAATGAGCTGAGGAGTATTAAAGAAATAAATGGAGGATTTATCATCATTAATACTCTGACCAGAAGCCTTCAATTAGATGTCTAAAGTCCTAAAATTCACTACCTCACTAATTCTAGCCAAGCCCATCAGTCTAGTATCATCCACAAATTGAAGATGAGAATAGGGGGGAGATCATTGTTCCAGCTCTAGTCATGAATAAGACCCTGCCACACTTGAGATTTAATAAATATACCAAGACCTTCTACCATGATAATGAAAAGGTAAGGGGATAGAGGGTCCCCTTGCTGAAGTCCTTGAGAGGCAGTAAACCAATCTGAAGATTTCCCATTGATGAGAACATAGAAGGAGGATGAGGTCACACAACTGAGAACCTAGCTCACCCATTCCTCTTTAAAGCCAAAGGCCAAGATGATATTTTGAAGGAACTCCCAGCTCACCTGATCATAAGCTTTAGCCATGTTAAGCTTAAAGAACATCACCTTCTCCTTAGAGGAAGCCATAGAGTGAATAACCTCTGTAGCAATCACGACACCATGTAGGATTTGTCTCCCTTCCACAAAACCTCCCTGCTCAACAGAAATCAAAGCACCAAGGAAAGGTTTGAGTCTCTCAATAATAAACTTGGTGATGATCTTGTAGACAACATTACATAAAGTAATAGGCCTGAAATGATCCATCTGATTAGCCCCCTCCTTCTTAGGTATGAGAGCTCGAAAAGTAGAATTCAAAGACTTGAGCATTTGTTTGTTCCTAAGAGATTCTTGAACCACCTCAAGGAGATTAGATTTTATTATTTCCCAAAATTCCTAAAAGAACTCAATCAAAAACCCATCTAGGCTAGGAGCTTTGCCTTTTTTCATACTAAACACAACTTTCTCCAATTTAGGTAACAAGATTGGACTCAAAAGAGTCCCGTTCATCTCATCCAAGACCAAGCAAGGAATACAATCCAAAATATCCTTCTCAGATCTAGCAGCAATATCCTCCTTAGTAAAAATATTAGAAAAATAGTTGATAGCTTCCCTAGAAATTTCACCATAGGATGAGTGTTGAGTCCCATCACTCGAGACAAGAGTGGATATAGAGTTCCCCTGCCTATGGGCCTTAACCGAGTTATGAAAAAAAGTCGTGTTCCTATCCCCCTCCTGAAGCCAATCAATATGAGATTTTTGTTTCCAAAAAATCTCCTCTTGAAGCTCCCACTCTTCTAAGCCCCTAAGGGCCAAGGACTCAACATTCAAAAGGTTAAAGGACAACCCATGGTCATGAATCTAATGAGTGACACTATCCAGCTTAGACTGAGTAGCAAGATTCTAAGCATGCAGGTTCCCAAAACATTGTTTATTCCACCTCTTAAGCCTATACTTCACATGTTGAAGCCATTTACTAAAGGTGTACATGGCCCTCCCATGGGCAAGAAGCCCTTCGTACCACCAATATAGCACAAGATCTCAAAGAGATTTATCCTATAACCACATCAATTTAAATTTGAAAGCAAGATTTTTAGTGACCCCATAAGAGGAGACACAAAGTTTGATAGGCCAGTGATCAAATCCCTTCCAATCCAAGATTTTAGAATTGGTAGTCCACCTACTGCTCATCCAATAACAAGAAACCAAGAATCTATCGAGCTATTTTGAGATAGCCTCGTTACCCCACCTCCTATTATTCCAGGTAAAAACTCCATTGCTTGGCTTCATGTCAACAAGGTTAAGGAGACCAACATTATCTCTTAGCAAAAGAGAAGAAGGATCAAGCCTAGCTAACCCTCCTCATTTTTCATCCATATTAATAAAAACATTAAAGTCACCAGCCAAAATCCATGGGAGAAATAGGGCTAGAGAATGGACAAAATTTATATGATCCCAGAGACGTGTCTTACTTGGAAGATCAATAGAAGCATAAATATTAGAGAAAAGACATCTTTTACCAGTTTCAAAATTGGTGGCAACCATAGAGATGGAAGACTGACTAGACACCCCACCATAAGGAAGAGACTTTCCTTAGGTTCTAGAAGCAAGCCACCCCCCAAAACTACCCACACCCCCAATCCATGCTATTAGCCTTGGTGCTAGATACGCAGAGCACAATTATTCAAACCATACACTGTAAGCTTGGTTTCTTACATAAAGACCACATCTAGATCTTGAGACTCAATTAATCTATGAATAGCCTTTTGTCCAGGGATGCTATTTAACCCTCTTACATTCCATGATAAAACTATCATTTAAGGGGCTGGGAGAAGTGGGAATCAATGGGTTTCACATACATAGACTCAACCAGAGTATCACCCATAATCTTAACCTTCTCTTGATTAGTCTTCCTTCTGCTCCTTGACTATTTATCTAGAGGTCCCTTTTTAAAAGATTTTTGTTGTAAGCCTAAGGTAGGAGGAGCCTTAACACCCTTCACAAGATCTACGGATCCATTCGTAACTTGGGGACCAGGAGCCAACCTAGCAGTACCCACCAGAATCTATGACTCCTGGATGCCATCAATATTTTGAACTTGAGAAGTCAAGTCCAAAGCTGGCTGACAGACCTGTTGAACACCTGACAATAAAATTAACTCCTCCTTCATTGCTTCCACCTCTTGAATCTCTACTTAATCCTTAACCCCCAAAAAAATCTCAACTATAATACCATCTTCTTGGACTATGCTATCAAGAACCTCAAACCTATTAAATGTGCCATCATTCTATCTATCCATCCAGGATCTCTTCTTGACTTTGCCTTTATTATGAGATTTAATCGAGATAAATCCATCCTTATCAATAGGCCCATCAAACACTGGAGCTTTCCCCTTGTCCATCCTAGGAGGTCCAGAGGCAGGCAAGGGGGAAGATTTCAATTTAGGCAATTTACAGTGTAAATGACCATATTCATGGCAAATTTTGCATCTGAATGGAAGGGTTTTGTAATCTAGTTGTTGGATCCAGGAGGAGGAACCCATGCAAATTTCCATAGAGTCTGGTAATGGATTATTCAAATTAACTTCAACACAAATACGAGTAAAAGAAATTACCTTACGCTCTTGAGTCTGTGAAGCTGATCCAATAAGTTTCCCAAGAAGCAAAGAGATTGAGTGGAGGATATCTTCCCTCCAAAATTCCAATAGAAGCCTTAGAAAATAAACCCACATAGACACCTGTGAAGGGATCTCTTTAGCAAAGTTGAAGCCCATATGCCAAGGCTTGATAAAGAGCCCAACCTGGTTAAAGAAATAAGGGCCACCTTCAAAAGCCCTATTCTTGTCTGACATGCTTGAAAAAATAACCAAGAAATAAATATTAGCCACTAAAAGAATCTCCATATCTCCTTCAAGGTTCCAAACCTGACATGCCTAGGATTCCAACAAAGGAATAAAAAGATGAAGGCCCAAAAATTTACAAATAAGAGCATGCTTGCATCAGTAATCAACATCATCTAAAACTTGCTCAGGTTGAATAACCAAAACTGGTCTATCTTTTGATCTTTCCAAACATCCATTTACTTTTTTAATTCAAAATGACCCTTTTGATGAGGAGGTACCCTCTCCAAAAAGAGGAAACTTAGTTCGATCCTTGTTACTGGCATGCATGAAAGAGGATGGATCTACCATCTCCAAATCCAAAGAAGAAGCAAGACCCTAATTCTCCATGGCTATACGAGCTCAATCACCAATTAGAAGAGGGAAAGAGGCAAGGCAGTCAGCCCAAATTCCCAAACTACCACGCACTCCCCGTCTAAGAGACCCACACACTAGACAGTGGCCAGAAAAATGCCCAGCCACAGAAAGGAGGAGATCAAACCCCTATCCAACCCCCTCTAGACCCCTGTGAACATAGCAAACCCGCCACCCCCACCCCCCCTTATGAGCACAAAATGGCCATTGATGCGCTCAGAAGATAGACGAAGCAAGCTAGGGCACGCAGGCCCTAGCTCGCACCAGAGCTCTGTGAAATGCCATCCATCATATTTCATAGATTAGCAATCAAAGAAAAATAGCAATTTTTTTAATGACATATCAAATAATATAATTTATTTGAGATTGATTGGCTGGATTTTATAAATGTTGTGGGCCATTTCACTTGGATCAAGACTAGGCATTAATAGTGAAATAGATAGAGAAGGGATTTGTATAAGAAACATCAAATAAAACATCCAACATATATTTTAGGGTTAAGTATCATAGTTATTTTTAATTAAAAAAATAATATATTATTTTGTTGTCACATTTAAATAATGCATTTACAACTATATATATTCTCTTTCATAGAAATTAGGTGGAATTATTTTGAACAAAATAGTCTAGCACCAGCTCTGCTTCAGCCAATTCTAAGAATCATAGTAGCTCCTTCAAGATCAGACTCATTGCATGTCATACACTGGATCAACTGATAAAATCCAATGATAGAGAGGTAACTATATTTTTTTCTAATATATTTGAATTAAATAATGACTAGACATACTTTGAATCTAGTTAAGATGTACTTTGAAGTAAAAAGATATTTTATGGAATTTTATTTATTTATTATTTTCATTTTTGAATAGCTATAGACATAACACAACTGTGTCAACCTATCTTTAAAAACTTGTCAAAGCTATAAGACTTCATGCCAGGCCAAATTGTCTTCATCTGTGCATCATTATTTTTAGGTATAGTATTTTTTGTATTCGTTCTTAGTCCAAAATAAAAAAATAAAAATGAAGAATCCTGAGTTGCATCAATAAATAGATATTTTGAATTATAAATATTTTATACAATATTTAAAGCTTCATTTTTAACATTTTTATTCTTTGGCATTATTTTTGTGAACTTATTTTCAAGGGTTAAAGTTTTTACCTAGGAAATAAGTTATAATATTATTTTTGTTTCTGGATAGCCAAATAATTATTAGTTGGTTAGATTCTTTTAAAAGTTATAAAAGTAAGAGCAAAAAATCACTATGCTTTTATTTTCACAAGAAAATAGTAACAATTTATGAGTTATGCATTGGCCAACATGCTTTGAAAAGTCATTAAAAAAAATCATAGATAAGAGTAATAATTTAGTTTGGATTTATTTGATAATATTTTTTTGATTGATTATAAATTTATGAGAAAATTATTTATATTGAATTAAATCAAGACTAAAATTACTTTTATTGTGCCCTCTAATTTTTATAGCTCGTATATCTCACATATGAATATTGGAATCATTTTCATTTACCATGCTCAACATCTCTAATGTTATACAAGCATAATCTTGTAAAGGTTTATATTTTTTAATTTTGGTTTTGTTGTTTTGTTTTTCAACAATATTTAATTCTCATTGTACAATCTTTTTTAGTAAATTATTTTTTATTGATGTTGCATGTGTTTATTATGTAGGATCTACACACATTTTAGGATTTTATTATCTAAAAACGCTCAAATGAATACAGTTGTAAATTAAATAACATGATATTTATTCAAATGTACCAAAGCTTAGTGTTAAATGACTTTCACTAGAATAAGATGAATTTTATGTCTTAGATACCTTTATTTTACTATATATATTAATAATATGCTTGTTTAATTTCAGTTCTCACTCACATAAAAGATTAGTTGCTTCTTGATTGTAGCCAACATAATTGACTTATAAATTCCAACTATGATATGAATTTGATATGTTAAATGTAGCCAAGACTTTTGACTTGTAAATTCAATCTATGAGATTTTTGTAGACACTTAAAATTAGGCACTTTGTGTTGATTTTAAACTTCTTTTTACTAATGCCTAATCATCTCTATTTTTATCTAATTCTAATTTATCATTACTATTCATTATCACTATTCATGGTTTTAATATTCACATCTTTATTAAGTTAATTAATCCAAATTAATTAACTAATCTTTCCTTAATAATAAATTATGTGGATTTTCAATAAATCCAAAAATCTAATTATCCTCACCTTATGAGGCCATCTTCCATTCCATTTCCCTTTTCAAAATTTAAAGATGCCCTAGACCCCGCCTACCCCCCATCATTGGAATTTTATAATATTATCTTCCTCATCTTTCCAATTTAATAATCTACCTCATATTCCACTCAATTTCACTTACTAATTTTCTATTATATCTTCCTCCCAAATAAATTTTATATTCATTTGTGAGTCCCACATGTTCTCCAGTCTAATTTTTAATTCAAGATTTCAATTTTGAATTAAAAATTATCTTTTATTTTCATCACTTGATTCTCATCTCAAGATAGATGGTTCACATTCAATTCAAAATTCTATAAATTAGATATTTATCCTCCAATTTAGAAAAACTTCTCTATTCTAAACTTACTATGAAAGAATCATTCTAAGAGCTTCAATTTGTTCAACATTTTCATCATTCTCATCATGCCAAGCCACAATAATTAAGGTGAACAAGGACAGATGTTGTCCAAAAGGAATTAACATTTCTAGATCACAATCCAAGCTCAACATCTACAAATTAATTTTTAAGTAAATCTTCTAAGGAGGTATAAGCATTATTTTTATTTTCTATTGTGCATTTATTGCTTATTAATCATATAGCTCAACCTAGGTATTAGGTTTGAGAAGTTATGTCTTTAATTTATTCACTAACATTGACTAATATCTTTTGGATTTTTGATCTACATAATGGTACGCTTGGTGGGACACATTTGCGTAATCCACACTTCATTTTAATTATTTTTTGATAATTTTATGTGTAGAAAGTTCATAAACATGACCATGAAAATAGATAAAACTATAGTTATATTCATTTTTTATTTCTGATTTTTTTTATAGAGTCCTACATTTTTGTTTCAGATAATACCTATAGAAATTTTGTAGCAATCTGAGTTAAATTTTAGGAGGTATTGATGTTTTACTCATTATTAGTTTTTATGGTAAAAATGGTCATGAAAATTGATATAATTTTTGATCTGCTAGTTATTTCTTTCTGATTATTTTACAGGTGGTACACTTTCTTATTATGAACATTTTTTTAAAATTTCATCACAATACAACTTATAGTTTTTTATATATCTTCATTTTACTAACAGCCCCTTTTTATTATTTTTATTTAGTTTTTTTTACCTAATTTTTTATGTTTGTAGGTTTATTTGTTTTATGTAATTTATAGCTTGTTGATTTGTTTGGTGTTTGTTGTTGTTAATATTCTTATTTTTTCAAGTGATACTTTCTTAAAGGCCACTAAAAAAAAAAAAAAAAAAAACTACTAATTATTATAATTGCAGGACCTTGACCAAAGAAGTGGTGTTTAGATTCAAACAAATTATTATAATTGCACATTTTAATTTGGGTTTTAAAAAGAAAAAAAAGGCACTCTTTACTTTTATTTATTGTTTGATTTTTATTTTTTCTTTCTAGAAGTGTGTTTTGTGATTTTTTTTGTGCATATGCTCTCCCCATTTGGGTGACTCAAAAATGTAAAAATTCTAAGTCATTTTATCCCAAAGATTCATTAGTTCAAATAATACCTTCCATGTTTTTATTTTAGGATTTAAAATTGGGATTTCATCACCTTATTTCAATCCTCATATGGCATGATGATTGGTAATTGATATTTCAATGTACGTACCGACCCTATACATCTGATGGGGTATACAAATGGAAGACAGTTGTCATTAGGGCCAAGCATGATTCTTCAAGGAGAATTTCATGAAGGTAAGGGGAAAAACCACACTAAGTTATTAGACAACATCTTAGAAAAATCCAACTCTGGTAGCATTGCTACTTAGAAGGTAAGGATGACATGGTCACAGTGGGGATACGACCCCTCTAATGAATTGCCCAATTTGGATTTATTCAACAAAATTTTGTGCCCACATACCTCCTATTATGGGTTGTATATAGGGACCATATAGATAGCCCATTGTAAAAAATTTAGATGCCTATTTTATCATATATCATACATTGATGCAGGGGTGCAAAGGTAACAACACCTGAAGTTCACCTTTATCGTACGAACCTTGAGAGAGAATGGGGCGTAAAAACCCTAACAATGATTGCAATAATTTATTTAATAAACTTTAAAATTTATAATCCTCTCTCAAGGCAAGTGCTTAAAAAAGTTCAATGGATGTGATGCAAACTCGAGTTACTTACTAAAGTGTCTTGTAATGCTTGTGTGTTATTTCTTGATTGTCATGTTAAAACCTTGTTTAAACTTGAGACCAAATCAAACAAACCAAGTCCAAATCCAAACCATTTTTATACTCACATAATGAAGCATTAATTTTTTAAAATTTCAAGTCAAACAAAAGTTACATGTTGAAATTTGGTCCCAATATCTATATTTATTGTCCTAACCACACCGTTTGACTATTGAAATTGAACCAAAATCCTTGTCCTTTGAATTTGAATTATCATTTCAAATGAAATCATTTATCTATTTGAATATTAGAGATATTCCCATTTTTTTTCCAAACTTATGCCATTATATTGTTCAATTTAGTCCAAACCTAAGTGCAAGTTCAAATTTCAAATCTGATTTGTCTTCCAATTCTGATTGCAAACTTTAGAGTTTCAATTTCAAAACCAAGCTCCTAATTCTAGTTCAAATTATGACAAGGTCACTTCCTTTTTTAAAATTTATATCTAAATCAAATTTGGATCTTGATTCAACATTTCAAGAATCCAACTTTCTAAAGTTCCCAAACATCTTGTTAAAACAAAGATCATAGACTTAAACATGCCTGAATATACATGTAGTGGGGATATTTATAAACCCTCATTTGATGATGAAGTGGTTTACAACCCTTATGGATAAAAAAACCATATCATGCTAATGTGTCATCCAATGTTAAATTTGAGTCACTTAATCCATTTCTTATAATTGTGTCAACTATTGTTGAGCAAGGCCAACAATAACTTCTAAATGTACCAACCCATGTTGAGCAAGGACAAGAGTACCTTATAATGATATATATTTACTTCACCTATTTTCTCATAGTTTGGAAGGGAACACATTAGAATGGCTCATAAAGCTACCTAAAAATTCTATTGATGATATGGATGACATGTCTGATAAATTTATATGACATTTTCCCTATAATTTAGAACATGAATTAACCATGGTTGAATTATATCAAACTAAAAAAAGAGGAAGAGAAATATTAGATAATTATCTTCATTGGTGGAATGCATTGTCCAATCAGATTCCACATAATATTCCTAACAAAGAATTAGTTTTAATGTTCACAACCAATCTTCAATTTAATCTAGCTCATAATCTCAAACTCAATTATGCCAATAACTTTGAAGAAATAATTACTAAAGGATTAAAATTTGAGCAAGCACTCATTGAAAAATTTATTATCAAAATTTACTCTTAGAACTAACTATAAAACAAATCTTAGACATAAGTTTATACACAAGCACAAATAAATATGATAGAGAAGCCTAAACCCTTTAACATGAATAAGAATGTTGTAGGAAATAGAGTGATAGAATCTAGACATGTATAAATGGTGCAACCATCACCGTTTAAAACCAACCCTCCTCCTCAATAGTTCACTTTGAAAAGGCCACCTCCAAGAATGGGTCATACAAATTGTAGACCTTTTAGTGCTCTAGGTGAGCCTATTGAGATGGTCTTTCAAAAACTAGTTGCTACCAACATGATCATATAGCTAGTACCAAGACTTTTTCCCACATACCAACCTAAGCCTGATGGGTATAGGGATAATATTTTTATGACTATGATAGGGTCACGTATTATTCATACCTATACATAGATTCATCATCTCATTTAATACTTGATTAAAAATGGTGAGATAGAGTTGGATAATATGATGTTAGAAATCAATCAAAATTTGGGTATATATCAAAATCCATTCCCACAACACAATAATCAAAATCAGAACCAAAAAAATACCAATAATAAAAATCAAAATAGGTGATCAAATAATCAACAACAATGGAAAAATCAACAACAATAGAACTGGAATCAAGGTCATGATACCCAAGTCAATTACAATACTATCCCTTATGATTATAATGTTGTAGGTTGCATTAAAAGTGGGAGAGTAACTATTATTAAGATCAGAACCCCTACCAACAATACTCATAGACATATTGTGCCCATTTTTGGATCTCCACCTTCATCATTTGATAATCCTCTAGTTTGACAAAGAGTTATCATATCAGGTTCTCATCTACCTTCATTTAATTATAATAACCATCCACCAAATCAAGGTTATGCAGTCACAACCCAATGTACTAAATTTACTATTTAGGGTCATATATCTCCTTCTTCCAACCATATTGTTTAAGGTCCCTCACCTCAAAAAACTAAGTCAAGTGTCCCCATTAATGATAAACCATATGATATTGTGGAATAATTAGAAAATCCATGTATAGATTTCCATTTTAGATCTCTTGTGTACATATGATATCTAAAAAACATATTAAATATGCTTTTAAGTTAGTCTAGAGTTCCCATCAACATTGCCCCTGATAAATTCCAAACTCTTGTAAATTTGACTCTTGGCCAACAAGTTACCTTTGATCAAATAGACATGTCACCCCTTGGACCTTTAAAAAATAATCCACTATATGTAGAGGCCATAATTTCTCATAACATGATCAAATGGGTCCTCATAGAAAATGGCTAAGGACTCAACATTGTGACTTTGAGGTTGGTCAAAAATTTGGGCTACACAGCTAAATATCTTCATCCAAACACCATTACCATTAAAGCATATGATAATGAAGACTATGAGTCTCAAGGTACCATCTATTTACCAATTGGCATAAGGCCTTTAACCCATGATACTCTATGCCATGTTCTAGATCTAGAATTATCATATAATTTTCTTCTTGGGAAACCATGGATCTATAAAGTGCATGCCATGCCATCTACCCTTCATCAGTGTATTAAGTTCTCCCATTTTGGGTTAGAGGTTACCATTTTTGGTGACCTAAAATAATACCAATTTTGTAAGCATTTAGAGGTAGAATATGAGAGATATAATTATCATTTCATCCTATATCTGGCTCCCAAGAAAGGCAAAGAGGTGGTTGATTAACCATCAAAATCTAATTATGTAGATCTAAGTACACTTGCCTCCACTTTGGCTACCCTACCTACAAAAGTACCCAATCACTTCCTTATTTAGAATAATGACCTTTGGAAATATAAAATTGGTGATGTTTTTCACATTACCAAATTGCCTAAAACACCAAAAGCATATGCTAGGCCTAAAAACAAGTTCCCAAAATGTAATGGCATAAGAAGAGCACTTCCCCTCAAACAAGACCATTATATTTTATCAAGGGTAATTCTCAAGAACAAGAACAAATGCAAGCTAATGATGATTCCTAGTTGTACGATGATGACTTCACCACCTGTTACTAGAATAAAAAATATCATATCCTAAATTGGATAATGGATCATCAAGTTTATAAAGGCAAAGGCTTGGGGGCAACATAATAAATAATCATTGAACCATTATTACCTATCAAGCACAAGGGGTCTTGAGGTATTGGATACACACAGCCTAGGGGTGACCCCTTAGATCTCCTAAGTGACTCTAATTTATTGACTAAAAATGATAATGACTACAATGACATAAATTTCTATCATAACATTTATAATGATTTAACTGAAACTAACCTATTTGATCCCAACACTATTTATACCATTACCATTGTACCATCATATTTCCCTTTGTTCCTCCATCACCCCTAATTAATCAACTGGGACCAACAAGGTGCATATATACCATTAGAAATTTTTTAGAATGATGAAGCAATATATGAATTCATGGGCCTCAGAGATAATGTACCACTTGGTGATCATAAACAAGGATTTGATGTTACACTAGACCCTATTGCCTATTTTGAAGAGCAAGTGAACTTCTTTGGTTAAAAATTAAAAAATAAAGAAAATCAAACATTGAGGTCCCAAAGTGAAAACCTCTTTGAGGCACTTTTCTACCAGGGTAAAAGTAAAGATAAAGATGAGTCCCATGGTGAAAACCTATTTCAGGTGCCATTAGATGAGGAAGTTCGACCTCTCTCAAATGAAGCCCAGGCCTCCTCCAGTCCTAGCATTTCATACCAATCAAGAATTAGTTCAAAAAATAACAAACTTTTGATCAAATTATTCAAGATTATCCACATGTCTTTACCCAATGGCCTTTGCTAGATCTTGAGGATTTAGACTCTTCCTTCTTGGGAGATCTCAATGAACCAGTCTAACTACCAGATACCAATGAATTTAATATTGGAAAAATTGATGATCCTATATGGATCAAACTTAGAGTGTCCCTCATAGAAAAAGAACGTGAAGTCTTTACTACTCTTCTCAAAAAATTTGTAGACATTTTTACATGGTGTTATTCAGATATGCCAGGCTTGGACCCCATCTTGGTTGTGCATCACCTTGTTGTATATCCTGATGCTAATTAAATCAAACAAAAACTAAGAAATATGCACCCTCGTATAGCCATTCTTATCAAGAAATAATTGGAGGCAAGATGCATTCATCCTATTGATTATTCTAAGTGGATTTCCAACATTGTTTTAGTCAACAAAAAGACATAGGGAATTTGATTATGTACTAATTTTAGAGACATCAATAAGGCATGTCCTAAGGATGATTTTGATTTACCAAATATTGATATTATTGTATATTCTATGACTAGGTATGATATGATATCTCTTATGGATGGTTTCTCTAGATATAACTAGATTAAAATTACACCTATGGACCAACACAAAATGGCATTCACCACTCCATGGGAAACTTTTTGATATCAAGTAATGCCTTTTGGCCTCAAGAATGTTAGTGCCACGTACCAACATACAATGAATATCATTTTTCATGACATGATGCATGATATTATTGAGGATTATGTTGATGATATCCTTAGAAAATCCAAGACTAGATCAAGACATCCAAAGGTATTGTACATAATATTTGAACGTCTTCATGAATATAAAGTATGGCTTAACCCTAAGAAATGTGTCTTTGGCATTACTTTAGGTAAATTACTAGGATTCATCATATCTCATAGGGGAATTGAAGTCAATCCAACCAAGGTTAAATCCATTACTAAAATGCTTCTACCTTCCAATTCAAAGAAGCTTCACAGTTTGCAGGTGAAAATTCAATCTAGTAGGCGGTTCATATCTCAATTAACAGATCAATGCCATCCGTTCACACATCTTATAAATAAAGGAACCAATTTTTCATGGAATGTAGATTATCAACAAGACTTTGAGAAATTGAAAGATTATATGGCTAATCCACCCATTCTAGTTCCACCTACTATAGAAAAACTTTTACTTCTATACATTTCAGCAACCCAACATACCTTGGGGGTAGTCCTGACACAATATAATGATCAGGGGAAAGAAAGAGCAATGTACTACTTAAGCCCAACATTGGCCATATACAAACATAATTACACATCCATTGAAAAATATTATTTAGCCATTGTGTTTACAGCACAAAAACTATGACATTACATGCTCACTAACACGACCATGGTCATTGCCAAAGTGGATCTTCTAAAGTACCTACTTTCTAAGGTAACATTGACTAGTCATATGTCTAAATTGGTAATACTATTAAATGAGTTTGAAATAGAGTATTGCATCAAAAATCCATTAAGGGGAAAGTTCTCATTGATTAACTTGTAGAAACACCCCTGGTAGATACCAAACCACTTTTATTTAATTTTACTTATGAGTCCATCATGACTCTTGAGGACACTTGTTCTGAATCAAAACACTAGATACTCTATTTTGATGGTTCCTATACTTTCATAGGGTCTAAATATAGAATTATATTCATAACACCACAAGGGGGTCTCATTCCCAAGGCATTTCATATCAATTTCACTTTACCAATAACATAGTTGAATATGAGGCCCTTGTTACAAGACTTCATCTAGCTATACAATGGAACATCAAAAATTTACACATTCATGGGGATTCTTATTTGATTATTAATCAATTAACAGATTAGTACCAAACAAAAGATGACAAAATTATTCCATACAAGAAGATGGTGGAAAATCTAGTACAAAACTTTGATTACATCAAATTTGAGTAAATTCCAAGAACCAATAATAAGATTACTGATGTAATGGAAACTATTGGTTCTTTAATGTCAATTGTAGATCATGTTATTAATTACCAGTTCCTTATCAAACATCTCTTGAGGCTAGCTCATATATGCCCATTATCTGAAATGGTATGCAATGTTGTTAGTCCCAATACACCTTGGTATACTAAAATATTTGCCTATATCCATGATAACACTATCCCTCCTAACCTTTCCCATAAAATATGAAAAGCCTTCATTCATAGTACCTCTCGTTATACCATACTCAGTGCCACATTCTATCATAGAGGATATGATGGAACTTAACTTCATTATTTATCTTTGATAGAGTCATTATTAGTGCTTAATAAAGTAAACAAAAGGATTAGTTGTTTGGTCCTTGTCAAGAAACTCCTATGTATAGGGTATTACTAGCCCACCATGGAGGTCGAGGCAGTTGATTATGTCAAAAAGTGTGTGGCTTGTCAAAAACATGCTAATATTATTCATGCTTCAGCTAGAGAATTATAACCACTCACTACACCATGGCCATTTTACACATGGGGACTTGATCTTATAGGGAAAATAAATCTTACTTATTTTGATGGCCACAAACATATCCTTACTTCCAATGAACACTTTACTAAGTGGGTTGAAGCCATTCCCCTCACTTATGTGATAGGTAAGCAAATATCCAAGTTTATACTTAATCACCTCATTTTTCATTTTGGCATTCCTTCTGACCTCATTTTTGATAATGGTGGCTCTTTTAAAAATAATCATGTCAAATCCCTCTGTGCAAAATACCAAATTACACAACACTTTTCCACTACTTTTAATCCTCAAAGTTTGGCCAAGCTAAAGCTTCTAAAAAAACCCTAGTTCAAATCCTTAAAAAGACTATTAATGCTTTTGGCTATGACTGGCATCTATAATTATTTCTTTCCCTATGGGCCTTTTGTACCAATACCCACACTTCAATAACAGCCACACCATACTCCCTTATTTATGGAACCGAAGCCATTCTCCCTATTGAGATCAAGTTGCCTTCCTTACAAATTTCACTAAAGAATATCATTAATGAAGAGGAATATCGAGTTTTTTAGCTCCAATAATTAGACCTCCTTGATGAAAAACAGGTAGCTATTGTGAACAACCTTTAGGCATATCAAAACATGCTATGTCATAACTACAATAAGTGAGTCAAAAATAAAGATTTTGAAATTAGACACCTAGTCCTAAAGGAGAATAAGAAAAATACCAATGCTTCCCATGAAAAGAAAGGAAGGTTTGAACCTAATTGGTCGGTCCCATTCATCATCACCATAAATTATGGATATGGAGTATACATATTGGCCACATTAGAGGGAGAAGAGCTGAATGAGCACATGAATATTATGCATCTCAAGCATTTTCATACTTGATTTACTTAAACATTGTCTATCAAGACCCCTAGTCATGGTCATGACCATGAACATTTTCTAGTCATCCCCATTTCCTATCTATACCAGCTCTTATTTGATCTTATTCCCTTGTTCTAGTACCAATATTGACCTTGATTTTGGTTCAAAAAGTACTAAAGATAGGTTCATATGATAGATTCAAATAAAGTTTCCAATAGAATATTCAAATTTAGTCATCATCAATAAATCTTTGAAATAAGTCACTCAATACATGCATGCACAATTTATTTGATTAATGGTTCTTTAAAGTTATGTCTTTTTCATCCCTTTATATCATGTCTCAATTTTTACCAATATTTGCAATAATTCTTGTACCATATTTGTTTATATCATTCTTCTTGATGTTGATTTATATACTTTTCTACTATGAAAGAACTACATTGACCTAAGTTCTTTTTTGAACTATGTATACAATGCTCAATTCATGTTGATTTTAGTTTGATCACCCCATTCCAACACTCTCACCATTTTATGAGAAATTTAAGCAATGTTCTCAATTTATATCTTGTCAATATCCATTGAGTTCAAATACCCAAAATTTCCAAAAAACCATAAAATTCATAAAATAATCCAAAGACCTAAAAATTATGAATGGCTTACAATATAAAAATGAGATATAAATCCCCAAAATCCAAAAATGTTTATCTTGCTCTAAATCTAGTCAAAATCCTTAATTCACTATTTTTAAAGTTCTAAATGATTATTAGGATATGTCTTTCCCAAATCTACCCTACTACGGTAGATTCATTATTGGTTCCAATTATTTTATCCACTTGGATATGGGTCCTTCTCTTGTATTTATCCTTACTTGGGGGCCCCATCCATTTATCATTATCATTGAGCCTCACGAGTGGATTTGGACTTAGTCAAACAAAAAGATGCTTCCTATTGATTTTATTTTCAAGTTTTTGTGTGTGTGTTTGCTTGTTTATTTCCTTTTTTTTCTATTATTGCCTCAAATCAATCCATTATGCCAATAGGTGTAGCTCCAAATTTATAAATAGAAACACTAGTGTTTGGTAGGGAGTATATAGGATACTAAAACAAACCATTAAAGGTTAGAAGGTTTAGGGCTTCTATGGGCTATAAGAGATCTATAGTGGCTATCTAGTTTTATGGCTTGTACCAAGATATAAATATATATATATATATATATATATATATATATATATATATACATACTTGTAAACCATGTTAGGGATAACATTATCAAACACACAAAGGACATAGGTATCTTTAGTGGATATAACATAGTAAAGTAAGTAGCTAAGACTAGATAACTGATTACATACAAATTGTGGAAACAACAATGCCAAATAAAGGGAGCTAACAAATGATATGTAAAATTAGAAGAAAAGACATTTTATATAGCCAAATAAAATATGTTTTAAGTAATAAAGATGTTTTTAAGAAAGGGTTCAAGAGTATGCCTAGTCTAGGTTTGATCTATCTTTCACTTTCAACACTATTGTTTTCTAACAATGCAATTTCTAGTTTAGCAAGAGAGATATTGTTTAAGTTGTATAGATCATTTTGAGCATATAGAATCCTACTATGTAATGATACTGATGCAAGCAAAGCATATAATGGAAAATATTTCAAGCAATGAAGATATAGTTTAACCACATACAAATGCATAAACTTCAGAAATTATTCTAAAACTACCCTAAATAAGCTAAATCACTAAAACAAATAAAACCCTATCATGTTTAATACAAAAAATAAACAAGTATTTCACTTTGTAAAGAAAATTTCCCTCATATCAAACTCAATAGAGATATGTAGAATTTTTACCAACTGATTATCCAAGATAGGAAGTAAAAGAGGAAGAGGATCAAGCTATGAGTGAGCTGAGTTTAGACCAAGAGCCAAAAGCTATGGAAGCGGTGAAGGAGAAGTTGCCAATCTATGGAAGATCTAATGTAAGGAGCACAAGAGATAGGTACAATGGAGTATTAATTAATCAAGAAGCAACCCAAAATATTTAGGAACATTATAGATAAAAATGTGAATCACCAAGAATAGATGCTATAAAGTATGGTATCCCTTGTCACAATGAAAGTTATTATGTCAAGAAAGAACCAGGAAATATTCAAGGAGGCAACCAAGATTTGAGTGTGATGATCAAGTAGGAATATTAGAGAAATAATACAAGAGATAAATAAGATAAGAGATCTCAAATGAATGAAAAAGAGACATATATCTCAACCTTAGTCTACCAAAAGACCAAAAACTAGTTGTTTTTAGCCATTTGGGTTCAAACAAGGTGTTTTTCATGTGTTCTACTTATGCCATAGATTTTGTGAAGGAAACACATTTCCTAAGCAATGGGTTTCCTCCCTAAGCCATAGCTTGGGTCAAACAGCTACCAAGATGGTCAACTAGCCTCTGAAAGGGGCCTGGGGGGTCCCTAGAGAGTCTATTTGGCATGAGAAAAGACCAAAATGGATTGAGGATGTGTAGGGGATGAGAATATGATGAGGGAAGGGTCCAAGCAAGTGGAACATATATCTAATTAAGATAACTAGAGTTGGTAGTCTACATGTGAGCTAATGTGTAATCATAGGGAGGAGTAGGGTCACATGAAGCATGATTATTGTAGGCATTAGAAAACCATACATGATGGTTCTAGATGTTGAATGAACCCTTAGATCACCCCTGGACCCACTCAAGACCAATTCACAACCTTTTAATTTCCAAACCTAAGTCAAAATGACTAACTTTTACCATTCTATCTTTGACCTACTAATTTCCAGTGGTCACCCCTTAACTACTGATGGTTAGACCTAACTGTCGATAGTCAGCCTTTAACTGCCTTAAGGGTTAACCCTATCTCAAATACACCTTGATTTTTTATTCTTATCCACTCAAATAATTATGCATGTTATGAAAAAAATTAGATGACCTATTAGGACATTATTGAAACTTATTGTTTCACCTCTCCCTTCCTTCTATAAAAAGAGAGGAGGAAGTGAAAGAGAGGGAAATAATCATCAGAGAGAATAAACAATTATCAGAGCTTCTTATATCAGATATTATTTTTTAGGTCTTATCCCAATGATCATGATAGAGATCACATACACTAATATTCATCAATCATAGCCAAGACATCAACACTCTGTTAGAATTGCTCCAACCTCTATAAAGAGTTTTTAGCCACTCATCTCGACACTCTTTAGGAAACAAAGATAAGTATTTATTTTTAGTGATTAGTTCCTTATTTTTGTCTCTCAACCAACCTTCATCCTAAACCCACCTCAAAAAATCACTCAACCACCTTCCAGACTAGACCTGCCCTTACCTAAGACAAATCTAATAGTAATCATCGATGATCACTTAGCTATCAACAGTCTGCCCCCAACCGTTGATGGTCATCAGACCACTGATGGTTACTCAACTACCAACAGTTCACCCAACTGCTGATGGTCACTATGTGACAATTCCAATAGCAATCTAATTTCACCTATTAGACCCCAACCAAATCCCATTTTTTGACCTTTTACCTGAGCACAAAACATCACCCTATTTTTTAAACCTTATCTAATTTATTTAACATTAATATTCAATCATTTATTGCTATAATTAGTCAAATTCATCTCTTTTAAGAACTTCTTGTATTTGATTTCAGTATCTTCTATTATTTATGCAAGCAATTTTATCTTTCATTTTCAGAACTTGATCATTCAAAAAATATGGATTGACATCCTCCAAGGAAGCTTGTGCTTCTTAGATCTAGCTTGCTAGGCAATCCATCCTACTATCTAACTAATCAACCATTTCTTTAGTGATTTCTTATCTGTAGTCATTCTTCCCAAGCCAAAGAGGAGTATCTACAACTTTCTAGATCATAGACTACAAACCAAATCCAGATTCTACTAACCTCACCCTTCTTTCAATTTTTACAACTTTCTTCGCAGAAATAAAGCAAAATTTATGTGAAACATTTTGGTATGCCCGGTGGGACCCTTGAGTCTTTTTTTGGGTTCATAGTTACATCTAGGTGCTTTTTCTTCTTATTTTTATGCTCATATAATGAAATCAAAATATCATTTTGGGCTTAACATTAAATTCATACATTATTTACTTACTTATTTTAGCTCACAATGGCTTAATTAATCAAGTTAATTTATTGTAGTTCAACTCTTATCATATACACAAGACCAAACAACTTACACTTAATCAAGCAAAAAAACATTGACATAAGGCCTAATTTTGATTTCACCTTCTCGACTATCCTACTTGGATTTCACCACTAAGGGGAGAACCAACTCAATACATTAGCTAAGTATAATCTCTAACAACTTAGTATATTTTAGCTAGGCACTTGACACCTTTATTGCTATGGTGTGTGAAGTGAGGGGGCAAGCCCCAATATCAAGCCATGTACCAAGTTCTAGTACAGATCTTGAGAGCCTAAACACAACCTAAAACCAACCATAGACTTATTTTCTAGTACCCACTCTACATGCTAAGTTGAGTTACATAATTCTTAAAGCTTAAGGCATAAGCCACAAGAGAGACTAAAAATAACCTTAGGATTTCACGTGCTTTAGTGTGTGTTTCATTTCGTTGACTTTTTTTGTCTTCTCTTTGTTTGAGTTGTGATATTGCTTGTATCTTCCCTTTTCCCTCATTTGCATGGTCTTAACTAGGCAACAACTAAGAAACCGAGTAAATCATAATCCACCTCCTAATCATCCATCTTCCTCTTCTCCCCCATCCATGGAGTATATCTCAAATGTAGAGAGTTCTCCCCATCTTTATAGAAGTCATAACATCCCTTGGATAGTTTCCTAAGGTGATGTAGATTTTTCCACCTTTTTGGATAACAACCCCATAGCCTCTAATATTACCTTAACACCATATCTCACCATACCCTTGATCTAATCTTGACAGTTGATCCACCCTATGGCATGTCATCCCACCTTATGGGTAACACTTTTGTTGACACCATTTCCACCTGACCCTTGGTCATGCAACCATCCTCTTCTACCAATAATCCCACTAATCCCACCATCCAAAACCAACCCACCAAAACAACTAATGCCCAAACACCTTCCACCCCAAATAACAACCCTTCTAGTATAGGATAAACCTAACTTTTGGGCACTGGTACTCTACTTACCATGGGACTACCCTCTACTAGTGTCACTACCTTTACTCTTATCCCTAATCCACCTACCTCCACTCAATTCTAGAGTTTGGTGTTCCCCATACCTTCTACCCTTCCACCCATCAGTACCAAAGTTACCACCTATCCTCTATCTACCAACCCAAGCATACCTCTAACCTAACCTACATCAATCCTCTAATAGATGCCCACGACACAAAACCATAGCTATGCCCTTAACCCATAAGGGTATGTACCTCTACCTTCTACCAAACACTATCTCCATGTACTCATATGTGGCATCATCCCAACCACCCATTTACAAATACCAATATGTGGTAACCTCTCAACCCCCCACCAATTACCCCCATGTTGTACCTTCCCAAACCTAATATAATCTACCCTACAACTATGGGGGTGCACAACCATAAACAGATGTTGTCAAAATGTTAATGGACAAAATGACTACTTTGGAGTCATCTATTTGTAGTGCCCATAACCTATTATATTACAACCAAATCTATAATGAACTAATTCATCCATTTGTCCCCATTTAACCTTATCCTCTTCAATCACTTTTCCATAAACATCTCTAAGAAAGTTTCCATCATTGATCTATACTCCATTCATCAATTTAATAATGAGTATATAGCCAACTTCATAACTCATTAGAGAATCTTGATAAATCAACTCTCTTTCTCTTTGACCCAACTTGAGTTGATTGAATTCTTTCTTAGGCTTGTGTCAAACACATCTCCTCTACTTTATAGGTTCATAGCTTTAGGACCTTTGACGAGGCTTTCACCATGGCACAAAAATTAGATAATAGAGCCATTGATGAGGGGAAGTTAAAACTTAAGAAATAATAATTCCACCTTAAAAGAAAATGAGGCCCTCTCCCCTAAACCTAACAATAAAACCAACACTATCTCTAAAAATAAAGGAACCGTGAATGTGGTTGTCCTCAAAACCACCCCTCCACCCATTGTTAACCAACCCAACTCCTCCAATCCCTATAATAAAAACATTAAGAATACAAACCAAAATAACCAAAATCAATTTACTCCACTAGGGGAGTCATATGCTTCAGTCTTGGACAAATTTTTGAAATCAAACATTATATAACTTCCACTGATCAAATGCCCATGACAATTTGATTCCTCTCATCCTGTACCTAGTTGGTATAAGGAGAATAAATTATGTGCCTTTCACCATGTCATTTGATATGACATTAGTAGTTGTAATACCATCAATAATGTCATCCAAAATCTCATCAACAAGGAAGAACTTGTGATGGATAACCCCAATACACCCCCAAATCAATCACTCAACATCTTTAGACAACTATTCCCTAACCATGCCCTTCTGTAAATAATGAAAATAATAGAGTGGGATCCTCTCACAACTATGAGGTCCATAATTAATGCATTTCTTTATGCACTCATTATTGAGGAAACCATTAACAAAACCACCTTTCCTTCCCATCCACTTATTGAGGTAATGTATTCACTCTCCATCCCTTTGGAAAACAAGACCAAGGAAATGACTATTCCCCTTTCTCCACTCATCAAGGTATTTGAGATACCAACCTCTACTTTGGAAGACATACCAAAAGAGGTATCCATTACCACTGTATCTTTCTCCTCCATCATACAACAATCCATTCTTCCTTTAGAAAGCATCCCTAAGGAAGATATCTCTCTACTTGCCTCTCCCATAGGAGACTTATATTCCCAAACCTTAGAGCCTTTGTTTGAGGAAAAGGATGAATTAACCACTTCTCCCTCTTTACCCATGGGTTTGACCTTTGAGTTTAGTATCGAAGGGATCAAACCCATATATAAGCCTTTTTATAGACTAGTTCAAAACTTAGAGTTCTTATCTCAACATGATGCAGATCATACCACATTTTAGCACCATCTTGGGATTATTTACCCAACCAAGAAAGATCCTCTAACCACACCATTGTCATCCCAACCTTATATTTCCACTATCAAACCCACCATCACCCAAACCAAACCTTTAGAAGACTCTACCAATCAAACCATAATTTAACCATCCAAACTGAATCCACCTAAAGTAACCAAGTCACCCCTACCATTCCAACCAAGACCAAAAAAAAACTTGGCATATTACCTATTTAGAGCCTTACTCACCCCTCATTGAAATTAGACTTAACTTCACCAAACTTATAAAAAAAACCCCAAACTAAGCCAACAAAAAAGGTGAAACCACCTAATATTCCACAGACCAAAACTTTGCCTCCCCTTTCCACTTTTCCTTCTATTTTGGGACCTCAACATTATACCCGAGTAATGAAAACAACCATCCTTGACAAAACCCAAATTTAACCACCAATTTTGGTTACACCATCACTCCTGCTTTCATCCTCACCTATTTTTACCAAACCTTCTATAACCAAACTGCCTATTTCTCAAGTATCTACCCCAACACCTTTCACCCCCTAGCGATCCATACCAAAACCATCCACCAAGAATGCACCTTCACCCAAATATATTACCATCAAACCTAATCCTAAAAGGGCTTCCACCTCAACTACCAAACCTAAGACCTCCATGCATTTACCACCTTTGCTTGAGTTTTAATCAACCATCCTATAGAGGTTATTACAAACATCTTGCTTAGCCTTACCACCTATCAAACTATTTGACCCACATAGTCCTAAACCATCATGGTATAGTGACAAATTGGTGTGATCATACCATATAACACCTAGCCATGATAATGAAGATTATAAATCTCTCCAACTATTAATCCATCAATTGTACCACAAAAATGACTTATTTTTAGATGAGCCTCTTATGAGCCCAACACTAGCCCAAGAACCAAGAGCCATCAACCAACACTTACCTACTCCCCCACTCTCATCTTAGAGTGAAATGTAACAAAAGTAATCTTCTAGCCTAATTCTTCCCCAAATCCATACCATCCATGTGGTCACATGATCATGAGCCCAATAAAAATATAAGGGAAAAATAAAGGTGTCCATTCCATGGACATATCCCTATTCCACAACCCAATCACCTAACCAACATGAATCACCTTTACCTCTAACTAAACCTAAGATATCCATCTTGGGTCCCTGTCAATCCAACTCTTCTAAATCAATCCAATGAGTAGTTCTAAAATAGCTTCACCAAACACTAGTGAGGATGATTTTGTATGAACTGATCAATACCTCACCCCATCATCAACAAATAATGATAACAAATTTATAATCCATAGAGGTTCAACTAGAAGACCCACAAAATCTATCAGCCTTTATTAGAGCTCCTAAACTTTCCAACCTTGTTACCTTCAAGGATTCAAAAATACCCTCCATCCATCTAGATGATCTAGATCCTCCCCTCCTCATTACTGTGTACATCAACCAAACCCACATCAAGAGGGTTATTATTGATGGGGGAGCTAGCATCAATATTATTTCCTCCCATGAATACAACCAACTCAAATTACCTGAGAACATTATGTTAAAAACCTTAGTGGTGCTTCAATCATTCAATGATACCATGGCCACAACTTTTAGAACCATTGTCTTTCATATTCGCCTAGGACCTCACATGCTTCCTAATTTCTTTTACATCATCAAAGGTGAGTTATAGTATAATGTTTTTCTAGGATGACTTTGGATTTACTCCATGGGCTATGTGTCATCCATCATACACTGATGCATCAAATTTGAACATAAAGGTCAAGTTGTTACCATACATGTTGACCCAAGTCCTTTTACATCATGCAACATGATGTACCAACCCAATGATGTTCTCCTACCTCCATCCAACAAGCCTTCACCAATAAAAGCTGAAGCTCTATCTACTTATACCAATGAATCTTCCACTAGTTTATGTATCCCTTCCACCCAAATCCTCATAATGGACCCTTTGGAATCAGCCTTCCAACATCCTAAATTAGGGGAGTATCACCTTTTGACACTAGACACTTTTCTTACTCCTTAAGAGTATGGGAGTATTGACCAACAACCTGATTATGACCCAAATATTGGATCCATTGTTCTTTTTGGGCCCTCAACTTGTCAAACTAATTTCATCTATGGAGGACTTGATAATCCCCTTGACACTTCTACCATCTCTTTTTCACCTCTTATTTTTCCTATTTGGGTAAACCAGAGTTCAATAAGACATACCTCTATAGGTGTGGTTGAAAAGGATTTGGTCTATGTTAGTATGAACATTGACCATATGAGTTGTTTCTGATCAAGACCCAAAATCCACATAAAAATCATGGCCTCAGTTTTTTACCACCTTAAAAATAAACCAACTCACCTCCTATTACCATTATTGATGAGGAAATCCCATCCTCACCATCCAATCCTTTATCAATAAATGATGACTTAAACATCATCCCCCCTAACTCTTTTTTCCATCAACATGATTTGTATCAAAACCCTGACTTATCAAAAGGAGGGCATGGCTGTGACCATTCCTATGACCCATCCTTAGTTGATAAGAGATAAATATCCTACCATTAATACCATCCAATGTCAGGATGATGATTCAATTATCACCTATCTTGGTATAAAAACTTCCTCTATCCAAAAATCTCTTCCTTCTGAGACTTCAACCATGTTGAATGAATCCACCATAGATATCAACTTGGGCACTCTAGATAACCTACACATTATTAAAATCAACCAATCACTAATTTTTGAGGATCTTAGGGAATTCCCTTCCTTTTTTCAAGACCACAACATAGTATTTGATTTTTATTATAGTGACATGCTAGGAATTGACCCCTCCATCACTACCCAAAACATAGTTACCAACTGCGATGCTAGACTAGTTAGGCAAAAACTTTGATGAATACATGCTCATATAGCCCTTCTCATTAAGGAAGAGATTTGATGTCTCTTATCAATCAATTTAATCAAACCCATAGATTATCCCTAATGAGTTTTGAATGCCATACCTATCACCAAAGCCATAGGTGGAATTCACATTTGTGTGGACTTTCATGACCTTAACCTTGCTTGCCCAAAAGATGACTTTCCTTTGCCAAGCATTGACCAACTTGTTGATCTTACAACTAGCCATGAGATGTTATCTCTTATGGATGGATTCTTAGGTTACAAGAAAGTCTTAATTGACTCAAAAGATCAAAACAAAGTTACTTTTATCACTCCATGGGGGAGTTTCTACTATAGGGTCATGCCTTTTGGACTGAAGAATGTTGGTGTAACCTACTAACATGCTATGACCTACATCTTCCATGACCTTATTCAAAAAATCATAGAAGACTATGTCAATGAAATTCTTAGGAAATCTAAATTTTGTAAATATCATTTGACTATTCTTAAGATTATGTTTAAGTGACTCATCCATTACCATATCTACCTTAACTCTAAGAGGTGCATCTTTAGGGTCTTATTAGGAAAGTGACTTGGATTTATCATCTCTCTTCAGGGAATTGATGTTAATCCTACCAAAATCAAATTAATCCTTGACATGCCTCCTCCCACCCACCTCAAGCAACTCTATAGCTTGTAGGGGAAGCTCCAATCCATTCATTGCTTTATCTCTCAGCTCGTTAATCAATGCCAACCTTTACACCACCTTCTAAAGAAGGATGTATCTTTAAAGTGGAATACTGACTATCAAAAGGTCTTTGATTCACTTAAATATTACCTTATGTCTCCACACATCCTCATTCCTCCCAAGGAAGATCAACCTTTTTACCTTTATATTTCTGCCACTAACCACTCTTTAGGGGCAATACTGGCTCATCAGGATGAGTAGTATAAATATCAAGCCATCTACTACATTAGCCACATGCTTATAGAGTACAAGACTTGGTATACCCATATCAAGAAAATTTGTATTGCCTTAGTCTTTGTGTCCACCAAAATTCACCACTACCTTCTCAACCACAAGACCTTTGTCATAACCAACATTGACCCACTCAAGTATATGCACTTGAACCCATACCAAAAATAACATATGGAAAAGTGGCTTATGATTTTATCTAAGTTTGACCTTGAGTTCCTTTAACATAATTCAATTAAAGGGTAAGTCATTTTTTACCAATTGGTTGAAGCACCATTAACGAATAATTGAGCTCTTCCTCTCGAGTTTCTAGATGAGTCCATCGTGATCCTCTCTCAAGCATACTTTACCTATCAAGTGACCATGTTATTTGATGGATCCAAGTGTCAATATGGTGGGGGATTTAATCTTATCCTTATCTTCCTTCATGATGAACCTCTTACTTTATCCTTCAAGCTAGATTTTGAATGTACCAATAATATGGCTGAGTATGAAGCCCTAGTGATAGGTCTCTAAACTGCGTTAGCCTTGGGAGTCAAAATGATCAACATTTTTGGTGACTCTTAACTTTTGGTCAATTAGATAAATGTATCTTACCAATGCAATAGTGATTTTTTTCAATAGTACAAATAACTAGCTGATGTACTCTTCACATCATTTGAAAACTACCGTATCCAAACCACTTCATGGTCTACAAACAAGTTTGTAGACATGACGGTCTTTATCACTTGCCAAATCCTATCTACACCCTTTGACTCTAAGTTATCTACCATTATCCATCAAATTTCCAAGCCTTATTATATGCAATCAGACTCTCTTACCTTCTTCAATGTGGAGGAGATCCAACCTGACCTTCGGTATTAGTAAACTTTCAACTATCTTAACCTTTCCATCATCCCTTCCAACCTTTCAAGGAATTCTCAAAGAAAACTTATCTAGAGAACCCCACATTATAACATATTGGGGGGGGACTTATTTATAAATACAACTTTTATGGTCTCCTCATTCATTTCCTACATAGTCACGAAGCCTCTTATCCTATCAGGGAAATGCATGATGGGATTTATGGAGGAAATTTTAGTGGCCTATCCATTGTTAAACACATCATTTTATTTGGATATTATTGGCTCACCCTTAACCAAGATTAAGATGATTATATAAAAAAGTGTGTCAAATGTCAACAACACACCAATTTACATCATGCACCTAGCCTTAGTCTTCAAGTATCCAAATATTTTTGGCCCTTCTCATAATGGGGTTTGGATCTTATTAGAGAAATTAACCCCCATTATTCATAATGACATCATTATATCATCATCATAATAAAATATTTCACTAAATGGGTAGAGGTTATTCCTCTCATCTCAACAAAAGATAAAAAGATTGTCAATTTTATCAACCATCACATTATTTGGCATTTTGGTGTTCCTCATAAAATTATCACTGATAATGGAAAATCTTTAAAAAAAAACAAGTCTAAGCTCTTTGTGATGCACTTGGTATCAATTTAAGTTTCTCATCACCCTATCATCCACAAGCTAATGTCCAAGTGAAAGCCTCTAACAAAACTCTCAAAAACATGATATCTAAAATGGTTAATGTAACTAGTTAGGATTGGCATTTGCACATCCCTTTCACCTTATGGGCATATCATACTAGAATTTGAACCCCTATAGGTGCTACCCCTTTCTCTCTAATTTTTAAATCTAAGATTGTCTTGCCTCTCAAATTCCAAATTCCCTCTCTTTTCATATCCTTGCAATATCTCTTTTTTGAGAGCGATTATCATCAAGAACATTTAGCTCAACTTGAGCTACTTGAAAAATGCCATTTGGCCACACGTACTCATCTTCATGTGTATCAAGAGAGAATCAAACGTGCTTATAAAAAACACCTTAAAGTTTAAGAATTAAACATCATATACCTCATCCTAAAGGAAAATCAACATGTCACCAACATGGACAAAATTAAGTAGGGCAAGTTTGCTTTCAATTGGCTTGGACCTTATATCATAATGCACAAGTATGGATCAGGAGCTTACCGGTTGTCTTCTCTTGAAGGGAAACCCAAACCTGATCCCCAATGCTTCACATCCATGTCCTTTCTTTTTGTAAACATGATTAAATTCACTTTTGTTTAACTTAAGCTCATCCTTTATTTCCACCCACATGCATCCCCTTATTTTAAGGATAATTGACTAAAACTGAATCATGTGATTATCTGTCACAACCTTAGCCTAATCTTGAACATGGGTACAACGACTCTACTCATGGCATGATTCTCATGGTAGTTTACACCCCTTTTATAGGATAGATTCCCATGGTCATTGTCACTTAAACCTCTTTTACCCATCATTAACCTTCTTGTGCTCTAGTTTTGCCTTTATAAAGTTGAACCTTTTGAGCCTATATAAGCAAATCCATGTCAATAGAAAAAGAAACACAATCAGTCAAAAAATCACAATAGATCCAAACCTTATATTTGTCATTCCAAGCATTCTCAGACTGCTCCCTTGAAGGATAACTACCAAAACATATCAAAATTGCTCACTATAAGGTAGACTACTCCCTTAAAAGACAACTATCACAAACCTTAAATAAATCTCACAAACTTAGACCACTCCCTTGAAGGATGGCTGAGTAAAGCATTTGTCAAAGCATATAAATTTCTTATAATCTTCCCACATTGATAAGCTTCCCTCATCCCTCTAAGCAATAAAAAAATCATAAAAGACCCATTATCAAGATCAAAAAAGGCAAAAATAATATTGGAAGCCACAATCAACTTTCATAAGTAGACTTCCTACATCAATCAGTCTATATATTCTATATATGATGGAGTTGTTTATATTCTATCCTTGGTGCCCTAAAAAATAGGCTTGCTAGTCTTATAAGAAGGTTCCATTTTCATCCATCCCCCTTTGCAATGGATTTTGAGCATACTTGACATTATGTGATTAAGACGCCTTTTTAACCAACTAACGGATGCTAATGTGAAGCCTTCAAAGGACTTATGTTTATAGTCCATTCTTACTTCAGTTTGTTTTAGTCTTTGCCAAAGAAGAAACATTGTGCCTTCTTATTTTCTCATGTCTAATTATTGATACATTTGTTATAGTGTTTGTCTCTTGATTAGCCTATCTCCCTCACATTTAGTTTTCTTATCCAACTTACTTTATGTGTCAACCACCTTCATCTTATCATATGCAACTCATTCAAAACATCTAAAACCAATTATGTGTTGTGCCTTGTTTAAATGTTTCAATCAAAATAACATTTTAACCACCATAGATGATCATAAAAGCATACAATCATCACAAAATTCCATTTTATCACATCATAAGTCAAATCATCACATACAATCTACCTCAACATGTCTCTACTCAAAATAACATCAATATCATTCATCCAAATAACCAACATCACCAACTAATCATGAAACATCTATCACTATTCAAGTCATACATCATCTATATATGATATACATCACATGCCTATCTAGGTAAGAAAGCAAAGATTCACCCAAATGTCTAACAAAGCATCTCATCATAATAAACATCATCATATCATAACATCATGAACATACCATCACCTAATCACAACATCATAATCATCCTACCATTTATCACCATAAACCATGAACCCATTACCCTATCATCAACATAAATTACATCATAGTCATCCATAACCATAACACTAAACATGAACATCATAGTCATGCCCAACAAAACATAAACATTATCATATCATAAACAAAAATCCATCAATATAAAATATCATCATGAGCATAAATTAATTAGACACATCATCACATGCCTATCTAGGTAAGTACACACAAACCATAACATGCTAAATCATATGAACATAATCATCATTAACAACATCACATCCATGAACATCAAACACAAAACCATAAACCATGATCACATATATATATCATAAGCTCATAATAAACATAATGATCATATATATAAAAATATACATATCTTAGACATATATATACATCTCATTACACTAACTCATAGGCTGGTATCAAAATCATATGGTACATCAAGAATATAATAACAATCTATGCGCTTGGAAAACCATTGCCTCCTAGAGTTTATCCACCTCTTGAGCCTACCTAACCCTTAGAGATGCAACTCAATGACCTAGTGTCATGCTACTAGCCCCTCCAGTGATCCTGACACTTGGAAACTTTGCCACTTAGGCACTCTAGATAACCTGTACATTATCAAAATCAGCTAATCACTAAATTTTGAGGAGCTTCAAGACTTCCCCTCCTTCTTAAAAGACTACAACATAGCATATGCTTGGTCTTATAGTGACATTCTAGGAATTGACCCCTCCATCACTACCCACAACATAGTCACCAATTGTGATGCCAAGCTAGTTAGGCAAAAACTTTGATGAATGCACCCTCACATAGCCCTTATTATCAAAGAAGAGATTCAACATCTCCTATCCATCAATTTCATCCAACCCATTGATTATCCCCAAAGGGTCTCAAATGTCATACATATCACCAAAGCCACATGGGGACTTCACATTTATGTGAACTTTCATGACTTTAACCTTGTTTGCCCAAAGGATGGATTTCCTCTGCTAAGCATTGATTGGATTGTTGATCTTATAGCCAGCCATGAGGTGTTATCTCTTATGGATGGATTCTTAGGTTACAATCAAATCTTAATTTCCCTATAATATCAACATAAAACCACCTTTATCACCCCATGGGGGGATTTTTTCTATAGGGTCATGCCTTTCAAACTGAAGAATACTGGTGCAACCTTCTAACATTCTATGACCTACATCTTCCATGACCTTATTTAAAAAATCATAAAAGACTATGTTGATGACCTTCTTGGGAAATCCAAATGTTGTAAAGATATTTTGGCCACGCTTAAGATTATCTTTGAGTGACTCATCCATTCCCATGTTTACCTTAACCCCAAGAAGTGCATCTTTAGGGTCTTGTTAGGAAAGCTCCTTGGATTTATCATCTCCCTTTAGGTAATTAATTTTGATCCTACCAAAATCAAATCAATCATTAACATGCCTCCTCCCACCCACCCACCTCAAGAAAATCTACAGCTTGTAGGAGAAGCTCTAATTTATTTGTTGCTTTATCTCTCAACTCTCTGATCGATGTCAACCTTTCCACCACCTTCTAAAGAAGGATGTATCTTTCAAATGGAATGAAAATTGTTAAAATGCTTTTGATTTACTTAAAGAGACCTTCCATCTCCACCTGTGTTCATTCCTCCCAAGGAAGATCAAACATTTTACCTTTATATTTTTACCACCGACCAATCCTTAGGGGTAATGCTAGCTCATCAAGATGAGCAACATAAAAATTAAGTCATCTACTAAATTAACCACATGCTTGTAGAGTACAAGACGCAATATACCCATATCAAGAAACTTAGCCTCACCTTGGTCTTTATGGCCACCAAAATTTTCCACTACCTTCTCAACCACAAGACCTTTATCATAACCAACACTGATCCACTGAAGTATATGCACTCCAAGCCATACCAAAACCAGTGTATGGCTAACTAAATTATGCTTTTAGCTGAGTTTGACCTTGAGTTCCTATATCAAAAGTTAATTAAAGGGTAAGCCATTTTTGACCAAGTGGTTGAAGCACCATTAACAGACAACCAACCTCCTCCTCTCAAGTTTCTAGATGAGTCCATCTTGACCCTCTTTCAAGTATACTTTACCTATCAAGTGACCATGTTATTCAATGGATCCAAATGTCAATGTGGTGGGGGAGTTGGTGTCATCCTTATCCCCCTTCACAATGAACCTCTTCCTTTATCCTTCAAGATAGATTTTGAATGTACCAATAATATGGTTGAGTATGATGCCCTAGTGATAGGTCTTCAAATTGTATTAGCCTTGGGAGTCAAAATGATCAACATTTTTGGTGACTCTCAACTTATGATCAATCAGATCAATGACTCTTACCAATGCAAGAATGATGTTTTTCAATAGTACAAAAAACTAGATTATGTACTCTTTGCATCATTTAAACAAGTTTGTTGACACAATGGTTTCTCTCACTTCCCATATCTCATCTGCACCCTCTAACTCTAAGCTATCTATCATTATCCATCAACTTACCAAGCCTTCTTATATCCAATCAGACTCTCCTACCATCTTAAATGTGAAGGAGACCCAACCTGACCTTTGGTATCAACAAACCTTTGACTATCTTAACCTTGCCATCATCCCTTCCAACCTTTCTAGGAATTATCAAAGATCATTTATCTAGATAACCTCACATTATACCATATTAGCGGGAATTCTTTATAAATGTACTTTTGATTGTCTCCTCTTCCATTTTCTATGTATTCATGAAGCCTCTTATGTTATCAGGGAAACACATGATGGGATTTATGGAAGACATTTTAGTGGCCTAGCCATCAAAAAACACATCCTTTTCCTTGGCTATTATTGGCCCACCCTTAACCAATATTTCTATGATTATGTAAAAAAGTGTGTCAAATTTTAAAAACACACCAATTTACATCATACACCTAGCCTTAGTCTTCAAGTATCCAAATATTTTTGTCCCTTCTCATAATGGGGTTTGGATCTTATTGGAGAAATTAAACCCCATTCTTCACAACATCATCATTCTATCATCACTACAACAAAATATTTCACCAAATGAGCAAAGGTTATTCCTCTCATCTCACTAAAGATAAAAATATTTTTGACTTTATCAACCATCACATTATCTATCATTTTGGTGTTCATCATAAAATTATCACTAACAATGGAAAATGTTTAAAAAATAAACAAGTCCAATCTCTTTATGACATGTTCGGTATCAAGTTAAGTTTCTTATCTCCCTATCATCCACAAGCTAATGGTTAGGTGAAATCCTCTAACAAAACTCTAAACAACATGCTAAACAAAATGGTTAATGCATCTAGTCAGGATTGGCATTTGCACATCCCTTTCACCTTATGGGCATATCGTACTAGCATTCAAACCCCTATGGGTACTACCCCTTTCTCTCTAGTTTTTAGAGATGAGACTATCTTGCCTCTTACAGTCCAAATTCCCTCTCTTTGCATATCCCTGAAATATCTCATTTCTAAGAGTGATTATCATAAAGAACATTTAGCCCAACTTGGTTTACTTGATGAATGCCATCTTTTCGCACTTACTCATCTTCATGTCTATTAAGAGAGAATCAAATGTGCTTATAACAAACACCTTAAAGTGAGAGAATTAAACATTGGAGACCTTGTCCTAAAGGAAAATAAACATGTCACCAATATGGGGTAAAGCAATCAAGGCAAGTTTTCTTTCAATTAGCTTGGACCTTATATCATAACACACAAGTATGGATTGGGAGCTTATCGATTGTCTTCTCTTGAAGGGAAACCAGAACCTGAGCCCCTCAATGTTTCACATATGCATCCTTTCTTTTGTTAAACATGATTGAAATCACCTTTTGTTTAACTTAAGCTCATCCCTTATTGCACCCACATGCATCCCCTTATTTTAAGGACAAATGATTAAAACTAAATCATGTGATTATCCATCACAACCATAGCCTAATCTTAAACATGGGTACCACGGCTCTACCAATGGCATGATTCTCATGGTACTTTCCACCCCTTTTATAAGACATATTCCCATGGTCATTATTGATTAAACCTCTTTTAACCATCATAAACCTTTTTGTGCTCTAGTTTTGCCTTTATAAAGGTGAACCTTTTGAGCCTATATATGCAAATCTATGTCAATAGAAAAATACACACAATCAGTCAAAAAATCACAACAAAGCTAAACCTCATATTGGTCATTCCAAGCATTCATAGACTGCTCCCTTAAAGGATAACTACCAAACATATCAAAATTTCTCACTATAAGGTAGACTTCTCCCTTAAAGGATAACTATCAAAAGCCTTAAACAAGCTCACAAACTTTGACCACTCCCTTGAAGGATGGCTGAGTAAAGCATTTTTTAAAGCATAGTAATTTCTTGAAAGTTTCCCACATCGATCAAATTCCCTCATCCCTCCAAGAAATAACAAATCTCAAGACCCATTATAAAGATCAAAAAAGGAAAAAATAATTTTGGAAGCAACAATCAACATTCATAAGTAGATTTCCTGTATCGATTAGTCTACATCTTCTATATGACATGGACTTGTTCATATTCACTCCTTGTTTCCTTATAGAAGAGGATTACTAGTCTTATAAGAAGGTTCCATTTTCATCCATGCCCTTTTTATATACTCTTTAAGCAAGGGATTTTGAACTTACTTGACTTTATCTAATAAGACACATTTTTAACCAACTAATGTATGCTAATTTGATAACTCCTTGAACCAAATAGGTTGAACCTTGTCCCTACTTAGTGAAAGTGCACAAGTATTTTATTAATATTCAAAAAATCAAGTACATAAGGGTGCTTTTACTCTATTAACCCTTTTTCATAGCAAGCATTGATTTATATAGTTTTTACCAATGACCGGTAAAAACAACTAACCTATAACCAACTATTTACGGGAAAACAACCCATAAGGTAGTTCTAATTAATTAAACTCAAAAATATAAAACCACCTAAAACTAAAACTAAGTAAGTTTATTTTATATGGGTGTCTTTACTAAAAGATGCATGCCCCATTTACAATAATATTAATTAACCTACCAAAAATCTAACCTAATGTTAAGACTTTGGAACAAGTCCTAACAAACCCCATATGATCCAAAGTCAGGTCTTTGGACACATACCAAGCATTTTTCTACATTTTTCAAATTTGATTCTATCAAGGGGTTTTGTGAAGATATCAGCTGTCTGATTGGTAGTTGGGAAATATATTAGATCAAGAGCTTTCTTTGCCACCAACATTCGTAGATAATGGTATTTGACATCCATATGTTTTTTTTTGGCATGAAACACTAGATTCTTGGACATCTTGATTGCACTTTGATTATTAATGTATAACTGTGTAGGAGCAAATTGAGAAACCTAAAGATCTTCAAGAATATTATGAAGGTAAACAATTTCTCTGGAAGCATCCCATGCTACAATATACTCTAATTCTATTGATGAATTTGCCACTGTATCCTACTTTTTACAACACTAAGCAATGGTAGCTAAACCCATATGCATAGTGTATCTTGTGGTTGACACTCTATCATCCACACATCTACCAAAATCTGCATCATAATATCTAATAAGTTTGAAGTTCTTATTACGGCAATATTCAAGGCCATATGTTTTCATTCCCTAAAGGTAATGAAGTACTCATTTTTCTGCATGCCAATGAATTTCTCTAGGCTCATGCATAAACCTAGATAAAATTCCAATTGAAAGTAAAATATCAAGCCTGGTAACCATCAAGTATATCAAACCTCCCACCAATTATCTATATGCAGTGCCATCAAAAAAGGCACTACTATCATCCTTAGACAATTTCAAGTTACTTTCCATGGGAGTGAGGGCAGGTTTGCAATCACTCATGCCAAACCTATCTAATAACTTAGAAATATACTTCGTTTGTGAAATGAAAATACTATGCTCTTTTTGAGTTACCTCTATGCCTAGATAGTAGTGAAGAAGTCCAAGATCTATCATCTCAAAACCATCTTTTAATTCCTTCTTCATAGACTTGTTATGGTTTTCATCATTACCTGTAATAAACAAGTCATTGACATAGAGAACAAGTATCACTATTTTCTTACTCTGCACTCAAAAATAGAGAGTATCATCAGATTCAATATGATGAAAACCAATGGATTTTAATTATGAATCTATTTTCTCATACCAAGCCCTGGGTGCCTATTTGAGCCCATACAAAGCTTTTATCAACTTACATACTTTGTGTTCAGCACCCACCTATTTAAAACCCTAAGGTTGTTTCATATAGACTTCTTGTAAATCACCATTTAAAAAAGCACTTGTAACATCCAATTGATGTACTTTTCAACTATTTTGTGCTGCTAAGGCAAGTACCATATGAATAGTGTGCCATTTGGCAATTGGTGCAAATGTTTCCTCATAGTCAATACCTTCTTGTTATGCATATCCTTTTGCAACAAGTCATGCCTTATGTTTATCAATGGAGCCATCTGATTTATACTTAGTCCTATAAACCCATTTACATCTGATGGGTTTAACATGTGGAGGAGGATCAACTAAAACCCATGTATTATTACTAAGTATGGAATTATACTCACATTTCATTACCTATTGCCAAACATGTTCAGTATATGCCTCCTCAAAATTTGATGGCTTAGTGGAAGAAGTAGTAACAACTATAGCATAGTTTACCTATTTTCAAGAATTCTTGGGCCCTGTTAAACGAACTTCATCTGCTATCAAGTCAGAAAAAGTACTTTGAGCCCATTTTGGATACTTAGACAAATTATTCAAATCAGGGACTCCAAAATTCTCATCATGTGCATCATTAAAAGGGGGACTTAGAGAATTTTCAACAATTTCTAAGTCATCAACCTATGAACTTGTAGATGAAGGAGAGGAAAGCGAAGGAATTTGAGTCTCATACCATAACTTTGTAGAGTTATCCCCATTATTCAAACCCTTATCTCTTTTTGTATTTTTCCTCTCTAATATATCAAGTTGAGAATCAATCTCTACAGTGTTCATAGTCCAAAACTCATCAAATATTACATCTTGACTCACTATGAGTTTTCCTGAATCTTGTGCAAGCAAATGAAACCCCCTTTTATTTTCAAAAAACCAAGAAAGATGCATTTTCTACTTCATGGTTCCAACTTAGTTTTGTGTCTAATAAGAACCAAATCAAAACAAAGACATCCAAACACTTTCAAGTGTTTAACTTTTGGTTTAAATCCATACCATGCCTCATATGGAGTTTGTCCCAAAAGTGCAACTGTGGGGGACCTGTTTCTCAAATACACTACAGTACCAATAGCTTCAGCACAAAACTTATCATCAAGCTATTTATAGTGCAATATGGCACGTGTTGTGCCCTCTAAAGTTGTATTCATCCATTCAGATACTCCATTTTGCTGTGGAGTATAAGCATTACTATATTGTCGATGAATTCCATGTTCTCAACAATAATCTGAAAATTCATTAGAGGTATACTCACCTCCATTATCTAAATGAAGAGTGGCCAAATGTGAACCTATTTCTTTTTTGACTAAGTGTAACCAATCAACAAACTTAGCAAAAACTTCAAATTTGTTTTTCATAAAGAATGCCCAAGTCATCTGAGAAAAGTCATCAATAAAAAAGACAAAGTAGCTACACCCACCAATGGATGACTTTTTCATGTCACATAAATCACTATGAACTAACTGTAAACATCTGTTAGCTCTCCAAGATGACTGTTTAGGAAAATCTTCCCAATTTTGTTTGCCTAAAACACATGACTCACAAAGAATACTATCTTTGCAAAAAGTGGGCAACCCACTCACCATACCATATTTCTACAAATCCACTAAAGTGTGGATATTCAAATGTCCATAGCGGAGATGCCATAACTGCTGTTTAGACATACTACCTATACCTATGTCAACAACTACCACAAGTTCTACAGTGGGAGGAAGCACTTTACAATGCAATCTAACCAAGTTTCCATCTTCATATCATGTATACATTATTTTATAATCATCCTTCACTGAATTAATGTAAATGAGCCCATTTTCAAGCACAATTTGATAACCTTTCTTTCGAATAGTTACCAAGGATAGTAAGTGTTTCTTCAATGTGGGAACATACCAAACATCCTCCAAGTATTTTATAGACCCATTAGGAAGAAGAATCCGAATAGATCCAAGTCCTAGTGGTGTATGCATAGACTTATCTGCTAAGGCAGCTGGAGAGAGAGAAGCTTCCTTAAAATACCAAAAGAAATCTCTCCTAAATGTCATGTGTTTGGTTGCTCCTGTGTCTAAAACCCATACATCTTTGAGCTCATCTCTAGCCTCATATTCAATATAATCAATGTGCCCCAAAGTAGTGAATGCAAATTCATGGGCAACATTATTGGACTCATCATAGTCATGATCAGCATACTGAGTAGAGTTAGACTTAGTCACTTTTTGTGGCCTCTCAATTTTATCAAAAGGAGTCCTACATTGTGAGGCAATGTGACCAAATTTCCACATCTATGACACTGAATGTCTGATCTACCTCAACCTCTGTCCCTATATGAGTTATGACCATGTCCTCGATCACTTGTTTCATGTGAATGTGATTGGTTAGATTGTTAATTATTTGAATGACCCCTACCTCTATTTTGATATCTACCTCCTCTGTAACCTTGACCCCCTCTATAACTGTTTACTCTATTATTTTGATGTCTAGATGAAGATGAACTAGGCTTTGACTCTAAAACATGGGCTTCTTCAATTTTCTTGGATTTCTTGGGTAGAGAGAGGTCATTTTGGATGAGTAATTCAGCCAACTTATCAAAGGTGATGCCTGTGATCTTTTTTAGAGACATGCAACATTTCAACAAAATTCCTATAGGACCCTGGTAGTCCTTTCAAAGCAGCAATAACTATGAGGTCATCATCTAGTTTTCCAAAACCAGCCTTAGTGTACTCAGTAGTGATATTTTTCAACTTAGACATATATTCTCCCTTGTCCCCATCTTCATCTAATGACAAAGTAAACAACTGCATATGAATATCTATCTTCTTATGCTTAGGTTTCTTATCATACAAATCTGATAATGTTTTCCATGCAGTGTAACTATGAGGAAAATTTTCAATATGAACATAAGTATCAAGAGTAAAATAACATTTAAGGAGAGGTAAGGCCTTAGTATCATGCAAATTGAATATATCTAATTTAGCCTACTCTATTGGCAATGTGGGATTTTCATTCTTAACAATATCCCATAACTCATTAAAAACTAGTGAAGCCTCCATTAATCGTTTCCAATTTGAATAATTGGAAATTGTTAATCTATCACCATCTGAAAGCAAATTTTGAATTTTCATTATTTTGAAATGAAAGCAAGTGCAGTAGATAAAAAGTGTGACAAAATGCAAAAGAGATGAAACAAATATCACACTCACTGCATAAGACACTGCTTTTACGGGGTTTTGCACTTAACCTCCGTGTAAAGCACAAAAGAAAAAACAAGAATTTTTGATGGGTTTTGCACTTAACCTCACCAAAAATCAATGATTACACCCTTATTTTGCCAAATTATAACTTTATTCCACAAATTACACCCTTATATCACCACAACATTGTAAAAGAAATAGAATTGAATTCCCCCTTTTTCAAATTTAAAACAACACAATACAATAAGTATGTGTTTTACAACTTTCAAATTTAAAAGGGAATATTCTTTTTACAAAAAAGGTATATTCTAAAGTAAAAAGAGCTTTTACCAAAAGAAGGGATTTGAACCCTTGACCTCTTCCTTGCAAGCTTCTTCACAATATAAGCTTAACCAATTGCTGTAAGAGCATTTTCAGAATATTATACTAAAAAATTTCTACTTGTTCTAGATTTTTTCTATGAGGGAAAAAAATTTACATTTGTGTAAATAAATCAAAACTTTTCCCTTTTTTAGTCTTCTCACTCAGGGTTTTTCACGTGGGACCCAGCCAAAAGAAATATTTGAATCAAACTTTAGAAATAGCAAAAAAAATATTTCCCTAAGTTTAAACTTGTGCCATTCTTCCTTGGGATGCCATGGGTACTCTTGGAAGTTTCTCTACACCTGTTCTCTCTCCTATAGGCTGTATAAATCCGTACAGGTAGGATAAAATGGATTTTGTATAAGTTTTAGCAAATTTTCAAGGTATTTATTGCTAGAGATGGATTCAAAATGAAGCCAGGGTGTTTGGAAGGCCATATATATCTGTATAGCTCAAAAAAATGCTAGATTTTTCATTGAGAATGCAAAAAAATAGGGGTTTAATACCATTTCATCAAGATTGGCAGGTGTTTTGGATTTAAAAAGATTGAGAATGAAATGAATCAACAATGGTAGCCATGAATGAACATTACAGAGGTTTTTCACAAGTAAATAGGCTGTACAAGTCTAGTTTTTGCAAAAAAATAATGAATTTTATAACATTTAAATGCTAAAAATTCATTTTTTATGCCAAATTAGGAGTTTGAACGCAGAAAAATGGAGTATTAAATGGCCAAAATGACCAGATTGTGGTATATGGAAAGTACACAGGTTTAAATGTTAAAAATATTTGAAAAATTAAAATAATTTAATAATTTTTCAAAAATTTAAACCAATAAAAAATTTCATTATATGGCATACCTTATTTCATGCCAAAATGATATCACGTGAATTTGACTTTTCACCTTGCCTTCCTTCGAATTCACCAAGCTCCCAAAATTACCATGCTCTGATACCACTGATAACTCCTTAAACCAAATAGGTTAAACCTTGTCCCTACTTAGTGCGAGTGCACAAGTATTTTATTAATATTCAAAAAATCAAGTACATAAGGGTGCCTTTACTCCGTTAACACTTTTTCATAGCAAACATTGATTTATATAGTTTTTACCAATGACCAGTAGAAACAACTAACCTATAACCAACTATTTATGAGAAAACAACTTGTAAGGTAGTTCTAATTAATTAAACTCAAAAATATAAAACTACCTAAAACTAAAAATAAGTAAATTTATTTTAAGGGGGTGTCTTTACTAAAAGATGCATGCCCCATTTACAATAATATTAATTAACCTACCAAAAATAAACCTAATGTTAAGACTTTGGAACAAGTCCTAACATAATTCAAAGCCTTCAAAGGAATTATGTTCATAAGTTGATCATACTTTAGTTTGTTTTAGTCCTTGCCAAAGATGAAACATCATGCCTTCTTAGTTTTTCATATCTAATTGTTGATACATTTGTTACAATGTTTCTCTTGATTATCCTATCTCCCTCACATTTAGTTTTCTAATCCAACTTACTTTATGTGTCAACCACCTTCATCTAATCATATGTAACTCATTCAAAACATCTAAAACCAATTATTTGTTTTATTATGTGTTGTGCCTTGTTTAAATGTTTTAGTCAAAAGAACATTTTAACCACCATAGCTGATCATAACAACATACAATCATCACAACATTCCCTTTTATCACATCATAAGTCAAATCATCATGTGCAATCTACCTCAACATGTCTCTACTTAAAATAACATCAATATTATTTTATCCAATTAACCAACATCACCAGCTAATCATGAAATGCTTATCACTATTCAAGTCATACTTCATCTACATATGTTATACATCACATGCCTATCTAGGTAAGAAATCAAAGATTCACCCACATATCCAAAAAATCATCTCATCATAAAAAACATCATCATATCATAACATCATGAACATCCCATCACCTAATCATAACATCATAATCATCCTACCATCTATCACCATAAACCATTAACCCATTACCCTGTCATCAACATAAATTACATCATAGTCATCCACAACCATAACAATAATTATGAACATCCTACTCATGTCCAAAAAATCATAAACATTATCATATCATAAACAAACATCCATCAATATCAAATATCATCATGATCATAAATTAGATAGCCACATCATCGCATGCCTAACTAGGTAAGTACACATAAACGATAACATGCTAAATCATATGAACATAATCATCATTAACAACATTAGATCCATGAACATCAAACACAAAAGCATAAAACATGATCACATCTATATATCATAAGCTTATAATCAACATAATGATCATAGATACAAAAATGTACATGCCTTAGACATGTCTATACATCTCACTATATCAGATCATAAGATGGTATCAAAATCATATGGTACATTAGGAATGCAATAACAATCTAAGCCCTTAAAGCACCACTACCTGCTAGAGCCTATCCACCTCTTGATCCTTCCTATCCCGCTATAGATGCAACCCAATGACCTAGTGTCATGTTACTGGCCCCTCCAATGATCTTGGCTCTGTACTCACCCCATTTGGGCTCATCTAGTGGACATCTAAAAACTAATGCCTCATAGTATCAGATATCTTCTATTGTAGCTACATAGATCACCATCAATATAATCCTTGGTGGTCCCATAGTTGCTTGTAATCCTCCTACCTACCTCAGAGAATCTCTCTTCTAAGTAACCATGGCTAGTTGAGCCCTAGCCTAATCTCTCTCCCTAATCAATGTGGCCACCTAGCCCTGTGCCATGTCCCTCTCCTAGGTCATTAATGCTAAGGATGTTTATGGTATAGCTAGTGTCACCCATGCCTGATCCCTCTTAGTAATTAGTGCATGTTTATCTGAGGCATCCTCCCCCATCTAATCACCACCCCCACCTTTGCATCCCTAGGGATATCTTATACTAGGCCAAATTATCTCCTCACCCTATCAAATGGGATCAAATCTACCTCCAGATCTCACCTCCTGCAGATCCACCTATAACTCTTTAGTGATACAATTTGCCTCATATGACCAGCCCATGTAGGAAATTAGATATACGATCACCAAACCACATCACCTACCACTAATGCATCTAATTGGTCCCTATACCAATCCAAATCATGTGACTCTCTACTTGGTCCTATGAGTGCATAATCATATGTTCATCTCATAAACCCGACCCTGAAATCCATATGAATAAAATCATGCCATGGCAGCTCACATGGTCAAAAAACTCTAATGTGCTCATAAGCCTAGCAGTGTAACACAAAACCAATGTTGATACCATACCTCTTATGTACCATGTATCCCCAAATCTCTTCATATATTTTCACTAGAAATATAAGTCCCCAAGTGTAAATTATCTGATCTATCACCATGCCAACCAAAATACCTAGTAACAATGAAGGAAACTTACCATTACTTAAATTAGGTAGTACGTAATAAGTCACCACCATCATCATCATAGTGATGACACATCTTATGCCCCTATCCATATGATATAAGGGTGCATAATTTAGGCCTCTATCATAACACCTCACATGTACCACATCATCACCATACAACAAACCATAAGCTAATCTCATTCCTCACCCTCGATATGCTCTATCAGCTCACCTCATAGTGGTAACCACATGATCTATAAATGTCTTTTGATAAGATCATCATCTCTTTGATAGGAAGTAATAATGTGTTAGTGGTTAGATCCCATCTCTCGATGAGTGCCATTAACATCATCACATCTTGGGGCATGCACTGATAATCCCTAATGCCACTTAGGCCCACTACTAATAAGTGGTCCCACTCTTGGTCTGTCATTACTCGATGGACCTCATCTAGTAATTGTGACACTTGATCTCTCATATACAACTACTCCCTCACCTACAAGGTTCATAAATAATGCCTTAGTTTACCTAACCTAGCCTATATACAAGAGCATACCTTCAACATTCACCTTTTTTAGCTTGTCACATATACATTACCTAAACCCTTAAACCTCTTAACCTACACCCTTAAACACTAAAGTAAACACTTGACTAGTAAACTAAAACCTTCAATTGCACCCTAACCTACTAACCATACCACTTACCTAATTAACCCTTAAAACCATCTACACCCCCTTTCACTTTAGCCAACCCCCATGCCATTTATCAAGCAAACCTTAAAAACTCTACTCCATTTCATCAACCATCGACAGTCGACTATCGATCAACAATGGTTCCTATTAGAACTATCATTGATCACACCATATACCATCAATGGTTAGGGGACCAATCATTGATGGTCACCACATAGTGACCTATCAATAGTTACCTATCGATCATTGATGGTTATTCATCGATTGGAGATGATCGATAGTGACTATTGATGATCACTATGTAGTGATCATCAATGATCCAAACTTAACCCTAGCATCCTAAATCTACCAAAAAATTAACCAAAATCAATTTACAACTTATCTACCCTCCCCTACCTATACTACCCCCCCAAAATTCCACCCCCTCTACTACTTTCTTCACCAAAACCTCCACCTACCCAATTATAAACATCCAAACTTAACCCTAGCCCTAACGCTAGGCTAGCCCACCTGGAATCAAACCAAAAACTATTTACATAATAAATATTCCAAATTTAATTGTACCTCCTACCTCATTCTATGACCAACAACATGGAGGTGCCTTTGGGATCATTATTTTACCCCATGATATCCCTCATCCTTCCTACATCCTCATCAATTAAACCTCCACATCACCTCAGTCAACTCTTGGTAAAACAACACCCAATTGACAAGTTGATCGATCACTGAGAAAACCTCCAACCATCATCATTTTATCACACTCACTAAGAGATAAGAATCAAAGTTTGTAATGTAATAATAAGGAACTAAAAGCCCTCGGTGGCCTTTTTACCATCACCCTTTTAGGGATGACATATGACCATTGATGGTAGACCACTTTGGTATTTTTAACTCCCACACACCATTTTCCAAAGAATTTCATGTCACAATAATAATCCAACTACCTATCATTGGAGTACCCATGGAGCTTACCTACTCCACCAAAAAACCAACCACGTAGCCTTGATATTGGTCACTTTGGCATAACTTTTGCATGTTTTTTGATGACTTTGCCTTGTTCACTTTGACTACTACAAATACTTTTATATCTTGAACACGTTGAACTCATGCTACTTTTATTCACAAATCATGTGTGTCTTCTAAGGAGAACTTCCTACCTTAGATACTTATGAATACATTTACCTTGCCTAAGAGGCTTGAGTTTACAAGTGTGACCTAACCACCAAATGTAAAAGCCATCACTTGGTCCCCTTGTCACTTATCATTCTAACACCACCTATTTTATTAACTACATTAACCCTGGTAATCTAGTTAATGCATGATATGTAATATCACATTTAGTAATATTCTGTGCACATGTTTATACCTCAATACCTTATCTAACCAATGTTATCACCCACTTAATCACTTATCAAACTTGCACTCAATTTTGCTTCACCTCATCAAATCCTAGTTTGAAGGGGAACACCTCCTCCCATACTTGAGGTAGCTAATCCTTTAACCAACTTTTCATTTTTGTTTTGCATCTTGATGATATACACTACATAACAAAAAGGGGAAAAATGTAGACACTAGAAAACCATCCATGATAGTTCTAGATATTGAATGAACCCCTAGATCACCCCTAGACCCCCTCAAGACTACTTCATAGCCTTTTAACTACCAAACCTAAGTCAAAATGACTAACTTTGACCATTCTACCTTTGACCTACTAACGATTGATGGTTGACCCCTAACCACCAACAATTAGACCTACCCACTGATGATCAACCTTTAATTACCTTAAGGGTTAACTCCATCTCAACTCCACTTTGATTTTTTATTCTTATCCACTCACATAATTATACATGTTAAGACTAAAATTAGATGACCTATTAATACCTTATTTGAACTTATTATTTCACCTCTCCCTTCCTTTTATAAAAAGAGAGGAAGAAGAGGTAAAATAGAGGGAAATAATATCAAATAGAATCAACAATTATCAAAGACTCTTATATTAGAGCTTATTTTATAGATCTTCTCCCAATGAGCATGATAGAAAACATAAGTGTTACAATTCATCAATCATAACCAAGACACCAACACTCTACCAAAATTACTCTAACCTCCACAATGAGTTTTTAACCACTCACCTCAACACTCTTTAGGAAATAGAGCTAAGTATTTGTTTTTAGTGATTAGTTACTTTTTTACTATCTTAAAACTAACCTTTAGCCTAAACCCACCTCCCAAAATCACTTAGCTACCTTTTAGACCATACCTACCCTTACCTAAGACAAATCTGACAATAACCATCAACATTCACTTAACCATCGATTGTTAAGGTATGGAGCTAAAAGCTTCACCCCATGAGCGAATACAAAAGTTATTGGAAGTTAGACAGTCACTGTCGATGGTCAAAAGTAGACCAAAAGCTGTCGGCATCGGTAGTAGGTCAGCCAACGTCAGTCACAGGCAGACTGGCAGGGACCGACGTCGGTCACCTGTGTGTCCAGAAAGCTATTTCCATGCGAGAACAGAATGTTTGCATGTAAAGATCAACTGTTGGTTGTAAGTCCGCATTTCTAATTTAAGTAGAATTGATTAGAGCCCTTGATTAGGAGGTGCATCTAATGGCTGTAAGTGCATGCTCATGAATCTCTAAAGTTATATATTAGGGATAGATCTTCATAGCTTAGTAGACACTACTGTAGAAGTAGAATACATATTGTATATGTGTATCAATCTAGGTTGTTGGAGTTGATTGTAATTGAGAGAGAGAACTCTTGAGGGAAAGAGATCTAAGAAGAGATCTATACATCTGAGAGAGGTGTGGAAGAAAAGAAGTTTCTTCAATTGTAATTCCTTCTGTAAAGAGTTTAATACAAGTTTTTAGGGTGGTTTCTTGTATCTCTTATTATTTGCTATTTTTGATTCTAGTTACTTATCTATCTGGCTTAATTCCGCATTTAATTGCTTTCATATAGTAATCAATTTTGTCGATTGATCCCCAACAAGTGGTATTAGAGCACAGGCTGACTAACAGGTGTTTTAGATCTGGTTAGTGTGTATTGATTACAGGTTACTCACAGAGGTTTTTATTTGAGTGGGAGAAGCAATGGCAGAAGAAAGTAAACTGAGAATGGAGAAGTTTAATGGCAAGAACTATCAATTATGGAGAATGTAGATAGAAGATTATCTGTATCAAAAAGATCTATACTTACCATTAGGTGGGACTGCTAAGAAGCCCACAAACATGGATGATGAAGAATGGAAAGTTCTTGATAGAAAGGCTCTTGGATCTATAAGATTGAGTCTAGCATCTACTGTGATATCTAATTTATCACAGGCAAAGTATACGGTAGAGTTAATGACTACTTTAGCAAATTTATATGAAAAACCCTTAGCTTCAAATAAGGTATATCTTATGAAGCAGTTATTTAATTTGCAAATGCAGGAAGGTGGATCTGTATCTAATCATCTAAATGATTTCCATGGAATTGTGAATCAATTAAATTTAGTCAAAATAGTGTTTGATGATGAAATTAAGGCTCTATTAATCTTATGCTCTTTACCAAAAAGCTGGCATAGCTTGGTAATGGTAGTTAGTAATACTACATCTGCTTCAAATATTTTAAAAATAGATGATGTTGTTAGTGTAATCTTGAATAAAAAAATTTGCAGGAAAAGCATAGAGGAGACATCAGGGAATGCTTTAAGTTTTGAGAGCAGGGGAAGGTAGAAAGAGAAAGGCAAAAAAGGGAGATCAAGATCTAAGTCAAAGATGAGAGGAAGATCCAAATCCAAAAATGGCAGGAAGCCACAATGCTGGAATTGTGGAAAGATAGGGCACGTAAGTAAAGATTGTTGGTTAAAGCCTAAAGGGGACAGACAGCATGATGATAAAGAAGAAGCAAAGGTGGCAGGTATTGTTGCACAAGATGCTCTTATATTCTCTTTGCATAATAATATAGAATCTTGGGTTTTAGATTCTGGTGCATCTTTCCATGCAACCCCCAATAGAGAATATTTCAGTGACTATGTCCATAGAGATTTTGGAATAGTTTATTTAGGGGATGATGAGCCTTGTAAGATTGTTGGCAAAAGTAAAGTGCAGTTGAAAATGTAGAATGGCAACACATGGGTGTTGAGAGATGTCATGCATGTTCCTAGCTTGAAGAGAAATTTGATTTCTATAGGAAAGTTAGGGGATGAGGGTTGTACAATAACTCTCACAGCTGAATCTTGGAAGGTTACCAAGGGTGCACTTGTTTTAGCCAGAGGTAAGAGAGTAGGTACTCTCTATTTATGTAATTGTATTACTAATAATTCTCTTTCTGTATTATCTATTTTAGATGTAGATGCAAAGTTGTGGCATCAAAGGCTTGGCCACATGAGTGAGAAGGGAATGACAATTCTTAAGTCAAAAGGTATGTTTCTAGATTTGAAAAGCATAGATCTAGATTTCTGTGAAGACTGTATTTTTGAAAAATAGAAGAGAGTGAGTTTTCTCAAGACTGGGTCAACAAAGAAGAAGCACAAATTGCAGCTTATTCACACAGATGTGTGGGGTCCAGCTCAAGTTGCTTCTATTGGAGGATCACAGTACTATGTTTCCTTCATAGATGATGTTATAAGAAAGGTATGGGTCTATTGTATTAAGAAAAAATATGATGTTTTTGACACGTTTAAGATTTGGAAAGCTATGGTTGAGAATGAAATAGGCAGGAGATTAAAGTGCCTTAGATCTGACAATGGTGGTGAGTTTTGCAGCCACAAGTTCAACTGGTATTATTACATGCATGGGATTCACAGGCAAAGGATTGTTCCAAGAACACCTCAACAAAATGGAGTTGCTGAAAGGATGAACAGAATAATCATAGAGCGTGTAAGGTGTATGAGATTGCATGCTGGATTGCCCTTAGAGTTTTGGGTAGAAGCTGTGGATACTGTAGTTTACCTGATTAACAGAGGACCCTCTACAGTGCTAGATGGTGGAATTCTAGAAGAGGCATGGACAGGTAAAAAGGTAGATCTATCATTTCTCAAAGTTTTTGGTTGTTAAGCCTTTATGCATATTGATAAGGAAAATAGAAAGAAGCTGGATGCTAAGTCTATGAGGTGCACATTTATTGGCTATGGCTCTGATGATTTTGGATTCAGGTTTTGGAATCTAGAAACTAACAAAATAATTAGGAGCCGTGATGTTATTTTCAATGAAAAAGTGATGTATAGTGATCAGCTTAAGAAGCTGAATCAATTTGGGTAGAGCAATGCAAAATTGGATGAGGTGAAGGTCCAAAAAGAGCTCGTGGAAAAGAATAATCATAGACAAGAAAACACAGAGATCGACGTCAGTCAAGAAGGAACCGACGTCGGCCATACAAGAACTGATGTCGATCGAACAGTGACCGACGTTGGTCAGGAAGAACCGATGATAGTTAGTTACAGGCCTAGAAGTGATCGAGGTCGGTCACTGTTAGAGAATTTGGGTGGACAACATGTTGTGAATGAGTCTCAAATGCCCATCAGGAGGTCAGACAGGGTAAGTAAACCTCCAATTCGATATTCCCCTTCATTATTCTATTTATTGCTAATTGATGGTGGAGAACCAGAGAGTTTTGATGAAATAATACAGGTGGAATCCAAGAGTCAGTGGGAGCTAGGCATGAATGAGGAAATTGATTCCTTGAGAGAGAACCAAACATGGGATTTGGTTGAGTTGCCAGTAGGAAAGAAGACACTGAAGAACAGATGGATCTATAGGTTGAAAGAAGGTGAGAATGGACAGATGAGATATAAGGCCAGGTTGGTAGTGAAAGGATTTGCACAAAAACCAGGTATTGATTTTGGTGAGATTTTCTCTCCTGTTGTTAAAATGACTTCTATACAGACTGTACTATCTTTAGTTGCTATTGAGGATTTGCATCTTGAGAAGCTTGATGTTAAGACAACATTTCTTCATGGAGATTTAGATGAAAAAATATATATGGATCAATTGGAAGGATTTGAAGTCAAAGGTAAGGAGAAACTTGTGTGCAGATTGAAGAAAAGCTTGTATGGCCTCAAACAAGTGCCAAGACAATGGTATCTAAGATTTGACAGGTTTATGACTGAGCATGGCTATAGTAGATGTCAATCTGACCATTGTGTGTATTTTAAGAGATTAGATAATGGTAGATATATTATTCTATTGTTGTATGTAGATGATATGCTGGTTGCAGGATCACACATGCAAGATATCTCTGAGCTTAAGGTGAAATTAGCTCACACATTTGCCATGAAGGATTTGGGAGCAACAAAGAAAATCCTTGGCATTAACATTAAGAGAGACAGGAAAAATCACATGTTGATTTTGTCTCAAGAGGCTTATGTGAACAAGGTGTTGAAACGGTTCAATATGCAGGATGCAAAACCAGTAAGCACACCTATGGCTAGACACTTCAAGTTGAGTAAAGAATAGTGTCCTAATTCATATGATGAGGTAGAGTACATGAAAAAATTTCCATATGCTTCTGTAGTAGGAAGTTTAATGTATGCAATGGTTTGTACTAGGCCTGATATTGCCCAAGTAGTGGGAGTTGTAAGTATATGGCCAATCCAGGAAAGGAACACTGGAAAGCAGTTTAGTGGATCCTTAGATATCTGAGAGGAACCAATTGTAGGCACTTGTGCTATGGAGGTTCAAATACTTCTCTACATGGTTATGTAGATTCAGATATGGCAGGTGATTTGGATGGCAGAAGAAGCACCACAAGATATGTTTTCACTGTAGGTGGAACAATGATTAGCTGGATTTCAAAGTTGCAGAAGGTTGTTGCCTTGTCAACTATAGAAGTAGAATATATTGTAGTCACAGAGGCTAGCAAAGAGATGATATGGATGACACGGTTCATGGAAGAGCTTGGAAAGGAGCAAGAGAGTTGTAGACTATACAGTGATAGTCAGAGTGTAATTCATTTGGCTAAGAATTCAGCCTTCATTCAAGAACCAAGCATATACAACTTAGGTACCACTTCATTAGATAGGTATTAGAGGATGGTGAGTTGAAGCTGGAGAAGATCCATATAGATAAGAATCATGCTGATATGTTAACCAAGCTGGTTACAAAGGAGAAGTTGAATCTTCATTCAACTCTTGTTGGTCTTCATGATTGAGTTGAAGATGGTGGAGCTAGAAGATGTTGCTGTACAGGTACTGGTGTAGCTATTTATCTCCAAGTGGGAGATTGTTAAGGTATGAAGCTAAAAGCTTCACCCCATGAATGAATACAGAAGTTGCTGGAAGTCAGATAGTCACCATCGACGGTCAGAAGCAGACTAGAAGCTGTCGGTGTCAGTAGTAGGTCAGTCGACGTCGGTTACAGGCAGACTGACAGGGACCGACGTCAATCACCTGTGTGTCCAGAAAGCTATTTCCATGCGAGAATAGAATTTTTGCATGTAAAGATCAACTGTTGGTTGTAAGTCCACATTTCTAATTTAAGTAAAACTGATTAGAGCCCTTGATTAGGAGGTGCATCTAATGGCTGTAAGTGCATGCTCATGAATCTCTAAAGTTATATATTAGGGATAGATTTTTATAGCTTAGTAGACACTACTATAAAATTAGAATATAGATTGTATATGTGTATCAATCTAGGTTGTTGGAGTTGATTGTAATTGAGAGAGAGAACTCTTGAGGGAAAGAGATCTAAAAAGAGATCTATACATCTGAGAGAGGTGTGGAAGAAAAGAAGTTTCTTCAATTGTAATTCCTTCTGTAAAGAGTTTAATACAAGTTTTCAGGGTGGTTTCTTGTATCTCTTGTTCTTTGCTATTTCTGATTCTAGTTACTTATCTATCTGGCTTAATTTTGCATTTAATTGCTTTCATATAGTAATCAATTTTGTTGATTGATCCCAAACATCGATTGTCTACCCCTAACTACTAATGGTCATCCAACCATTGATGGCCATCCAACCATTGATGGTCATCCAACCATTGATGGTCATACAACCATAGATGGTTACTCAACTATTGATGGTTCACCCGACCACCAATGGTCACTATGTGATAATTCTAACAATAAGCTAATTTCACCTATCAAACCCCAACCAAATCCCACTTTATGACCTTCTGCCTAAAAACAAACAATCACCCTATTTTCTAAACCATGTTTGATCTATTTAGCATTAATATTCAATCATTTATTATTATAATTAGTTGAATTCATCTCTTTCAATCACTTCTTGTATTTGATTTTAGTATCTTATGTTATTTATGCAACTAATTTATCTTTCATTTCTAGAACTTGATAATTTAAAAGTATGGATTGATAACCTCCAAGGAAGATTGTGCTTCTTGGATCTAGTTTGGTAGGTAATACACCATATTATCTAACTAATCAACCATTTTTTAGTGTTTTCTTATCTACAAGTCATTCATCCCAAGCCAAAGAGGAGTATTTACAACTGTCTGGATCATAGAGCATAAACCAAATCTAGGTTCTACTAACCTCACCCTTCTTTCAATTTTTACAACTTTCTTCTAAAAAATAAATAAAAATCTATGTGAAATAATTACATATAACCCTGAGGTATAATTAGTCAATGTTCAAATGAATAAGGAGTGTTGTGTAATACCTAGAAGCCACAAAAAATTCAAGGAAAATAAGAACTAAAAAGATAAAAAAGAATATTACCTACACTTACCAAATAAACATGCTGATGGAAAAAGTTGATGATGTGATCTACGAGTGTGAGCAAAAATGTTATGTAATCCAAAATCCAACTCCAGCTCCATCTCTTACAAAGAAGGGACACAAGTGATAACAAATCAAATCATACTATCATAATGACATTCATTAAGGTGTCAACCCTATTGTTCTACCTATAGGGGATGTGGGTGAACTATACATCCTCAAAAAAGGAGATAAAATCACGTGCCACATCGAAGAGGGGGAGTAACTCAGAGCTAAGGATGGCATAGACACCAATGATTTAAGACATGGCTAAGAGTGAGTCAGAGAATAACTACACATAACATACATTTAACTCATATGCATTGATCAAGGTGCCAATGATTACATGATACTCAATGACATTATTTGTCTCACTAGTGAGGAAGAAACCAACTATAAGTTCATAGCCCCATAAATCATCAATAACCCAAGTCATGATTTCTAGTCTGGGGTTTCCTTGACTACCACCATCTATGTGAATCACCACTAAGCGGTGCACCATATTGGAGGTCAAGGATGCAAGACTAGAAACTACCAAAAGGCAATCTTAAATAAAGGAAGTATAAGCAAATTGTATGAGGGAAAAAAATTAAAAAAAACAAGACATAACCATTATAGTTGACCAACACCAACCATGGTAAGAGGTAACAAGGGGAATTGGGGGGAAGTTTGAAGAAGTCAAAAACTAGTCAACAAGACTAGAGCAAGTCTCGAACCACCGTAGCCAACCAACCACCTGACTTGAAATCATGACAAAAGAGAGAGAGAGGGAGTTAGAATAGATTAACTATAGAATAAATAACTAACTAAAATAAGTACAACAAGTAACTTTTATCCCTAGGTTCCCATGAGATGGGGCATGGGCTCAAGAGGTCAATGAGGACCTAAAACCAGTCTTGGGGACAAAAACAAGGCTAGAGTAAGCCCAAGGAAGCCTTAGATTAAAAAATGGAGGCCACCAATGTGCTCATAATGTGAAAAAACCCTTAAGATGGAGGTTTTATGGTCTAGAATGCAAAAAAAGGGGTAAAACACCCAAAAAGGGCCCATAAAAAGCAAGAAAAGGGGCTATAAAGAGGAAAAAAGAGTAAAAAGTGGATCGTTTTCACTCTTTTTTTCACTCTAAGAAAGCCAAAGGAGAGCCCATGAGCCAAAAAATCCCAATCAAAGCAAACAAGGATGTAAGAGCATGCCATGATGTAAAAGATGGTCAGGGTAAGTCCTCTGACCAAAATTTTCACAAATTTGGTTCATTTTTGGGGTTTGGGAGGCCATAAATGCATTTTGACTCATTCCAAATAATTCGATGGATGAATTAGATTAAATGTATAGTCAAAATGATGGGATTAACAAGATAAATAATCTAGGATAAATGTGAGGTTGAATCGTTGCCTAGGGAAGGAGAAACAGGGAGCCCTAGGGTTCCCTAAGGCACCATGCCCCAGGCCATGGCCTGGCTAGGAAAAACTATAGCTTAGGGCACTAATAGGCTATGGGGGCTGCATCTTAGCCCAATTTCAAGCTACAAATTTTCCCAAAAATCTATGGCCTAGGGTAGTGACACCTTAGGATAGGCCTTCTAGAGCTCAGAAGAGCCTGAGAGGTTCTGAAAGGGGCTAGAATAGGAAAGAGGTAGGAAAAATAATTAAAGTAGATAAAAATAGATGATTTTTACTTACATTTAGTCATTTCATGGATAGAATACTAATTTATTTTCCTATTACTCACTTATGTAGACATGCTTGGGAGTTAACATACAAGAGGGAGAGCCTTCATAGGTGAGGGAGTAGCCAACATAGAGAAATAGATTGTGTGAGGTGACTAATCAAGAGAGAATCCCATCATGGATATCTGAGGAGGCAGATCCTCTACCTGTGGAGGAACAAGATTTCATACAAAGTTTAGGACTTTGAGGACTAGTACACATACCTTCTTTTCATTACTCTATAAACCTAGTGAATGCATTGGTGACCACATGGGTACCAAAGAGACATGTGTTCCAGTTGGGGCCTGAGCTAGAGGTTTTATTGAGAATTTAGGATGTCTACTAGATCTATAGGGCAAAGCTTATGAGGTGAGAGATAGAGCTACCATAGGTGCAAGATATAGATACAATTGAGCTCTACCTAGTGAGACCCCACCCTTGAAAGAATAACTATGGAGTATAGATCACACAATTATCACTTGGGGTACCACCGCTATGGATAGTGATAGTAGGCACTAAGGTTAGGAGGATCTACACTAGAAAGAGTATAAGGAGACTACCACTATATTAGATAGGAGTTATCTAATGCATAGAGGGAAGATAGAGATATACCTAGGGCTAGTATATCCTAGGTGGACTATACCAGTAGCTGGATCACATTTGATGTATAGGGCCTTAGTGGATTGACAAAACCCAACTTACTCATGTCCTAGGCTTACAAGAGGTTCCCATTGACATGGCTATGGACACCATGGGTTAGCAATGCATACCTTACATTATAAGAGGGCATGACATGGGTTGCATGATTTACAAATAGGGCTGGGCCTATGTGAACCACCTTAGATCCAAATGTAGTGGGAAACTATGTCCATGATCCATAAAAATCTATAGTGTGGCTAGAGGATGTAGGGGTAGAGATCCATGTGGGATAGGATGAGTTTTGAGGTCCATAAGGGATTTACCATCCTCTAGGGAGAGGTTATAGTGACATATGAGATAGATCACATTTGATTTACTAGGCCTCGATGGATTGACACAACCTAGTTTACTCATGTCCTAGGATTATAAGAGGCTCCCATTGACATGACTGATGACACCATGGGGTAGAGATGAATACCCTACATTAGAGGAGGGAAAGACATGGGCTGCATGGTTTATAGATAGGGCTAGGCTTATGTGGACCACCTTAGATCTGGATATAGTGGGTAACTACGTCGATGATCCATATAGATATATGATATGGCTAGAGGATGCAAGGGTAGATATCTATGTGGGAAAAGAGGAGTTTTGAGGTCCAAATGGGCCATAACATCATCTAGGGAGAGGTTTTGGTGGTATGGGATAGATGGGTACAACTTAGGCCAACTGATGTTAAGCACTATAAGAAGCTGAGATAGAGTGAGGGGAATAATGATAGAGAGAGGTAGCTACATTGAGGACCACTTCCACTAAGAGAGGCATGACCTACTAGAGGGCCATATATTCCATCTACATGATCAAGTAAAATAAGTGTATTTGCTATATAACACTTTATCTTTGTATTCATCATTAGTGAGAGCTGATATATGACTAACATATATGATATGTGTGTGTAGGAGACCAGCCTAGCTGGACTGGAACCCAAGTATACCTACTACTGAGGGAGATATTCCTTGATGTGGTAATGACACCACTGATGAAGTAGGTTCCACATTTACCAATAGGGGAAAAGTCACATACTCACTTTTGATAGGTGGGTAGACAAGCCTCATTTGAGCTGGTGAGGGCATGATACTAGATACCAAAGATAGAGGTAGAGTCAACATGACATAAGGTAGTTGTGACATGAATTAAGATAGATGCAACATAGTATAACATAGCCACATCATGAGTTGAAACATGACTGGCTAGAATAGAGGTTGAGATCGATTGATTATGGGCTAAGTTAGCTTGAGAGTAGACTAGAGGAGAGAACACACTTGGAAATAGGGTAGACCACCTATCTACCCTAGAGTAGACTATGGCTCAAATAGTCACTAGGAAGAGATCGAGGTCTCCACTGAATGCATGACTACCATAGATAGAGCCTAGTCATAGGTTGATTAGAATAACATTGTATGTATATCCATGCACATGGTAGTTTTGGGGACTATAATCCCAGGCTCAGAGGAAGCCATATGATGTACCTATAAAAAAGCATGTATTTTTTGGTGATATATATACAATGATTTCTCATTATCAATGCATGTTTGTATATGATTCATCTAATATAGACTACTAAATACATGTGATTAGATAGTAGGAAATGCTAATAAAGAACCCATGTATACACACATATACATGCAGTATGTTTGTTAGTGGTGATAAAAGAGAGGAAAGGTTCATCTTAGCACCATAGGCAACTTTATTGGAGGGTCATGTAGGCCCTAAACATGAAATGTCTTGAGGCAGAACACATTGATTGGGTACCACAAAGGATCATTTTCAAGGTTCAAGAGATGATAAACCTCATTCTCTAAAGATGTAGTGATGACAAAGGGGCAAAACCACTTGTGCATGAGTTTTCCCCTATTATAGTTCTCCTTATCAAAGATGAGGATCGTATCACCTACCTTGAATGAATGAGGGTGCACCAATTTATTGAATTGGTGACATTGATGGTGATGGTAAGCATGGTTATGTTCAAGAGTAGCCATGCATTTCTCATCTCGCTACTTAAGCTTAGTGCGGTGAGTGGTGAAATCTTCCTCATTAGAGAGATATCCAAATGTTTTAACCCATAATGAAGGTATTAAGACCTCTAAGGGAAGAAACAACTTATACCCATACATGGACAAGTATGGGGTTGCCCCTATGGCCATCCAAAATCTAGTCTGGTAGGCCCAAAGGATAGGATAGAGCATGTGATGCTAGTCCCTCTTGGACTAGGTAATGGCATGGAGAAGCATCTTATTCAAAGTTTTATTTAAAGACTCTACTTACCCACTTACTTAGAGGTAATGGGTGGAGGAAGTGGAGCTTAAACCCAAAACATTCAATGATATCATGCATCTTAGGGCTTTAGAAACTTGGGCCATTATTTACCATAATAATAATGAGGACCTTAAACCTACAAATAATCTCATTGAGGATAAAATTGGTGATAGTCTTCCCACACATGCTGCTAAGAGGCATGGTTTCAACCCGCTTCATGAAATAGTTAGTGGTAGTGATGAACTAACAAAGGCCATCAGATGAGGATGGTTTGAACTCATTAATAAAGTTGAGATCCCAAACTGAGAGGGGATAAAGGGATGAAATGTAATGTAAGAGACCTATAGGGGCATTGATGGCATCCACAGTGACTTGGCACATCTTATACTTCTTGGTATATTGGATTGCATCCTTAATAAGAGTGGGCCAGTAATAACCCATCCTGATAATACATTGAATGATGGCTTGCCCTTCTAGATGGCCACTACAAATGCTCTCATGAGACTCCTCCAGTGTGAGAGGAATATCCTCAAGGATAAGGAATTACATCAACACACCATCTAGACCCCTATTGAACAAGATGCTACCTATGATGACACAACAAACAATAAGCTTGAAGATCTAATAACATTCTTTTGAAGGAGTGTCAATGAGATAAGATTAGGTCTTAAGGTAATAGACAATGTCCTAATACCAATCACACTCAGATACCTCAGCATACTCGATTAAGTAGACCATCTCATTAAGAAAGGTTTCATCAACCAATTTTATGCTAAGATTGAGTATTGGACACTCAGTGAGTTGTTAAGCTACAACCAAACCCTTTGTGGACTTTTATTTAATAATGTAGAGGTTAAACTCTTGAAGAAGTATGACCCACCTCACAATCTTGCTAGTAAGGTATGTCTTACCCAAGTAGGTAATAGAGTGGATTAGATTGGACAATCATGTTGGTGGTTTGGCCCAACATCAAATGTCTTAACTTATTTATAGTGAAGATAAGAGAGAGGAACTAGTGCTAAAAAAGAGATTAGTTGAGCTCAGGGCCAACTAGTGTGTGAGAGATGTAGTAAACAACTTTCTCTTTACTAGTGTCATTCTTTTGACACAACATGCCCTTGATGGAAAGATTAGTGACAGAGGTATACAATATGAACTTGTGGCCCTCAATGGGTGCCATTAGGATGGGAGGATTTTAAAATCATGCACTTCAATTCCTCAAAATCCACTTAGACTTAAGTAGACCACAAGAATGACACTTTATTGCATAAGAGATATGTGAGGGGTATGGATTTGTGAGCATACTTCTCCAAAAAACATTTAAAAAAGTTGAGCCTTCCTAGGAAGGACTGCAACTAATAAAGGTTGCATGGGGAGGAATATCAAGGATCACCTTGATCTTCTTGAGATCCACCTCAATGCCCCTTTGCAAAATGAGGAAGTTAAGAAGCTTTCCAATGGAGATGCTAAAAATGCACATCTCAAGGTTAAGGCTGATGTGGTACTCTCTAAGATGCTCAAAGATGATCTTGAGGTCTTGTACATATTCATCCCACTTGCAGGATTTTCCAAGGAGATAATCAACATAGCACTCAACAATCTTATGGATAAGGCCATGAAAAATGTGGGTCATGGCATGCTAATACATGGCCCCAACATTATCCAAACTAAAAGGCATGATGACATAACAAAAGGTACCCCAAGGGGTAGTGAAGGCCATCTTATGCTGGTCTTCAGGTGTAATTTAGATTTGGTTATACCCTAAGAACCCATCCATGAGGGACATGATCTGAAAACCAGCTATGGAACCAATAATCTGGTCAATTAAAGGAGTAGAAAAATTATCTTTTGGGCAAGCTATATTTATATCCTAAAATTTGATATAGATTTGAACTTCTATGTTCTTTTTGAGAATAGGAATAATGTTGGAAACCCATCAGGGGTAGTCAATAGCCTAGATGAAACCAACTCAGATGAGCTTTTCAATCTCAACCTTGACTAGTTGGGAGACTTTAACCACCATTGGTCATTGATTTTTGTGAATAGACTAGGTCCCATCATCCATAATGAGGTTATAGATAATTTTTTTGGGATCCATGCCATTTATATTAGTGTATTCCTAAGTGAATATATCCAAAAATTCATGCAAGAAGGTGACCAAAGCATCATGTTCGGCTAGAGTAAGGTTAGCACTGATCTTGATAATATTTGGCCTTAATAAATTGCTAATGTTAACATCTACACATCCTTTAACATATATAGTAATACCTTCCTTGAAACACTTAGTTGCAGGAGTGATTGATCTAACACTTCAAGTTCAACCTCAAGGACATTCATGATGGGAATGCCAGGGGTTAGTCCATCAGTGAGAGAGATCTCCAAACCTAGATGATCAAGGGGATAATGGTGCTTACAATAAGCATGCATGATCTTGGTGTAAGCCTTTTTCTTCTTAAACAAGTTACATGCCATAACATGAATGAAATATCACTCGAGATCATACTCAACTGCTCTAGTGATCTCAGTAGGAGACATATTGAGAGAGCATATACTTTGATGGGAGTAGTATGATAGAAGGGGTAGATCAAAATCTAGGGAGATATCTTGGAAGAGGTTTCCAAGAAGAGATAAGCTGACCTAGAATCACAAAGTGGAAGAGGGAGTCAACATATGTGTGCCAAACTTTGAAAGAATGAACATTGATCGGTACTCAAATAGATCACAATATTCATCCTTGAGAAAATGAGACTCAAAAATAGGGGGTGTGTGAGAATCTATAGAGACCCATGAAGAGATAGCCAAATACTCTCTTGAGGGCTGTCTTTTCATAGACCAATACCCATGAATCTGGGTTAGCCTCCATGGTATGAAACTCACATTCATGCATGAACTAAACCATGCAAAATGTGGTTAACATGATGTCTTGCATGGCAGCAGTCCAAGGATGGCCAAGAATCATGTTGTATGAAAGATCAAGGTCTAACACACAAAACTTGATCTTGACTATCTTAGGGCTAAACTTGGCCCAGAGCTTCACCTTTCCCATTGGAATAACTGTGTCATTTTTGAAACCAACATATTTATGGAGAGAATTAGAGAGTTTCTTTTGATTGATCCCAAGCTCATTAAACACATGCAGGGGCATGATATTCAACATAACTCCTTCATCAATGATGCATCACTTAATGCAATAGTTGCAAATGGAGGTCTCAATATAGAGAGGGAATCAATCCCTCTTTGAAATAACCAAAGCATCGAGCAAAGAGGCAGGGTTGAAACATAAGATAGGAGAATGAAGGTTTTTGGATACATCAGAGTTGAATAAAACTTAAATATCATCCTATAGTGGGCCCTCACAAGAAAGACCAATATCATCAAAGACAAGGCCCCTTTTCTCAGGTCAAAGGTAAAGAAGGTGCCAAATGGAGATCCCAGTCAAGAGGTCCTACAAATCCTCTATGACAGATTAAGGATGTTGTCAAGCCTAGGGAGGGATGTTACACTAAAAGTCAAATCTTAATTTGGGATTCCCTACCCCCATGGACTAGACAGGAGGTCTAACACCACTAGTCTCTCCAATAGGGTTAGTGACTCAACCTGAGCATGTGTTGACAAAGCAATCATACCCAATATAGGTTATGTTAATAAAAATAATGACCTTGCTACTTTAATGTTTATCTTTCCCTCTTGAATTAGCCTAAGAAGAGGAGTCAGAAGAGGTGGAAGAGTAAGAAGGAGAATAAGGGGCCTTATCCTTTAATTTATTCTTTTTTTCTTCTTCTTCTCCTTGTCATGGTCAGGCAGAGGCTCCTTAAACACATTCAATTTGTGGTTGAGTTATGCAAGAAGAGAAATCTGAGATAGAGGTGAGGCTTGTGCACTAGACTTTTGGGCACCATAATTTGCATCATCATGCCCTTCATCTGATGCTAATGTCAAAAATTGGTTGGGTCATAAGGAAACACCATCCATTATTTTACTATGCTTGATTTAGAAGCCTTATTTTCAATTATATTCTTGCTTAAAGCATTCACCTCATGGATTTCCTTCTTGTCCTTCTTCTTGGGAGGAGAGTCAATACATCATTTCCAGTCGCATTATGGTTATGATCATGTGAAGAGGATGAATTTTGGGTTGGTATGAGATACATGCCCACATACACCTCAAATACTTAAATATTTAGACACTCATTAACAAATTCATTATACGAGGTGGGTTCATGCTTGAGGACCCAAGGTGAACCTCCTACCTCAATGCTCACGTGAACATGTCATAAAACTAATCATTCAAGATCCTAGTTCTACATGTATGGATGACTGAATGCCACCTATGCATAGAATAAAAGTTTAAATCAACCTTGGCCTGCACTATGGAGGTAAGTGATTGGATGTCAAGGTTAAAATTTTGGAGATATCAAAGTACTAGAGGAAGTCATCCAGAAGGAGATGAAAACTAGAGAGAGAATCTACAGGCAGACTTTGAAACCAAACAAGAGCTTCAACTCATAGATATTGATAAAAAACCTTCAACATCATGCTTTCAACCTATTCCTAATCCATAAATGACATCATTAATGTCTTAATATGATCCATGGGACTGGATTCTTGAGTCCCATTGAACTTAGGTAGTTTAAGGATAAGAGTAAGAATGGAAATAACACATACCCAAAGGGCTAGAGGATTTTGATGGAGATCCTCATAGGCATGATTGGTAGTGGGATGATGACAAGATCCAAGAGGGGGATTATGAGGGTAATTATTTTTCCTATGCCCATATACATCATCATAACCATGATCATAGATAAGATGATGTTGAGGTGGTTCTTGATGGGGAAGATGCTCATGGTGAAAATCATCTCTACCACAAGGTGGGGAATGACCATGAGAATGATGGGAAGATGTGTCATACTCATAAAATTGGTTATGATGACTAAATTATCCATGACGTTGGCCATGTTCCATCAAATTAGGGTCAATCGGTGAGTGTTGATGTTCTTGATAGGCATCCCACAGATCTCTAGTCCACCATGGAGATCAAAATTAACATGATCTTTGGAAACTCTAAATGAATGGCTAAGAGGATGGGGGGAATATTCATGATGAAGATACCTCACCAAGTGGGAATACATATGACCCAAAATATGGATATGAGGGTGTTCTTGTTGTAGAGTCTCCTGTTGAGAAAGAGGCAAGGAATTGACATGAGAATGGGTTGAGGCATTCAAAATTAAATGGGTGTGAGATCTATCTCTAGAAGAAGCACATCATCAAATCCTAGGGGAAAAAGAATTCACTTTATTCACCTGAAAGGATCTACAATAATCATCAATGATCACACATAGCTCATGATGTCCCAATCATGCAAGCAGATCCTCATCACCCTGAATGGGTGAATGAGAATGAGAAGAAACATCCTCAGATAAATGAAGCTTAGAATGGTGGAAAGGAGATCAAGTCCATTGGTTGTATTCCTACCAATATTATTCCCTTTTGAATGTGAGAGGGTGTAGACTACCATGGTAGGTTGAGGGAACCTCCTGGATCCTATGGTGTCTATGGCATTCCATTGTAGTCATAGCTTGCTCATGAGTGAGCTTAGGGATGACACCTTGAATTTGATAGGATTGGTATCCCAAGGATGGGAGAATGGCAATAGAAATGAATCAAGAGAAATATGCAATACAAAAAAAAGGAAAACTGATGGGGATCCAATAGGGAGAATAACATAAAACCAAAGCAAGAGAAAAAAACCAAGGTAATAGCTAAAACACAACTGAAAGAAAAACCTAAAAACTAAGAGAGGGGAGTTCACTAAGAGAGATATAAACTAGATAGAACGAATTTGAGACCATATGTGCAGTCCCACCAAGCGTGCCAAAATTTGGCTCCAATAATTTGAATGGAACTACTAGTGTTTGGCAGGGGGTATACAAGATACTAAAACAAACCACTAAGAGGTTAGAAGGCTCAAGGCTTCTATGGGCTACAAGAGATCTATAGTGGCTATCTAATTTTTTGGCTTACACCAAACTATAGATAGACTTGTAAACTAGGTTAGGGATAACAAGATCAAGTTCACAAAGGATGCATGTATCTATAACAAATTTAACCATAGTAAAGCAAATAGATAAGACTAGACAATTGATTGCATACAAATTGTGGAAACAACAATCCCAAATAAAGAGAGCTAACAAATGATATGTAAACTTAGAATCAAAGGTACTTTTAGGCCAAATGAAATATGTTTTAAGAAATAAAGACATTTTAAATAAAGGTCTCAGGAGTATGCATAGTCTAAGTTTGAGCTATTTTTCACTTTCTACATTATTATTTTCTAACAATGCAATTTCTAGTTTAGCAAGAGAGAGATTGTTTAAGCAAGTTGTATAGATCATTTTGAGTATATATAATCCTACTATGTAATGAAAAGATGTTTAAAATGTAAACACAAAATATAATGGAAAATATTTCAAGCAATGAAGATATCTTTTAACCACATACAAATGCATAAACTTCATAAACTATTCTAAAACTGTGCTAAACAAGAAAAATCACTAAAATAAATAAAACCCTAACATGTATACTACAAAAAATAAACAAACATTTCACTTTGCAAAGCAAAGTGCTCTCATATCAAACTCAAGAAATATGTGTAGACTTTCTACCAACCAATTATCCAAGCTAGGAATCAATATAAGAAGAGGATCAGGCTGTGTATGAGCTGAGTCCAGACCAAGAGCCAAAAGTTATGGAAGAGGTGGAGGAGAAGCTACCAATCTATGGAAGAGCCAATGCAAGGAGCATAAGAGATAGGTGAAATGGAGTCTTTAGAAAGTAAGAAGAAACCCACAAGATTCAATAACGCTATAGATATCAATTTGAATCATTAAGAATAGCTGTATTAGAGTAGGGCATCCCCTATCACAATGAAATCTATTGTGCCAAGCAAGAACCAGGAGAGATTCAAGGAGACATCCAAGCTTTGAGAGTGATGTTCAAATAAGAATATTAGAGTAATAATGAAGGAGATAAATAAAAGGAGAGAGCTCAAATGAATGATAAAGATGCATATATCTCAACCTAATCTACTAAAAGACCAAAAACTAGATATTTTTAGTTGTTTGGGTCCAAACAGGGTTATTTTTCATGCATTATGCCTAGGCCGCAACTTTTTTGAGGGAAACATATGTCTTAGGCCATAGGTTTCCTCCCTAATGCATGGCCTGGGTCAAACAACTACCTAAGATGGTCAACAAGCCTCTGAAAGGGGCCCAGGGATCCCTAGAGAGTCTATCTGGCATGGGAAAAGACCAAGATGGATTGAAGATGTGTAGGGGATGAGAATATGATGTAAGAAAGGTCCAAGAAAGTGGTAAATGTCTCTGAGTGGGATAACCAAGGTTGGTATTCTAAATGTGAGCTAATGTGTAATCATATGGAGGAGTAGGGTCATGGGAAGTATGATTACAACAAGTTCATCATTATGGTGTTTTTTGTCATGTAGTTATACCTAAGTCAATCTATTAGCAATTTTTAGCATTATCATCATGGTTTTTTTATCATTGGTGTGTTGTTATTAATTGTCTATTAGATAGGGGGTTAGTCTATATCCACATTATAGGTAGGTCATCATGGTGTATACTATTTCGTGTTATATCAAAAATCTAGATATGGGAATCTACTTGGTAATGTTGCGGTGCAAAATATCCTTATTCACTAAATCTCCATCAATTAGACCATATGGCTAATTTATATGCTCCTCATACTACATCTAAGCATATACAACTAGTCCTCATTATTTTATTAACATTCTTCCAATTTGATCCCATAATTGTTTAATCATTATCTTGTTCTTCTGATTATCATTTATCTTATTGCTTTGACTGTTCATAGGTGCATAGTTTTTTGTGGCTTCTTCATTTTTAAAAGTCATTATATCATTATAACTATGTTTATGTCACTCCTCTTATTTTTAATCTATGTGATAGGTTACATCCTTGAGATATTCTTTTGAATCAATCAATTAATCATTTGGCCCTCTCAATGTTTACATCTACTCTATTGGGGAAATATATTTCCATATATGTACCATCATCTTCAATTCCTTGTACCTTCATTTTTCCCTACTATGGCAAATTCTTCTAATTCTAATCCTATAAATTTTTGCCCTATTTTGGGGCCAGTTAAAGTGTGCCACTTATTTTGGGATGCATCCTTCTCACTTCTCCCCACCATGGGACCAATTTCACTCTATTGTTCTTAACCATTGCGCTCAAAGTGTGCACGTATTAGCTCATTTAGATTAAGATTATCCATGAGTTAAGTTCACCATTCTTATTCCTCTCTTTTTTGAGAGCCCATCCATGTCTTTCATGCCATCTCAAGGGATCTTCATGGGTCATTAATTATTTATTCATATAATATGTTAATGACTTTTTCATTCTTTGAAAATTCATTACTTCAATTGTGTCTTGCAATGACTTCTCAAACAGGGGCAAAATGTACACTTAAAATTGGACACTTTGTGATGATTTTAAACTTCTTTTCACTAATGCCTAATCATCTTTATTTTTATATAATTTTAATTAATAATTATTATTCATGGTTTTACTATTCACATCTTTATTAAGTTAATCAATCCAAATTAATTAATTAATCCTTCCTTAACCATAAATACCATGGATTTTCAAAATTCACAATTTCTATAAATATAAAAAACTAATTATCCTCAACTCATGAGGTTATCTTCCACTCCATTTACCTTTCTAAATTTCAAATATACCGTAGACCCTGCTTGTCTCCCATGATTGAAATTTTATAATATTATCTTCCTCATCTTTTCAATTTAATAATCCACCTCATATTCCATTCAATTCCACTTGCCAATTTTATTTTATATCTTCCTCCCAAATAAATTTTATATTCATTTGTGAGTCCCACATGTTCTCCACTCTAATTTTTAATTCAATATTTCCATTTTTAATTAAAAATTATCTTTTATTCTCATCCTTTGATTCTCATCTCAGTATGGATGGTTCACATTCAATTCAAAATTCTATAAACTAGAGGTTCTTCATCCAATTTAGAAAAGCTTCTCTATTCTAGACTTACTATGCAATAATAATTCTATAAGATTCAATTTGTTCATGATTTTCATCATTATCATCATGTCAAGCCACAAAAATTAAGGTGAATAAGGAGAGATGCTGGCCATAAGGAACTAGCATTGTTAGAGAATTTTAGATCACAATCCGAGGTCAACATCTATAAATCAATTTTCAAGTAAATATTCTAAGGAGGTATAAACATTATTTTTATCTTTGATTGTGCATTTATTGCTTGTTAATCATATATCTCAATCTATGGATTAGACTTGAGAAGTTATGTCTTTAATTTGTTTTTGATTTATTCAATAACATTGATTAATTTCTCTTGGATTTATGGTTTAAAATTTTCACTTAGATCTAAATTCCAAAGAATAGTTTTTAATTTCGTACATATTGTATATGAGTTAAAGATTATGATTAAAAAAAAAAACTTTAAAGTCACATGTATTCTAAATATACACAACCATAACCTATTTATACTATGCACCAATTTTATCTCAAAAATTGTTCTCCCTCTTCCTACAAGGACTTGGTGCTAGTACCCTTGTTAAATAATGCATAGTTATTATATAAAATAATTTATGGATAATTATCAAAAACATATAAAATCAACTCTAGGAATAATAACACTCAATAAATGAATTAAATAATTCATAAATGAAGTTGAATTTAGCATCACATGGGTCGTATTGGTCTAACTTTATTTCTCTCCCATTCGTTAATATTTTTTATTATTAAAAATAGTAACATTACTTTCAAACTTAAATTCTTCAACCTAGTCAACATTTTGTTTGGTCCCAGTCTGTCATTACAAAAATAAAACATGTGTAAATGAATAGATGGCTTGTTAGTACCTACATAACGTGTATCTATTATAATTGATTTAATTAATTAATTTTCATTGATAAATATATAGTCAATAAGAATAAGATATTTTTCTCATATTATTGAATTTTAACATTAGTTTTAGAATATGATGTTATAAAAAAATAAGAAATAAATTAATTTATTATCCTTTCATTGATTTAAATCTAATGATTTGATAAAAAACTTGGGGAAACTATATTTATGAGCCCTAAAAATATTAATTTTTGTACAGTTTGAATAAAAATATATAAACATTACAAAAGTGATCGACACTATTTTGACATTGACTAATAGTGATATGGGCATGATGGAAATGAACAATGACCATTTAGTGAAATAAAGTTTTCTTTGGTACCCATGCCCACCATCTTCATCCTTTGACATCCACAAAACTCTAAGCATTATGCTTAAAATATTGGATTTGAAATCCCCATACTTTATTGGGAGTGGGGATTGAAATATTTGAAGTAAAAATCATCCTTAACAAGTTACTTCTAGGGATTGGGTTATGTGCCATGAGAATTTGATATAATGGTTTTCCTTGTAGGTGGTCTAGAGTTCATTATGTTGAAGCTTCAATTCAATGTTATATTTCCTTTGGACTCAATCAAGAATGGAATTTGTTGGTTCCTCAAATTCATTAGACTAACTAGTTTTCTAGAGCAAGGGTTTACAAATTTTATAGATAATTTCTCAACTGCTTCCTCTATTACTACATAGATGATAAGGGAGCTCCTTTAGGTTATAACATTTGGGGTTTTGGTAGATAGGTTTGTAGATTTTAATGATGTTACATGTGTTTTCTATCTCAATGAGATTAATAACTGTGAAGAGATAAGATAACTCATAAATTATTGCCACATTTTTCACAAGAATTGCTTGGACAAATGGTTTGATCATGATAAAAAAGCATGCCCTCTTTACAAACACAACATAATCCCAGACATACATGAAATTAAGGTAATAAAGGAATCTTGGGTTGTGGAGGAATTGTTATATTTATTTTAAGAAGACATGATAATTCTAATTATGATGTAATGAATTTGAATAGATATCAAACAAGTAAGCAACAATGGAATTCAATTAAAATCACTAATAATGACTCCAATTCACAATAAAACCTCTGATTGGGAAAGGTAGATAAAGATGAAATAAAATAACAATGAAAATATGTAATTATACATTTAATATGCAATCTAATTTACCTCCAAAATATAATTGATGTGCCCCAAATGACAAATTATAATGCTCCTTAGATGCTTAAAATGTTAGATTGTTTGACTTGGCTCTGTTGATGCTTCTAAATGTACCATAGGTGCCCTTAGTGTTTAAAGATCACTTCTCATTTTAGGATTTAGAAAATTTAGAGCATGAGGTGTAGGTTTTGACAATTTGGTTACCTTTGGTCAAATAACAATAGAGTAAGATAACTGTTCCATAATATTTATATAATTTTGGTTGTTGGGAGCCACCTTGGCCTGTTCTTTATGAATCCTTGTTGATACTTAGTGAATTACATTCCTAATTTAAGCTAAAGACTAATCTAAATGGATATTTATAATGTGGCTAAAAATAAAGTAATCATGGTGTAAAAAAGAGCAAAGAGAAGGGTAGGGAAAAAAAGAAATAAGCGATTGCCAATTTTAGTCCTAAACATTATGACAAAGTGCTAATGGCAACTGAATACACATTTAATAAATATATAATGCAACATAGCCTAAGATAAAAACTCATTATATATCAGGAAAACTTTAGAGGAAAATGTTTAAGAATCATAAGTAAGAACCAGGTATACTTTAGGTATTTACCACTATAATCAAATAGCCATTACACATATGAATACAAAGCAAAATGAAATGAAGTAGAACCTAATATCTTTCAACTAATCTAGCATAGGCACAAATCAAAAACCTTGTGATTAAAGAATGCTATTCAAAATTCAAAGACACTATTCAAATTCAAGACCTCTATTAACAATTGAGAGAAAAACTACATTAGTAATTAACACATCAAGATGGACAATCCTTGTAGAATTCCTTGATTCTATTAATTGCTTCAAGTATACTAAGTAACCCAAAAATCTCTCTTTTTTATAATGGTGATACATGCCTTTATAGGAAGAATAGGTAGTAAACTGATCAATTACAAAATCTAGGTGTGTAAAAGTAAGGAAAAATATCCTTACAAGCTCTATAATACACGTGCTTTCCCAAATCATATTGACCTAGAGGAAAATATGCTAAAAAACTAGCATATGCCTTTACCATGGAATATTCTATTATAAAATTTTACCTAATTTCTATTAAAATAGAATATTGCTCTAACTTATTGGTGGGACACCTATTTGTTGTTGGAGGATGCTCATGGTCCTCTCATGTTTTGCATCAACCAACTCAAGATTAATAATAGGCTTCATGATGCACTCCTCCTCTTGGTCTATTAACTCATCAAATCATATCATTTTTGACCAAGGCCTCCTTGATGCTTTTAGCTTCATTAATCCTCTCACCTGCATTGAATATCATATCCAAGATCTTATTCCTATCCATATTGGCCTTGCTTTTACCTTAGATTTCTTGAGTCACTAAAGTGTCCCTATGATTGAACTCTTCATCACTGATGAGGCCAAGGGCATTAGGTTGTGCATGATTGACAAGCAAGGTCCCAAGAAGTTAATCAATTCTGCTAATGATCCCTTTGTCATCTTTTATAAGCCTTTACCTTGGTATGTTAAGTATTCAAGCTTTGAACCTTATCAATAACAATCCCCAAGATTGTGTTTAGGTGTCCCATACTTATGGTTCTAAAGTTTGGGATCTACTTCTTTGCTTGAATGTTGAAGAGCTGAGCAATCCTATTCTCTGAGGCTTACCATTGGGTGACCAGGTCTTTGACTAATGTATCTTGGTCCTCTAATGCACTCTACCTCATCTTCATTGAATTAAATGCCTCAAACATGTCATAAAATGACTCATCTCATAGTTTGGTCATGGCCTTGAGGACTGATAAGATAGCCTATGTTTGTAAATTGTCCTTTTCTCTTTCTAAATTCTAGATCCTTTATTTTAAACCCTAGACTCCAGCCTTGGCTTGTTGTGAATGTGCTTATATCAGTATTTCCACATCTTCCACATGGATGGAGTTTTACCAAGTTACTGGCCTCTCATAGGAGTTAATATTGTAAATGGCTCCACCTTCTGAAAGGTGAATTCTTCTATCCCAACTATGGTTATCCTAGTTTTTATTCTCTCTAAGCCTGTTGTCTCAGGATTGAAATGAACTATGGTAATTGGATCCTTGAATTAGGGAGGTTCTAGGACCTCCACACCTAAGCTATTATATTCTCCTAGAGGATCCATCTTCTTACCCCCTGAGCCTTGGGTGACCATAATTTTACTTTCTTCTTATTCCTTTATTATAGCCTTTATCATCTTGAATTTGTTCAACCTGTTGTTGGGACTACTATAGTTTCTCTACCTAAGGTTGTACATGGGTTGTTCTATATGGCTAGAGTAACAAATGGTATTGGAAGGGGTGAATTTGCCATGTTTCCTCAAAAGGTTTGTTATCCTTGACTAATTTGTGCTCTGATGTATATGGTTTCATGGACACCCAGTTGGTGTATATACTCAATCTTGATATTTTTGTCCTTTAGATGTTCTCCCAATTTATTCCTTAGATCCCACATTTTGAGTTCATCTAGTTGAAAGGAAAATGAATTCTTATGTGTGACCATAATTTCAACCTGCTTCCAATCTTTAATTATGTTTTCCCAATATCCAAGGGGAAGGGGTGAAGCAGACCCTTCCTCTTTTCCTTACAAGCCTTGTTAATTTCAAAGATGAGCTAGGAAGAAATCTCCTGCTCAATAAGTTTATTCAAGATTTGCACTGGTAGTCTTTAAGGCTGGGACATAAATCCCTCTATCTTGATGATAGTGAAATCTAGGAAATACCACATGTCCCTAATCATCTCCACACACGTTTTGATGAGGGGTTGAAGCATAGGCATGAAAACACCTATGATGGCTTCAACTATTTATGGGAAAACACAATCATAGATGAACTACATGTGATTCCTATACTTGAAGATGTGTATCTTGGAATAGTGGTGTGAGATGGTTATCCTACCTATTGGGGACCAATTCCTAATTCTAGGGAAGGTGACTGAAGCAAGAAGGGCATCAAGTAGGTAAGACATAATGTAGAATTTCTTTGAGGTCTTTCTCTTGATGGTGATGAATTGTTTAGCAAGGAAGATGATGATCAAATATCCTATTAGAGGGGTAAGTTTTTCTTCCACTAAGAAGTGTATATATGAGACCCAAACCTTATTTACATACGTGGTTGAAGGGGCACCAAAAGATCTATTCAACAAGGTCATCATTACCATAATACCTTATCTAAACTGGAGGATACGGATTTTTCCATCAAGGGTTCTAAATATGTGAGGTCTTTAGTTTAGCTAGGGTCTAAGGATGAAGTCTAGGTCATGGTTATTGGTCTATACGCTCATCTTGGGAAGGTCCACATGGGGAGGATGGAGCTTATAGTACTTTTTGAAAGCAACAGGGGAAATATATGTTACCTCTTTTGAGTTACCTTCCCTAATAATCAATTCATCATCAGTCTTACAATCAATAAAAATGGGGACAAGGAAATCAATGTAGTGCAATACCTCTGGTTTTGCCATGGCATGATGGAGGCTAACCACCTAGATTACAACTAGGTATTAGTGTCATCTATTGGTGGTGGCATTTCTCTACTCTTCCTTTGAGATGGGCTAAAATTCTTTTACCATAAAGAAGATCTTGGACCAATTCCTGATGCCATAGATGTTTAATGTGGGGAGGTCTAGTTCAATATCTTTGAATACCTAGCCCTCATTATTTATCATCAAATAGAGCTCAACCTCTTATTTTAATTGATGCCTACTGGCTACCATGATCCTTGTATTTTCCAATTGATCATGTCAAACAATAGATTATTTTTGTAAAAACTCTCTTACACTTGGGAACACAATTAAGCTTACTTTGATAGCAAATTGAGCTCACTTGGGTTGCCTTTTATGCAGGGTTTAGGGTTCTAGAGCTTTAATGGTAGAAAATATCTAAGTTTTGGTTTATACATGTTCTAGATTTGATTTGGACCATACCTTTATACCTTTGTGTTTTCAAGCTTATAGGATCTTCAATTTTGTCCTTTTCTACTTATGTGGCACTGGTTTTGATCTTTCATGGAATTTTTCATAAATGTCATTTGAACACTAGCCATTGGTATTTAAAATACTTTCTTTATTTCGTGTTATAGGATTAAAATCCTAGATTAGCATAAGCCATTGATCATAATTTGGGCCCTTGTATTTTAATTCATTCATGGGTCGTAAGCCTTATGATCATGAAACTTGGCATGCTTATGTATCTTCCCCATGTTCTAAATCTTATGTCAGTCTATTATTGAATAATTATTGGCCATGTGGTGGTTCCACAGGTTCTCAAGGTTTTGTTGAAAAGTCTTTAGGGACCTTCGCACCATTAGATCAAACCTAGTGATAAAGCACGAACCATTGATCTATAAATAATGTCTAAATGTTAAGTCAGTACACTTTTAAAAGTCACAACTTAGGATTACATCCCTTACGATAAAATTTGTTTCATGTTTATTAAGCATGAGACAAACCTTAATCTAAGGAATTTAAACCAAAGTTATGATTTAAAAAGGGGTCAAGGTATAAGCACTCTAGGTTAATGTATGTGTTATGTTTAGCAAACATAATGAAAACATTAGGATAAAATATTAATGTTGTGTGTCATAGACCATGCTCAAAATAGGTTCAACATGAAATGATAATTTGAATTTTACATAGGGTAAGTCTATTATGAAAAATGCAATGTGGATCCTTAGAGCATAGAATTAGAATAGGTGTATTTCTTACATATATTTGTGTTATGCAGATCGAGGCCTTCCATTTTAGGCATATTTTAAGCATTTAATTCAGCTTGTAAGGCCTCTTTAAAGTGTAAAATAGGGTTTTGGGATGTTATTTGAACATTGAGTGAGAATTTTTCATCAATTTAAATTTGATGGTCTCACGGGCATCAAATACACCTTCACGAGTGTCAGTTTATGGTTGCCTAGATGTCAAGTTTAAACCAATGAAAATTTCATTTTTTAATAGACTTAAAGTTGATGATCATGTGGGCATCAAGTTAGTATTTTTAGACATTTAAATGATGGTCACATGAATGTCAATTTTAAGCTCATCAAAATCTTTAGGGTCAAATGCAAAAATGCCACTTGGCATTTTTGTGGGGCTTCCCAAGGTCTTGGTGTTAATTCACTCCATTGGATCAAATGCCGTGATAAAGTGACAACCATGGGATATCTATCCAAAGACTTGATTTTGATTGGTTGTCATGTCAAGTGGGTCCCCTTTCCTCTTAGTCCTCAAATGTAATGGTGTTGCATGTCCATCTTTCAGGCTCCTTGTATCCTTTTGAATTTTCAATTATGCTTCACTTCATCTGATCAGGTCCTTACAAGTAAGCATAAATCATCACATTAACCAATATGCATGCTATTTAACCCTAAGTTTTAGATTATCCTCGCTCTATTTAATCAAATTTCACTATAAAGTGACAACCGTAGGATCCTGTGAGATGTAAGGAATTTAAGTTAGGACTGCAAGGATATAAAAGATTAGGCTTAAGGTGTTAAGACTAAGGTTGTGAATGTATTAATGAATATGTTAGGGCCTTATTACTAGAACCTTAGGATAAGTTTGGAAATATTGAAAGGGACCTTGGATGACAACATTAGTTAGGCCATAAAGAACTTACAAAAGGGGGAAATAATGAAAGGGGTCAAGTTTCTTAGCCAAGTTGTGTTAAAAACATGACTAAACCTAAGATATGTGTTTTATATCTAAGTCTATAAACAAGTTTTAAAATGGGTCCTACCAATTTGGTTCCCATCATCATTCAAATTAGAACTAAGGGTTTGCGAGGGTTTTGGAATATAGAATTCTCAAGGGTGTATACCATGGAACCTGCAACTAACAACCAACCAAACTTCATTAGTAATGTTAGTCCAAATTAAATCAGATTAAGACCACATATGATTTTCTCTTAACAAAGTGGGTGATATTTAAATTATATAAAAGACCTTGACATGCTAAAATTTCCACATTTTATTCTTGGGGTTTCTCAAGAGTCCTAATTCAAAAAGTGGGGCTATGTTGGTCCCAATAAATGGTGATTCATGGGGGGAAAATAATAATATGTTAGAACCTATAGACTTTGCATTTAGACAAATTATTAGGTCATACACTTTACTTGATCAAAACCACCATCTAGATTAGATTATGGTTGAAACAAACCTTGCACTTGTAGACTTAAGGTCAAATATCGAGATATACCCAAACTGTGTGTGTGTTTTGATTCCACTTACCATTTGTTATGGGATCCAAGAAATAGCTTCTATTTTCATGTCCTCAATCATTTACATTAAATTATAGTATACTAAAAGCCTCAATATGAACCATGTTTTAACTAATGGAAGGCTTGGGCATTGGTCTTCTACTAGCCAGGCATCCATAGTCCTGATAGAGATGCCTTTGGATCCACTCATGGCCTTCCTCCACTGCCAACCAAGAATTTATAACCTCAATTGAGATGCAAAAAATCACCTTTACCTGAAAGCTTTAGATTTTGCATTGTATCCTATTTTGTATTTTCTTAGATCTTTATGCTTTTAGCAAGGTTGGGAACCAAGATAGCCAAGATTTAAGACTTGGTCAAGTGTTTGATCTTTGTAAAATCATCTATGGTTGCAACTCTTATCCCAAGAAAGGATGTTAATTAAGTGCTAGTTTTGGGTATACCCTAATAATTTGAGTCTCCACTCCCCAAGTGTAAGTCTTCTTAAAACCAATTTGAGGTCAAGGCAATAGTTGGGGTCTCATGAAATGATTGGTCTATTCATTGGTCTTACTTTTGTTAGGATCTACGAGTATAATTGATTACTTTTGTATAAGCAACTAAACACAATTAAACTAGAAGTAATAAGTAACTAGAAATTAGAAACAACAAATAAGAGAAGATACAAGAAACAACCAATCTCTATTAAACTCTTCCAAAAGGAAATACAGTGAAGAAATCTCTTTCTCCTCACACCTCGTAGATGTACAGTAATTCTCCCTCAAGAGTTCTCTCTCTCTCTCAATCAATTACAACCAACTCAATTACTTGAATTGTAATCCCTTTTGAGACAATCAACATAATTGTTGTTGTACTACTTGCTATGAGGATCTAACCCTATTATATAGTACTAGGGTTCATGAGCCATGCAATCTCCACTATTTGATGCACCTCTGAATCAAAGGTTCAAATCTGTCCTACCAAAAATAGAAAAGTATACTCAAGTCTAATTTTAGTATTTACATGCAAACTAACTATTCTCCTAAAATTAGAATTTTGGAAACGCACAGATGACCGATGTTGGTCAGTGTCTGTCTGGAGATGACTGACATCGGTCGATGCATAACCGATGTTGGCAACTATCAGTCAACCCCTGACCAATGTCGGTAGGTTCTAACTAATGTCAGTTACTGTGTAACCCAACAACCTCTACATCTGCTCATCTAGTGAAGCTTTTAGCTCCACAACTCAACAATCTCCCACTTGGAGATAAACAATTACACTTGTCCCTGTATAGCAACATCCTCTAGCTTGTTTCTCATCTTCAAGTTCAATCTTGAAGACCAAAAAAAGTTGAAGGAAGATTCAACTTCTCCTTTGTTAACATATCAGTAGAGTTCTTATCTATATGGATCTTTTCCAGCTTTAGCTGTCCATCCTCTAATACCTGTCTAATGAAGTGGTACCTAAATTGTATATGTTTGGTTCTTGAATGAAAGGCTGAATTCTTTGCCAAATGAATTGCACTTTGACTATCACTGTACAATCTACAACTCTTTTGCTCCTTTCCCAACTCTTCCATGAACTGAGTCATCCATATCATTTCCTTGCTAGCCTCTGTGACTACAATGTATTCTACCTCTATAGTAGACAGGGCAACAACCTTTTGCAACTTTGAAATCTAGCTAACTACCATTCCACCAATAATGAACACATATCTTGTGGTGCTTCTCCTACCATCCAAGTCACCTACCATATCTGAATCTACATACCCATGTAGAGAAGTGTTTGACCCTCCATAGCATAAATGCCTACTACTGGTCCCTCTCAGATATTTGAGAATCCACTGAACTACTTTTCAGTGTTCCTTTCCTGGATTGGCCATAAACTTGCTGACAACTCCCACTGCTTGGGCAATATTAGGTCTAGTACATACCATTGCATACATCAAGCTCCCAACTATTGAAGCATATGGAACTTTGCTCATGTACTCAACCTCATCATGTGATTTAGGACACTATTCTTTTCCCAACTTGAAGTGTCCAATCATAGGTGTGTTTACCAATTTTGCATCCTGCATATTGAACCTCTCCAACACCTTATTCACATAATCCTCTTGAGACAAAATCAAACTATGATTTTTTTTGTCTCTCTTAATACTCATGCCAAGAATTTTCTTTGCTGCTCCTAAATCCTTCATGGAAAATGTGTGAGCTAATTTTACCTTAAGCTCAATAATTTCTTGCATGTGTGAACCTACAACAAACATATCATCTACATATAGTAACAGGATAATATAACTACCATTATCCAATCTAGTAAAATAAACACAATGGTCAGATTGACATTTACTAAAGCCATGCTCTATCATAAACCTGTCAAACCTCAAATACCATTGTCTTGGAGCTTGCTTAAGACCATATAAGCTTTTCTTCAATCTACACACAAGTTTCTCCTTACCTTTGACCTCAAAACCTTCCCGTTGATCCATATATATCTCTTCATCCAAATCTCCATGAAGAAATGTTGTCTTAACATCAAGCTGCTCAAGGTGCAAATCCTCAATAGTAACCAAAGACAATACAGTCCAAATAGAAGTCATCTTTACTATAGGAGAAAAGATTTCACCAAAGTCAATACCTAGTTTCTATGCAAATCCCTTTACTACCAACCTGGCCTTATGTCTCATTTGTCCATTCTCTCCTTCCTTTAACTTGTAAACCCATTTGTTTTTTAGTGCTTTCTTTCTGGCTGGCAACTCAATGAAATCCCACGTGTGGTTCTTTTCCATGGAATCAATTTCCTCATTCATGCCATGCTCCCACTGTTTCTTGGATTCTACATGCATTGCCTCATCAAAACTTTCTGGTTCTCCACCATCAGTGAGCAACACATAGTATAAAGAAGGGGAATAATGAATTGGAGGTTTACTTACCCTTTCAGACCTCCTCATGGGCATTTGAGACTCATTTATAGCTTGCTGTCCACCCAAATTTTTTGACAGTGACCGATCCCAGTCATTTCTGATCGATGTCAGTCTGTACCTGACCGATGTCAATTCTACCTGACCAACGTTAGTCTTTATCTGACTGATATCGGTTCCTGCCTGATTGACGTCAGTCTCTATTTGACTGACATCGGTATTTGTGTTTTCTTATGAGTGATGATTTTTATCCGTGAGCTCATTTTGGATCATAACCTCATCTAAATCAAGATTGCCCTACTTAAAATTATTCAGCCTCTTGAGCTGATCACTGTACATCACCTTCTCATTGAAAACTACATCACGGCTTCTAATAATTTTTTTAGTTTCTAAATTCGACAACTAGAATTTGAAATCTCCAAAACCATAACCAATGAAAGTGCATCGCATAGATTTAGCATCTAGCTTCTTTCTATTTTCTTTATCAATGTACACAAATGCTTCATAACCAAAAACACTGAGAAATGAAAGATCTACCTTTTTACTTGTCCATGCCTCTTCAAGAATTCCACCATCTAGTGCAGTGGAAGGTCCTCTGTTAATCAGGTAAATTGCAATATCTACAGCTTCTACCCAAAACTATAAGGGCAAATCAACATGCAACCTCATACTCTGTGCATGCTCCATTATTGTTTTATTCATCCTTTTAGCAACTCCATTTTGCTGAGGTATCCTTGGAACCATCCTTTCCCTATGTATTCCACTCATAGAATAGTAACTGTTGAATTTATTACTATAGTACTCACCACCATTGTTAGATCTAAGGCACTTCAATCTCAAACCTATTTCATTCTCAACCAAAGCTTTTCATTTCTTAAATGTGTCAAAAACATCATATTTCCTCTTTATGCAATAAACCCATACCTTTCTTGTAGCATCATCAATGAAAGAAACATAATACTATGATCCTCCAATAAAAGCTACCTGAGCTGGTCCCTACACGTCTATGTGAACAAGCTCTAAATTGTGCTTCTTCTTTGTTGACCCAATTTTGAGAAACCTCACTTTCTTCTATTTCCCAAAAATACAACGCTCACATAAATCTAGATCTATGCTTTTCAAATCTGAAAGCTTATCTTTTGACTTAAGAATATGCATTCCCTTCTCACTCATGTGACCAAGCCTACAGTGCCACAATTTTGCATCTACATCTAAAGTAGATAATACAGAAGGAGAATAATTAGTAATACAAGTAGATAGATAAAGTGTACCTACTCTCTTATCTCTGGCTAATACAAGTGCACCCTTGGAAACTTTTCAAGATTCAACTGTGAGAGTTACTGTGCAACCCTCATCACCCAACTTTCCTGCAGAAATTAGATTCCTCTTCAGGATGGGTACATGCATGACATCCTTCAACACCCATGTGTTGTCATTCTACAATTTCAGCTGCACTTTTCCTTTGCCAACAATTTGACAAGGCTCATCATCCCCTAAATAAACTTTTCCAAAGTCTCCATGGACATAATCATTGAAAAATTCTCTATTTGGGGTTGCATGGAAAGAGGCATGAGAATCTAAAACCCATGATTCTACTTTATTATCCAAAGAAAATATAAGGGCATCCTATGCAACAATACCTACAACTTTTGCTTCTTTATTACCTTCATGCTGATTTTTTTTGTTATCCTTCAACCAATAATCTTTCTTTGCATGCTTTTTCTTTCCATAATTCCAAAAAGTTATACTTCCATTTCTAGATTTGGATCTCCTTCCCATCTTTGACCTTTATTTCCCTTGCTTTTCCTTTTCTCTTTGCCTTTCCCTACTTTCAATACTTAAAGCATTACCTGATGTTTCCCCTGTGTTTTTCTTACAAATTTTTTCATTCAAGATTACACTAACAACATCATCAACTTTCAAGATATTTGAAGCAGATGCAATATTACTAACTGCCATTACCAAGCTATGCCAGCTTTCAGGTAAAGAGCATAAGATTAAGAGAGCCTTAATTTCATCATCAAAAACTATTTTGACTAAATTTAATTGATTTACAATTTCATAGAAATCATTAAGATGACTATATACAAATCCACCTTCTTACATTTGTAAATTAAATAATTGCTTCATAAAATATACTTTATTTGAAGCTGAGGGTTTTTCATATAAATTTGCCAAAGCATCCATTAACTCTACCATTGTCTTTGCCTGTGATAAGTTGGAAATCATAGAAGATGCTAGGCTCAACCTTATAGATCCAAGAGCCTTTCTATCAAGAACATTCCATTCTTCATCTTGCATATCTATGGGCTTGCTTGAAACCCCACCCAATGGTAAGTACAGATCTTTTTGATATAGATAATCTTCAATCTGCATCCTCCATAATTGATAATTCTTGCCATTGAATTTTTCCATTCTTAGTTTACTTTCTTCTGCCATTGCTTTGCTCCCACTCAATCAGAAACCCCTGTGAGTGAATTCTGTAATCAACAAACACTAACCTGGGTCTGATACCACTTGTTAGGATCTACGAGTGCAATTGATTACTTTTGTATAAGCAACTAAACATGAAATTAAACCAGAAGTAATAAGTAATTAGAAGTCAAAAATAGCAAATAAGAGGAGATACAAGAAACAACCAATCTCTATTAAACTCTTCCAGCAGGAAATACAATATAGAAATCTCTTTCTCCTCACACCTTGTAGATGTATAGTAATTCTCCCTCGAGAGTTCTCTCTCTCTCTCAATCAATTACAACCAACTCAATTACTTGAATAGTAATCCCTTTTGAGACAATCAACACAATTGTTTTTGTACTACTTGCTATGAGGATCTAACCCTATTATATAGTACTAGGGTTCATGAGCCATGCAATCTCCACCGTTAGATGTACCTCTAAATCAAAGGTTTAAATCTATCCTACCAAAAATAGAAAAGCAGACTCAAGACTAATTTTAGTCTTTACATGCAAACTAACTATTCTCCTAAAATTAGAATTCTAGGAACACACAGATGACCGATGTCGATCGGTGTCTATCTGGAGATGACCAACATCAGCTGATGCATAACCAATGTTGGTAGCTGTCAATCGACCCCTAACCGATGTCGGTAGGTTCTGATTGACATCAGTTACTGTGTAACTCAGGTACCTCTGCAACTGCTCATCTGGTGAAGCTTTTAGCTCCACAACTCAATAACTTTGTTTCTCTATGTTACAACATTATGCTTTATGTTTCAGAACCATGGTTTCCTTATGCATAGGGTTCATACCCTCATTTATGAATTGGGAGGCATATTTTAAGCAAACTTCATAACTTTTGAGCTCAAGATTGTCCCTAGGGACTTATTAGAATCAAAGAACCAAGCAACATAAAATAAACACACAACATAAAGAAAGACAACAAAGGAACATAAGCAAATATGTACATGCTTATGTACAAACTAGGGACAAGAAGGAAAGAATTGAAAGGAAACTAACTGGCCTATCTACACTAATCTAATCATATTACAGCTTATTCCATGAAGACCCCAAGAGGAGCAATAGATAAATTGTGTTTGAGATACTACCCATTAGTGGGTAGTGTGAACTCTACTCCTTGTAATTCCTTGAGTTTAAAGGTGTTATTTCCCAATGTTTCTATAATTTGATATGGGCCAATCCAAGAAGGTGTGAATTTTCCATGTGTACCCTTAGGCTCAAATGCCTTGTCCCAAAGAAGAACTAGGTCTCCTTGCCTAAACACATTGATTTTGGACCTTTAATAAAAGCATCTCTTGACTATGGTTTGATGTCTGCTAAAGTTAGCAAAGGCTTTCTCCCTTGTATCTTCCATCTGAACTATATCCAATAATCTAGAATTGGATAACTCTTGTCTGTCCTCCTTATATTATTGCATAAACCTGTATGTGGGAAACTTGAGAGTGATAGGAAAGATGGGTTCCTATCCATACACCAATAGGAATGGTGAGGCTCTTAAGGCTTGCTTCATGGTTATCCTATCAGCCTAAAGTGAAAATTTAAGAGCTTATTTCAAGTCCTAGGTTTGTCTTTAAAAGACTTCTTGATTGCCTTCATCAGGTTCTTATTTGTTAACTCAGAGACTCCATTCCCTTGGGGATAATGGTTGGATGCAAACTTGAGAGTGATGCCATTATCATAAGCCCATTCAATCATCTCTATGGATATGAAGTCAGATCCAATATCAAATACTAGAGATACTAGGGTCCCAAACCTAGTACAGATGTTTTCTTCTAAGAAGTTAATCACTTCTTTAGTCTTGCATTATTTGGTGGCTTCAGCTTCAGCCCACCTTGTATAATAGTCATTGGTAGTAAGGACATTTGTGACCTATTATCTCCAAATCTTACACCCTAGAATAGAGTGTTCAATCCTCTTTCATATTTGGGCAATGTTGGTACATTTATAGGCATGTGGGTATGTATATAAAGGAAATGAACCTCTAGATTTAAAGGGGATAGCTCTCTGAATGTTTCTCTACAAAAAAACCTCTTTCTAAACTAGTTTGATATAAAGGGAAAAAGTTAAAAATTACACAAAAAAGAAACCTACTCTAAGATTGGTGATGCATCGAGATTATCTTCCACATGAATATCATATTCTAATGCATAATATAGCAAAATGCATAGACCATTTTCAAGCTCTAAGGGGTTTTAACACAAGTATTTTAGTATAAAGGTGAGATGTATAAAATGACATAAGGAAAATGAACTGAAAGGCAAATTGCACATTACAAGAATGGTTATACACTTACAACAATTCAACACACTCTATATGACCTGTTAGACTAAGAACTTTTGCTCAGGCATGAAGGATAAAGGACAGAAGGATGGAAAATCATCACTTACTATCACTATATGTCTCTTACACACTAAGATAATTTTATATAAACTTGAAAGAAAATAGACTTGTACTAATTCTTAAAGGCAGAATATAACATCTATCCAACAAGGCTTCACCATACACTATGTGGTCACTTTTACACTAGCTTGAGGGTTGTATTTATAGTAGATAGGAAGTGAGAGGAGGCCTTTGGTGCTAAAAACAGGAATCAATTTTTTATGAGTCTCCATCTTTAGCTACAACTATCTTTTCAAATGATTCTCATTCAAGCTATTTGATTGATCCATGTCACCTCAAGTGGTTACACAGCTAGTTTTCTCTCTCAAAGATGATTCCCCAATAGTTTCACTAGTAGAAACAAGATATTTTTGAGATTAATAATGGCATCAATGTGGTTATGTAAATGAGTCCACTTCTTGTTAATTTGGCTTGATGCTAACAACTTCTCACTAGCTTGTTGAGGTGTGCAACGACGTAGGGAAGAGTGAATTTCATTTTGTTGGCCTTGGAGAGGCATCACTTGGAGTCTACATGTATGCCTTCATGGCATTTGTCAAAATTCTATATCCATGTGTGCGTGCCCAAAAACACCTTTGAAAAATCATTCTAGCTCAACCAAGTTAAATTTTTAGACCCTAAAAAACTCCTTAGCCTTTTGTTCCTTTGATTGGCCATAAAAAAAATAACTCAGATCATGATCTAATCAATGGTGAGATTAACCCTTTGATCTGCTTTGGTGGATGAAGAATGTGAGCCCTTGGATCTTTGAGCATTTGAATGAGGACCATCAATCTACCTGGGACCCACTATTTAAATTCCAATGGTTAGCTCATCACCTTGAAGTTGACATCCGTATAACCATAATTCTACTAGGACCATTCCTTTGAGGTATTTTCCTTGGGCCTTTGCTTCATCATTTTCCTAAATAATTTTCTCACGGACCCTTTTCTCTAGAAGAAATAAATTTTTGGGCCCCTTTTTAAACTTGCAAGTGGACTATTCCTTTTATAGACATCCCCTTCAAGACTTTAAAAAGTGCCCTTTAGGAGGCTCAAACATGCCCTTCGATAATCTTAAAATGGACACTTTCTCGATACAAGACCCTTTGAAATTTTTACAAGTGTCCCTTTGGGCTTTTTGAATTGGACACTTTCTTGAGAAAAGACCCTTCAAACTTTTAAACTGGACACTTTCCCAAGAAAAGACCCTTCAGACTTTTTGAAAGTGTCCCTTTGGGCTTTTTGAAAGTGCCTTTTGGAGAATTTGAATTGTACCTTTCAGAAAGCTTATTTAGAGCAACAGACCCTTCATGCTTTTTGAAAGTGTCCCTTCAAGATTTTTGGAAAGGACATTTCAAACCTTTTGAAGGGCACTTACATGAGAAACAATTCCTTTGAAAAACTCTTATAAGAGTCAATTTTTCTAAAAGATTGTTTCAGATAAAATGTCCAAAACAATTCCTTCAAAAAAATGCAAAGGACCAATTCCTGAGAAAAAACCCTTCAAAAATATTGAAAATGTCCCATTGAAAGATAAATAAGCATCCTTTTGCTTGAAAAGTGTCCCTTAAATTTTTTTGAAAGTGTCTCTTCAGAAGAGAAAAGGCCCTTCATCAAAATTGAAAATGTCCCTTAAAAAATATTGCAAAGGACACTTCCATGAGAAAAAGACCCTTCAAACTTTTTGTAAGTGACCCTGCAAAAATATTGAAATGGACCAATTCCTTCAAAAAAATTATTTCGGACAAAATGTTTGACATAATTCCTTTGAGACTTGAACAAAAAACCCAAAGCAAAACTTACTGAAAGAAATAACATTTGAGCAAAAGACCAAACAAAGGCTTTTAAAGGAAATAACACTTGGTCTTTTTACTGTGGGGATAACCCAATTAAGAATGTTGCACTTAGCCAAAATGAAAGATGAAAAATTGGGTGTGAAAATTGGCTAACATGACCTTTAGATGAGTGGGGTTGATTATGCCAACAAATTCTATCCCCCATTGAGCAAAGGGTTTGTTAATCATGACTGGATATAGGGGAATTGTTGCCTTTGGTTCCTTGGTGCTAAAAATTTGGCATGAATGACATTCCTTCACATATTTGTGAGCATATTTAAAAATAGTTGGCCAATAATAGTCAGCTCTAATAATTTTATGGGCTATGGTTTTCCTAGATGGATATCCACTACCTAGCTTTTCATGAAAGGTGCTCATGATTTGGGTGGCTTTTTCTTGTGAAACACATCTCAAGTAGAATCCTTAAAAGTTCCTTCGATACAATATTCCATTCCTTATCAAGTAGTGGGATGACTTTATCCTTAGGGACCTCTTTTGCTCCCTAGATAGACCTAAAATATAAGTATCATTGATTAACAAATGTATGATTGGGCCATACCACTCATTGGATTGAAAGTTTTGTTGATCCACCTATATAATATTTAGCCTAGGGTTAGTATTAGCAATCATCTGAATCAAACCTTGGAACCTTACCAATTTTATTGTTTTCATCTCTAGGTCATATTCCTACAAGATTGACATTCATTTACCTCTATGTTCTCCCAATTCATTTTGACTTAACATAAGTTTGGTGGCTAAGTTAGGTAAGATGGCATGCACCCTATTTTTAAGGATGTAATGCCTGAATTTATTAAATACCTTGACTAATGCATACACTAGTTTATCAATCAATGACTAATGGCCACACCCTTTAATTTTTTACTAAATTGGTACTCATAAAATCAATTGAGTGGTCACACCCTTTAATTTTTTGAGTTAACACTGCAGCCATAGTGTGGTCAGATGTAAAGGAATAAAGGTAGAAGTCCCTTGAAAAGTCATAACTTATAAGGACTAGAGCTTGACTAATGGCCTCCTTGATATCATTAAATGCCTTCCTAGAATATTTATTCCATGTGAATTTAGCATCCTTCTTCAACATGTCATTTAGAGGTTTGACAATTTTTGCAAAACCAAAGATAAACTTTATTATAAAATTTATCTTACCAAAAAATGATTTTAGCTTTTTTTTACTATTTAGAGGTTCTATTCTAGATATGGCCTCCACTCTTTCAAGATATATAGAGATCCCATCCTTAGTTATAACATGAACTAATAATTTCCCTTTAGTCACACAAGAGATACTCTTTTTAGGGTTCAAAGAATTTCCATACATTTTGCACCTTTCAAAAACTTACTAAAAATACATGAAGTGTTCTTCCCTATTTTCAGAAAAAACTATTAGATCATCCATATATATGATAATGAACTTACCAATTAGGCTTTGGAAGGCATGGTACATAGCTCTTTGGAAGGTGGCTCCTACATTGATTAGTCCAAAGGGTATTCTCTTGTAAGATAAGGTTCCCCACTTTTTTGTGAAGGTTATTTTTAGAATGTCCTCTCTATCAACCAATACTTGGTTGTAACCTAAAAAGCCATCAAGAAAGGACATCATAGTTGATCCTAAAACAACTTGAATTACTTGGTCGAAGGAAGTAAGAGAGTAGTTGTCTTTCTCTTATGATTTTTTTAAATTTTTGAAGTCTATACAAAGCCTAATATCATCATTTTTCTTCCTAACTGGCACCAAATTAGCCACCCAGGTAGAGTGCCTGATGGGGAAGACTATCCTACAATCTAGTAGTCTTTTGACCTCCTTGAAGATCATGAGTTCTAGGATTGGGTTTATAGGCCTTTATTTCTACATGAAGGGTTTGTAGGTCTCTTTAAGGGGTATAGTATGTGTGATGACACTTGGATTAAAGATATTTAGGTCATCATAGGACCATGCTATGATATCCTTGTATTGGGCAAGAAGCTCCTTAGCTTTCTTGTTTTCAAAATTTATGCAGGCCTTCCCAACATTTACCAGTCAGGGTTGATCATGAAGGCCTAGATCAATAGCATTATAGTCCTTCTCATTTACCTTGGGAACCTTAGAAGCCTCATTAATTTTATCCTGATTAAACAGTCTCCCTAAATCAATCATTCCCTTTGGGATCTCGATGTCATTCAACTAAATGACCTTACCATAAAATTTAACTTCCCTAGATGTATTTTCATTAGTCTCATCAATAATGTGACTATCAAATACTCTAGAATTGGTCATGAAATCCAATATCTATTGATCATTATTGAAGACTTGAAAGTGATTAATGTTGTCAAGCACTGAAGGACAAAGGATCAATTCAATGCTAAAATTAGGGGAATCTTGATTAGGCATGAGGTTAGCTATAGTAGATGCCAATTGATCAACTAATTGATTTTCTTCCCTTGGAATGGAAGTGATTCAAAAGGCATCAAAGGATTCAATCAGATGCCAAACTCTAAACTGATAACTTTTAAGGTATGAGAGCTTACATGGGTCCTTGCTTCTGACCTAGTTAACCACTAGTTCTAAATCCCCATAAAATAGTAGTTCTTTGATCTTATTTTTTATATAAAATTATAGGCCAAGGATAAGGGCTTCATATTTAGCAAGATTATTATTACAAGGGAATTAGAGTCTATAATAAGCATGGTACCTTTTTGAGAAGGGCCAATTAAAATAATACCAACACCTAATCTAGCATTACACCTAACACCATCAAAGTGCAAGTTCCATAATCCAAGAGTAACATAAGCATTCTTGGTATCACATACATTGTCAACCTTTAGGGTGAAAACCCCTAAGTCTAAGTTTATTATGTTAACCCTCTCATTCACAATATTGTATTTAGTTATCATATGCTTAATTCTTGGTTCTTTATCAACTCTGATATGATTAGGGACACTCTTTCAAGGTAGACACATATGTGAGCAATCTGTGGGCATGCACCCATTCAAAGCCTTAGTCCATTCCCTACTTGATAAAATTCCATAAACATTAGGTATTTCAACCTCCTGAATATCAAAGAATTGTTTCACCTTAGGCTCAAAACCAATTTCATATAAACATTTAATAATTCTCCTACATCTTTAACCCTAGATTTTTCTAATTGGGTGACAACCCTATCAGACTATATAGGTGTTAAACCAAGTTGCTTGCATATTCCTATAGGCATGATATTATTATATGCTCTTGAATCTAATAAGCAATTATGCAAGTTCTTACCAAACATCTTGACAGTGAGCAAGAAAGGAGGAGACTCAGCTTTGGTTTTATGAATTGTTACATTGGCATGATCAGTCTTAAAGGGACTATGCTTTCCTGACAAATATTCTAATAAGAGATCCCTTTGCTCTATAATTTATGTGAGTTTATGCAATTTTATATTATCCTTTATTTTATTCATGTCCTAAACTATGTTATAACTAGTTTTGCCAGAAGAACTAGGAATCTCAACATTGGGTTTAGAAGTACTCCCTTTTGGTGGCTCTGGATTGTTGCTTAAAGAGGTGTCAAGAGGAGTTAAATTTTTTTTTGGAGGCATTGAGGTAGTTAAGGGCTTCCTCTACTAAAGGGATAGGTCTTTTTCAATAACTACTAAAAGGCTTGGATCTCTTTAGGGACCTCTTCAGGTTCATTTTCCTTTTAAAAGGGGAAATCAAAGGTGTCCACCATGAAGGCCTGCTCAAATGGCTTAGATAAAAAGATGATTACATCACCATTTTTATTAGTAACCACTTAAAATTTATCCAAATCTTCTTGAAAGGCCTCAAAGTCTTTTTAGAATTCTATACAGTCAATTTTCCCATGCTTGGTTATGCAATGTACCCTACAATAGTCATGCAATGTAATATCAGTAAGATTAATGTCCATATTCTTCCTACTGGAAGATGGTTCATTAGCCTTATTATTATGAAAAATATCATTCTAAAATCTATTACTTAGCCTATTAAACCTTTGAAATGAGAAATTCCTACCAGAGTGCTCTCTGGTATTGCATACTTATTTTTGTAACTGAAGGAAATTAGTGCTTAATTTTTTAACCATTTTCAAGATAGATTCATTCTCATTTTTTGGAGTTTCAAAATTGTGTACCTGATTATTATTATCACCTACAACTAGTAGTAAAGCTCTTTGATCACTTAGATTGAAGCCATTAGTGGGATGAGTCAAGAATCCTAGATTTTGATTTGGAGCTGCATGACTTAATGGCATCTAGGTCAGATTTGGAAGCTAGTTTAAGGATGGGAGATTTTGGTTATTATTGGGGAATAATTTCATCACAGGTAGGTGTGGGTTTATATTTGGGACTGCATAAGCCATTTTCCCTTGGGGCTACATTTGATAATTAATGATTATTGTTGCAGAAGCCATTTTCCCCTAGGGCTACATTTGATCATTAATGATTACTGATTTAGAATAGTCTTGGGCTAATGAAGCTATAACTAGGACATACCTCTTTAGGAACACAAAGGTCATATGATCTATTACATCTTTGTAGATCTCTAGGGCTAGGACATCATTAGGCTTATAGGGTTCCATGGTCTTGCTATACATCTTTTGAAATCTATCATTAAAGGACCTAATGGGCTCACTGGCATCCCTTCTAATAGTAGTGAATGGGTGGTAAATAACACAAGGACTAATAATTTTACCAAATTGATCAATAAAGACATTGTTAAAATCATTCCAACTTATGATATAGTTATCAATAAAATTCAAGAGCCATTCATAAGTGTCATATTTAAAGGTAAATGGAAATAGCCTGCATGCCACATCTTCATGCACAACATTAAGTAATCTTAAAGTAGCCTTAAAAGATTTTATATGTTCCTCAGCAGTCACTACACCTACTAGATTAAATACAAGTAGATATTACTTGGGGTTTCTTGGAAGATCATGAACCACCCCTAGAACATTAATTGAGGAATCTCCTAACCATGCCATACTTGGGCAATGGTTGAAGGCACATGTACCTTGAATTGGTGAAATTGGAAGAGATTTAGATCTCTTACATGTAACTTTATCACGTCTAGATTTTCTATGTACCTCGAGCTCAAGATAAGGTTCTCTAGTTAATGAGTGTGATCTTTTTCTAATCTTAGGCAATTCTAACTTGAAATTCAAAGATCCTACCTGAAATATGATGTGTCAAGTTAACTTTTATAAAGAACAAGAGTTAGACTTGCACATGGAGCTTATTTTTTAAATGTGGATTAAAGAATTGCAAAGGATGTTGATCTTCAACTGAATTATCTTAAATATGCATTCAACTACATAAATATGGTATATCCTTACAAATCTAAGCCAAAAGGAACTCAGATCTATGAAATATATGTCCACATGTGATCAAAATGAATCTTTTTAACCTTAGATACTACAAATTTTCAAAGTTAAAGCCAAAATTTACCATAAACAAACATTAATGCCCAAAGAACTTTAAAAGAAGCACAAAGATATGATAGAAAAAACCAAAGGTTAATGATCTTTATATATTCTAAGCAAATAATTTACTTAAAACACAAAGATATAGTGATCTTTAGGTGAAACAAGACTAATATCAACAAGGATTTAAATAATTTGTCCCTCCTTCTAGCACCAACGGGAGTTGTCCTATTGATGCTTCTAAATGTACCACAGGTGACCTTAGTGTTTAAAGAACACTTCTCATTTTAGAATTTAGAAAATTCAGGGCATGAGTTGTAACTTTTGACAATCTATTTGCCTGTGGTGAAATAGCAATAGAGTAATATAATTGTTCCATAATATTTATATAATTTTGGTGGTTGGGAGCCACCTTGGCCTATTCTTTGTGAATCCTTATTGATACTTAGTGAATTATGTTCCTAGTTTAAGCTACAAACTAATCTAAATGGATATTTATAGTGTGGCTAAAGCTAAAGTTATCATGGTGTAAAAAAGAGCAAAGAGAAGGGCAAGGTAGAAAATAAATAAGTGATTGCTAATTTTAGTCTAAAACATTATGACAAAGTGATAATGGCAATTGAATATGTATTTAACAAATATATAATGCAACATAGCCTAAGCTCAAATCTCACTATATATCAGGTAAACTTCAAAGGAAAATGTTTAATAATCACAATTAAGAACTAGGTTTACTTTAGGGATTTACCACTATAATCAAATAGCCATTACACATTTGAATATAGAGCAAAATGAAATGAAATAGAACCTAAGATCTTTCAACTAATCTAGCATAGGCACAAATCAGAAACCCTATGATTAAAGAATGATATTCAAAATTTAAAGACACTATTCAAATTCAAGACCTCTACTAAAAATTGAGAGAAAAGCTACATTAGCAATTAACACGTCAAGATAGATAATCCTTGCAGAATTACTTGATTCTATTAATTGCTTCAAGTATACTAAGTTGCTTAGAAACATCTCTCTTTTTACTATGGTGATACATGATATTATAGGAAGAATAGGTAGTATATCGGTCAGTTACAAAATACAGGGGTGTAAAGGTAAGGACATATATCCTTCCAAGCTCTATAATATATGTGCTTTCCCAAATCATACTGATCTAGAGGCAAATATGCTAACAAACTAGCATATGCCTTTACAATTAAAATATTCTATTATAAATTGTTACCTAATTCTATTAAAATAGAATATTTCTCTAACTTACTAGTGGGTGACTTGTTTGTGTTAGAGGATGTTCATGGTCCTCTCATGTTGTTCATCAACCAACTCAAGATCAATAGCAGGCTTCATGATATACTCCTCTTGTCTGCTAGCTCATCGAATTCTTTGTCATTTCTGGTCAAGGCCTCTTTTATGTCTCTAAATTCATTGATCATCTCGCTTGCATTGAATATCATATCCAAGATATTTATTTTATCCTATCCAAAATGGCCTTTACTTTTACCTTGTATTTTTTGAGTCACCAAAGTGACTCTATGCTTGAACTCTTCATCATTGATGAGGCCAAGGGTAGTAGGTTGTGTAGGATTGACAAGTATGGTCCCAAGAAGTTTCTCAATTTTGCTAATGATCCCTTTGTCATCTTTTAGAAGCCTCTTTACCCTTGTATGCCAGGTAATCAAGCTTTGAACCTTATCAATAATAATCCCCAAGATTTTGCCTAGGTGTCCCATACTTATAGTTCTAAATTTTATAATTTGCTTCATTTCTTGAATGTTGAGGAGTTAAGAAATCCTATCCTCTGAGGCTAAGCATTGGGTGACTAGGTCTTTGGCTAATGTATCTTGGTCCTCTAATGCACTCTGCCTCATCTTTACTAACTTTAATTCTCAAACATGTCATAAAATGACTCATCCAACATTTTGGTCATGGCCTCTAGGACTGATAAGATAACCTATGTTCACAGATTCTCCTTTTCTATTTCTAAATTCTGGATCCTTTGTTTTAGACCCTAGACTCTAGCCTTGGCTTGTTGTGACTATGCTTCTATCAAGATTTCCACATCTTCCACATGGATGATAGCTTCACCAAGTTGTTGGTCTCCCATAGGAGTTAATCCTATAAATAGATCCACCTTCTGAAAGGTGAACTCTTCTACCCAACCATGGTTGTCTTGGTTGTTATTCTATCTAACCTTGTTATCTCAAGATTAAAATGAATTGTGGTAATTAGTTCCTTAAACTGGGGAGATTATAAGACCTCCACACATGAACTAGTAGATTCTCCTAGAGCATCCATATTATTACCCCCTGAGCCTTGGGTAAACATAATTCTTCTCTCTTCCTATTCCTTCATTATAGCCTTTATCATCCTAAATTTATTCAACTTGTTATTGGGACTGTTATGGTTACTCTACCTGAGGTTGCCCATGGGTTATTTCAAATGACCTAGGTAATAAATGGTATTGTAAGGGGTGTGTTTTCCATGTTTTCCCAAAAGGCTTGTTGTCCCTGACTAATCTATGCTCTAACTTGATGTTGTGGCCTTAGATCCTAGCCAATACTTCCTCATATTTCCTAGCTATGATGTATATGGTGTCATAAACACATAGTTAGTGTACATACTCAAGATTTATATTTTTGTCCTTTAGATGTTCTCCCACTTTGTTCCTTAGATCCCACGTTTTGAGTTCATCTAGCTAAATCCAAATTAATTCCTATGTGTGACCATAACTTCCACTTGCTTTTAGTCTTTAATTATGATTTTCCCAATATCCAATGGGAAGGGGTGAATTAGAACCTTCCTCTTTTCCTTACAAGCCTTTTCAATGTCAAGGATGAGTTGGGAGGTAATCTCCTACTCAACAAGTTTATTCAAGACATGCACTGGTAGTCTATAAGGCTGGGACATAATTCCCTCTATGCTAATGATGGTGCAATCTAGGAAATACCACACATCCCCAATCATCTACACACTTTTTGATGAGGGGGTGAAGCCTAGGCATGGGAACACCTCTGATGGCTTTAACTGTTGCTGGGAAAATGTAGTCATAGATAACCTACATGTGATTCTTGTACTTGAAGATGTGCAACTTGGAATAGTGGTGTGAGATGGTTTTCCTACCTTCTGAGGACCAATTCTTAATGCTAGGGAAGGTGACTAAAGTAATAAGTGTGTCAAGTACGTAAGACATCATGTAGAATTTATTGTAGGTATTTATCTTGATGGTGATGAATTACTTGGTAAGGAATATGCTGATCAAATCTCCTATTAGAGGGGTAAGTTTTTCTTCTACTAGGAAGTGTACATATGAGACCTAACCCTTATTTATGTAATTAGTTGAAGGGGCACCAAAAGATCTATTCAATATGGTCATCATCACCCTAATACCTTCTCTAAACTAGATGATAGGGATTTTTCCATCAAGGGTTCTAAAGAAGTGAGGTCCTTGGTTTAGCCAGGGTCTGAGGATGGATTCTAGGTCAATGTTATTAGTCCATTCCCTCATCTTGTGAAGGTCCACATGGGGAAGAGGGATTTTATATTACTTTTTGAAATAAATAGGGGAAATGTATGCTACCTCTTTTGAGTTTTCTTCCCTAATAATCCATTCACCATCAATCCTATAATCAACAAAAATGGGGTCAAGGACATCAATGCAGTGCAATACCTTTGGTTTTGTCATGGCATGATGGAGGCCAACCATCTAGATTGTAACCAGGTCATAGTGTCATCTATTGGTGGTGGCATTTCTCTACTCTTCCATTGAGATGGATTTTAATTCTTTTACCATGAAGAAGAGCTTAGATAAATTCTTGATGCCATAGATGTTTAATGTGGTGAGGTCTAGTTATGTATCCTTGAATACGTAGCCCTCACTATCTTTCATCAAATAGAGCTCAACCTCTTCCTTTAATTGTTACCTATTATCTACCATGATCTTTGTCTCTACCAATTGCTCACATCAAACTATAGATGATTTATGTGGAAGCTATCTTACACTTGGGAACACAATTAAGCTTACTTTGATAGCAAAGTGAGCCCACTTGGGTTGCCTTTTATGCAGGGTTTAGTGTTATAAAGCTTTAATGGTGGAAGATATCTATGCTTTGGCTTTTACATGTTTTGGATTTGATTTGGACCCTTGATTTTATACTTTTATGTTTTTGAGCCCAAAATATCTTTAGTTTTATCCTTTTATGTTTACATGGAGCTTATGTGGCACTAGTCTAGATCTTTCATGGATTTTTTCATAAATGCCATTTAAACACTAGTCATTGGTATTTAAAATACTTTCTTTATTTCATGCCATAAGATCAAAATCTTGGATTAACATGAGTCATTGATCATAATCTAGGCCCTTATCTTTTAATTGGTTCCTAGGTCTTAAGCCTTGTGGTTGTAACACTTGACATGTTTATGCATTTTCCCCATGTTCCAAATCTTATGTTAATCCATTGTCGAATAACTATTGGCCACATAGTAGGTCCATGGGTTCTTGGGGTTTTGTTGAAAAGTCTCTAGGGACCTTTATGCCATTGGATCAAACCTAACAACAAAGCATGGGCTGTTGATCTGCAAATAATAATTGAACATTAAGTCGGTACATTTTTAAAATTCATGACTTAGGATTACATCCCTTAGGCTAAGGTTTGTTTCATGTTTATTAAGCATGGGAAAAACCTTAAGCTAAGGAATTTAAACCTAAGTTATGATTTAAAAAGGGGTCAATTTATAAACACTTTTAGGTTAATGTATCTGTTGTGTTTAGAAAACACAATGAAAATATTAGGCTAAAATATTTATGTCATGTGTCAAAAACCATGCTCAAAATTTGTTCAACATGAAATTATAATTTGAATTTTACATAGGGTAAGTCTATAATTTAAGTTCCATTATGAAAAATGTAATGTGGATCCTTAAAGCATAGACTTAGGCTAGGTATATTTCTTGCATATGTTTGTGTTCTACAGATTGAGGCCTTCCATTTTGGGCATATAATGAGTATTTCCCTCAGATTATAGGGCCACTTTAGAGTAAAAAATAGGGTTTTAGGATGTTATTTGAACACTAAGTAAGAAATAATCATCGATTTAAAATTGATAGTCTCACAGGCATCAAATACACCTTTACGGGCATTAGTTGATGATTTTGTGGACATCAAGTTTAAAATAGTGAAAATTTCATTTTTTAATGGACTTAAATTTGACGGTCACCCGAGCATCAAGTTAGTCTTTTTAGATGTTTAAATGATGATCATGTGAATGCCAATTTTAAGTTCATCAAAATCTTCAGGGTCAAATGCAAGGACACCTCTTGGCATTTTTGTAGGGCTTCTCAGGGTCTTGATGTTAATTCACTCCATTAGATCAAACTCTATGATAAAGTGACAACTATGGGATCTTGATCCAGAGACTTGATTTTGATTGGATGTCATGTCAAGTGGGTCCCCTTTCCTCTTAGTGCTTAAATATAATGATACCACGTGTTCATCTTTCAAGCTCCATATATCCTTCTAACTTTTAAATTACACTTCATTCCATCTGATTGGGTCCTTATGAGTAAGTGTAG
>JARHVA010000605.1:2777500-3162500 GCA_037957365.1 Torreya grandis | reverse complement strand
TTAGAGTATATCTTTCGTAGTTTTCCTTCAAAATAGTGTCCACAAATAAATTTAATATGAATTTTATGCCATCCTACCTATATAGACCTATTTTTAAATTATATTTAATTAGGTTTGTATATCTATGATTGAAATTGATAATCTATCCAATCACTCAAAGGTTGTGTTTTTTTGTATTACACAATTTGTATTTAAAATTGTATGCTAATAATAATCCTAAATTTATAATATTTTGAGTAAGAACTTGTTTTAAAGTATCATCAGTATCAAAAAAATTATCAATGAAATAAGAAGATAGAGGATGAATAATACGGAGTGGTAGGTTATACACCCCTTCTAATATTGGCAACATTTTGTAAGAAAAACAAGGATTTTTGAACATTATGTAAAAAAACATATACTTTAATCAAGTTTATTTTAGTTATTATTGCATGAACTATTATAATGTTAAGGGATATCAATCGAGCCATTTATGCCATGCTGATTTTTTTACTCTTTCGACCAATTCCTACATGAAATTTTTAGGTGGTTTAATTAGAGTGTAGTAGCAATATCACCTCACCTTGAGATCAAGTTCCCACTCCCACCTTGCCTTAAGAATTAGTTTGCATTCTCACCTCAATTCACTTTTAGAGTCTTGTGCACCTTATATAAACAACACATTCTACTCAACATCACACTAACTTGTGTGATCCTATGTTGCCATGTGTAAAATGTAAAATGTCATATTGTGCCACTCAATTAAAACATGTTTCACCATATTGTTGTGTTTCTTTTTATCCTTAATTCCACATGATACTAGTCACGTGCCTAGAGGAAAGAAGAAGCCAATGTGATAGCATGTCAGAATATCATGTGAGTGACCTCACGTGCTTACTCAAGGCAGATAGCCTAGATTGGTTCCCTTTAGTTATGCCACATAATGGTAGATATATAACTATTAGGTGCTTGAGTTAACACATTTAATCATTGTTACTACAAACATTATTCTAAAACTATCTATTTAATACATTCACATAGAGCATGTACTTATCTAGTATCATAAAATTAGAATTAACGCTAAAGAGATTTAACACAAATATTTATAGACAAAGTATTAGTTCCATTGATCTCACTTGATAAGTTTAAAAAGGTACTCCATTTAGTACATAATCTCTCTAGATATCTATCTTGATAGCAATAACACATCTACATCCAAAAACACTTTCTAATCAAAGATGAAGGGTATTTATACACAAACTAACCCCTTCTTGAGTTACATCATTAATACATCAAACATTACAATTCAATAACTATTTCATAAATAAGTCATGGCAAACCGTTACAATGAAGTTCCTTTTAATTTAGGCATAATAGCCCCTATATACTCTATTCTAGATATTTGATTTTGTGTTCTTCCTCATTTATGATTTAGTGATAGATTCATGCTTTCATTAATCTTCGATGCTTTCACAAACTAATTTATAACCACATCTGCTTCATGTGCCCTTATCTTAGTGTTGTTCCCAAAATCAGCTATGTTTGTTTTTGTGGACAACCCTTACGAAACTTATCTGTTTCATAATCTATACTCTAAATTCATTGTTTGAGACAAGATTATCTTGATCTCGAGTGTAGTTGACTGACATCTTGGAAAAGTTCAAAAAATATGAAACTCATTGCATTCTGGATCTGATCAGAATGTCAAATTTTGATAGTTTTCAAGGTGTTAGACAATTTTTGTTTTTCCATGCACTAGCGGCTAAATTTACTGCTTTTGCATGTTTTCATTCTTCCATTGCAATAGTGGCAAAAATCACCACTCTTGCAAGTTTTTTGGTTTTTTAATGCATTAGTGGCAATTTTTGCCGCTCTTGCAAGTTTTTTCCTTTCCCATGCATCAGTGGTGATTTTTGCTGCCCTTGCATTTTCTTTCCCCTCTTCATGCATGGGTGGTGATTTTCACTGCCAATGCATAGCCTTTACCTTTCTCATGCATGGCCGATGATTTTTTCCACCCAATCAGAGTTCTTGGGTGATCTTGATTTTTGCATGGCATTTATGGTCGTGTGAGCCAAGTGGTTGGGGCTTAGTTTGGGGCATTTAAATGCCATTTTTTAGTCTTTTTAATTATTTTTAGTTTCTAGAGACTCCTCCTTATAATAATTTGACCATGTGAATGAGTAGGATTATAAATTTGCCAGCTTCAAGCTTAGGATTTCAAAATTACTTGGTAAGATTTGCTTTTTAATCTTTTTTCTTCTAAGTTTTTTGTTTTGTTTTTTTCTTTTTCATTTTTTTTTCCTTTGAGAATTTCTTTTCCTTTTATTTTGGTTTTTGTTGTTCCTCCCTCATTTTGTTTCCTTACCCTAGTGGACCTAGCTAGACTATTGATTCATCAACCCTCCTTCTGTGCCCTAAGTTGCCTCACCATACTGAGTTGATGTTTTGACCTAACCTAGGTTTTACCCACGTCAAATATAGTTTAAAACCACCTACAAAAAACCAATGTAATGACGGTTAAAATTCATCGATAATGCATGACCCTATGTAATTGAGCTAAAATTTGCCACCTTTACACCTCCCCATCTCTTCCAAACACATTGGTAGCATTATTCACCGCTCTAACTTTAGCTTACCATTTTCCTACAAGGTCAGTGATTTTTACCACCCTTACCAAAATTAAAAACCTTTCTTTATGTAGGGGTGACATTTCTTTCCACCCCTACATAAACCTGACATGCAAGGGTGGTAAAAATTTCTGCCCTTGTACAAGTACAAATTTTCCTCCCTGTAAGGATAGCAATTTTTACCATCGATATAAAAGGTAAATCCCCCCCACATGCAAAGGCGGCAATTTTTTCTGCCCATGCAAACATTCCCTCAAATTTTTTAACTCTGAGAAATTTTTAGTTTCACTTTTATGAACCCACTTTCCTCGAGTTTTTTGGCCTGCTCGCACTTTAGCCCTTTTAGGCGCATCCCCATGGTCATGATCATCAACATGTAGTTTTCCTAGATTGCCAATATTTCTCCTAATTGCATGATCATGACTTTTGTTGCATTTTCTCTTGTGGATCCTTCTTCATTGACGTCTTTTTATTAAAAGCTTTTCTAGATGACTGAGCTTTCTCCAAAAAAGTCAAAGGTAATGAAGTAAAAATATCAAGGTGTTTTTCCAATCACCTCGGTTGCTTCTAATGTCAAAGACATTAGAGATACCGAGATTGGTCATGTGGATATGGCCAAGTTCATGGAAAGACCTAAACCAAGCAATCCCAGCCATGAATTGAAGAAGATAATTGATAGAAATATTCATTTAGTATCTTCTTTCCCTATAGCAGCTCATAACATAGAATTTGATCTTTAGTGTGCTCAGTTCTATAATAAGGATACTAGGGCTATGTTAGATGCTAGTGGTAATTAGACTGGATCCTGAGTTCATCAATAAAGTGTTCATGTGTCTTCCTACTATTGAAGTAATAAAGCTTGATATTGTTGAAGCACAAAGAGAATATGATAAAGATCTTGAAAAAGTGAAGGTAATTAACAATAAATAGCTCAAGACTCCCAGGGGAAATTTGTCAAGATGGCCACAGAGTTTTCCAAGAAATGATTTTATAAAAGAATTTGGTGATCTAATCACTCTTCTCAGTAGGGTAAGAGGTTTACCTTCTTCCTCACAGTTTCATGAATGGATGTATCCCTTCATCAAGATAATTCTCTAAGGCAAACAAGTCATCTTCTGGAGAGAACAAGTTAGTAATGCTTTGCATGAGCAACTGACAAAGCTATCCACTACCTTCAAATTCTACATGAATTCTTACATGGTCTATATTGTAGCTTCAATGAGAATCTTTCCAGGTTTGACATCAGAAGGAGATAGAAAAGTAACTCTAGTGTATCAATACTACTCTTAGTTAATACTGAAGAGTTCTATTGATCATTTCAGGAGAGTAAATGATGCTTTCTTTACAGTATTTTTGTGTCTTTTTGATCCTCAATTAGAATAAATAAGAGTGTCAGATGAGGCCTGGATAGTCGTGAATGATTTTGGATGCATGTTCTTAAAATTTCCTTCTTTCTCATACCTATGGGTTGGCTTTTTCCAAGGTCATCCTTATATGCTTCCAAGATTCCCCTTAGATAAATTGGTCTTAATGGAATTATGTAGACAAATGATTATTGTGCATAATAAATAGATGGAACTCAAGAAGCCCAGTTTTAGATTACCAATTGAAATTGGTAGGTTTTTAGTGTTAATCGCTGGAAAGGCTAGAGCCATAGAAACTGAAATGCAACTCGTGACCTTGAAGAAATTCAAAAGAAGACCAAATTTTGATTACATGGGTGTGAAGGATATGATTAGGAGGAAAACCCAATTTTATGAACCTATGATTGAATATGTTTGGGTAGATTTGAGAACAACAGAAGATATTAGGAAAATGGACTATAGTAGGTTATCTCTTGAGCATATTGAATATCTTGGACTTACTGACATCCTTGAGAATTTAGAGGATGATGGAGATTTGATTAATGATAGATACAATACTAAATAGATTGCCAATGCCCCTCTTCTTCCAATTTAAGGGTCACAAAAAGAGTTGACTTCCTTGAGAAAAAGATTTGAACCTATATTGGAAAACACCAATAATTAGTTAACAAATAAAGGAATTACTTTGAAAGAATTCATCACAGGTTTGGAAGCTATATTTTAGGAAGAAACAAGAAGAAAAGTAGAAAATAGAATGAAGAACAAAATTGATGTCCCTTCTTCTAAGCCACATAAGCATAAGATCATATTTATGATGAAGAAGTCAAAAGTTATGGAAAAAGAGCCAAAAATAGCAGATATGGAAGTTGAGAAACAAAACGTTAAAGAACCAGTGATGGAATAGATGGAGACTGATGATAGGCCCATAGATCAATAAGAGAAGGAAACTTTGTCTCTGCAAGAGAATGTATAGCAAGAAATAGGAATTTCTTCTTCCCCACCTAGCACACCTATTGTAACCCCTTCACCTGTTTCTATGATTAGTGTTCCCTCTTTTGGATCACCCTCTCTTTCTAAAATAATTTTTGACAACCCCCAAGGCACTTTTGAAGATATTCTTCATTCCTCAAGATCAATTCCTAGTTTGTCATCCCCATCTTTTGATGTTGAAGATAGTTCTGCTTTTAGTCACTCAATAAAAGGTGAAATTTTTATTGATACTCCACCCATTATTTCCACTACCAGTGCAAGTGCAACTCCAGTAATGCCAACAATAGATATTGATCATAATGTAAGTACTTTTGTGCTCCCACTATGGTTGTCAGCTTATACACCCAAAATAAAAAAACAAGCCATCTCTTCATATGACTTTGATTTCAATAAAATGGTGCCAGTAAAAGCCAAGGCTCCCAAAAAACCAAAGATTCTTTCAAAGATGATTAGGGATAAGGGACACAAATTTCTAGAAATTGCAAGACCTCCACATGATGTAACTATCAAAAATTTTAATGTAAGTGATTACTCTATCTCTAGAGTTGAATTAGGTAAGATAACTCATAAGAGTGCCAAGAGTGATATGTAGTCAGCCATGGATATCTTGATTTAGAAATTCGATAAAGAGCAAGAAATGAAGGATCATTATAAAGCAATGGTGGAATAATTGACTGTAGTGGTAAGGAGAATTACTTTCACTCTAAAAATAGTAACTCTTGAGGCCATTTCCATAGAAGACCCTATGATTCAGAAAGAAGAAAAGACCTATCTCAAAGGAAAAGTACTTGAAGAGTACTTGGATAAGATGCATGCATAAGGAGTTTCCTTTCTCACAGAGTTATCTGAGAAGATAGATAAAATGAGGAAAATAAGAGCAAAACTAGATGATCTTATTAATATTATATCTCAGGATATTGAAAGCATAGAAAAGTATCTTGACAAATGGATATGTATGAGAAAACTAAAAATAAGCACTCTGATATCAATCGGTGTCATTACTGATAGAGACTCTTACATTGAAACTAAAGAGGCATTGACATATAGGAGTCGGGTGCTTAAATAGTTGATCAGTGACCTTAAATCTTCAAGGGACCTTAGTGAACAAAAAGATATCAATATTTTACATAAATTGGAGGAGCTACCTTCCAAACTTACATCATAAGACAACCAATTCCTTTCAGCAGAAGAAATGATTCAGGAATTTGAAGGTATGTTCTAGAAAGAATTTGAAGATAATGCATTTTTAGTAGCCTCTATGGACAATATTCTAGATAATCAGTTAACTCTAGATAATTTGAAATCTAGGTTAACTAGTCATGCAAAATCAATTACAGTAGTGAGAGATTCCATAGTCAGAGCTAAGATGATTTTTAACATTGTTACTCCAGATATTATTGAGATGCAAGCAGCTATCACTATGTACAATGCTCACATAAAGAAAAATGGGGATACAAATTGAAACTGTTCTTCCTTAGTTTAATTTCTACTTTTCAAATGTACTTTTATAACTACTTTGGACATTTTCACATGTAATTACATGTAAAAATATAGGAGTCCTAAGTCAAAAAAGACTCTTATCTTTAACTCAGTCAAAGTAATTAGGTATTTTCTAAAAAATCTTCAAGGCCTCTCCCTATAAATAAAGAGGTCCTCTATTGTAAATATATCTTTTAGTTATTGGAAGAAAAAACTCTACTCAAATTGAAATGCCTTTTGAGACTTTGAGCTCATATTGTAAATCAAATTTTATCAAGTGAATAAAAAAGAAAGTGACTTTTCAAATTTTGTATTGGAATAACTTGTGTTGTGTAAAAAATTGTTCTTATGTCCTTTTCCTAATACAATCTTATTTATTTGATTAAATAAGCAGAGTGAGTGAAAATAATCTGGAAGATGTTCTAAAGTTGATTATGGAGACTTTGTGCTACTATAATTATCTTTAGTTTATATTTTAGTGTCTTAGAACAAAGGATATTGGAAAGGCCTTAAACTACTTATATCTTTTGTGATCATATACTTTATTGTAGTTTTTAGTAGAGACTTTGGACTGCACCTCATTCTACTACGATCTAAGTTATAAATCAATAAGAGAAACAACAATAGGCTTTGTACTCTCATGGGTTTCTTGTGAATTCAATTAATATCGTGAAAGTTTTCCTTTACTTTATAGACATCATTTCTGAAAAAAGAGAAATGGATAGTATGATCTCACCCCTGAGTTAATATTTAGTTTAGATTAGTTTATAGGGAACCTCCCCTTGCTGAGAGGAGAGATTTATCTCATAACACTATGGTTGATATACCCATTTTACATTCAGTTAGCTGATGACAAAATATTCACCCAACAATTTTTTGACGACTCTACTGGGGAAAAATGTGCAATTTGAAGCCTCACACTTTCAGTTGAAGCATTTCTAGTTCTTTTCCATTCTACATTATGGTAGATTCATGGTATACATGAAGCCAGAGAGTTTGAGGTATTATTGATCCTATATTTGAATTGATACAACAAAATAATTTTGATCTCTTACCTCTACGATCTCACCTTCAGTGAACCAGGAGTTTTCCTCCTACCAACGTCAGATCTTCAATACCAAGTAAAGCTCTTAGTCCTAGCGCTAGCAAGGTTTTATCTATTCATACTCCATAAAGGTTTGTTATCCCTCCTTTTAATATTCATATCATGGTATCCCAAGGCCCTTGGGGTAACACTTTTGACCATCTAAATCTAACCCCATCTTTGCATGAGCTACCTCATAGTTCGAGAAAGAATTTTTCCAAGTTCTATGGTGATGGGAAAGTTCACCTTGATGAGCATATTGTAACTTTTTGCATAGCCTATAGTGTGATAGGCATTGAATATGAATATATAGTAGTAAGACTTTTTGTAGAAATACTGTAAGGTGTTGCCATAGATTGGTTTTATCATCTTCAAGCTCAGACTATAACTGATTAGAACACTCTCAAGACTAAGTTTAAGGCTAGGTTCAAACCCACAAAAGATGTTCACACCTTGTTGGCTCAGCTTACACAAATAAATAAAGAGCCTCATGAGCCTATGAGAGAATTCATCACTAAATTAAATAAGCTGAGGAATAAGGTTCCTATAATTGCTCAGCCAACACCAAAAAATCTTAAGTGCTTCTTTATCAATTCTCAACTTCCTGAAGTGGGTTTTTTGTTAAGGGGGGCTGGCCCTGTCAATATTTTTATAGCTTAGAGTTTAGCTACTGAAGTCGAATATGATCTTATCCTTATGGGTATGATAAGAAAAGATTCTAATTAAAAAAAAATCCTCTTTTATTGAAAATTCTTCTACAAGCACTACTGATCCTATGGTGCAAAAGTTAGTAAATGAATTGCTAGCTATGAAAAGGCAAATATTCCAAGGTGTGTCTAATCCTCCTTATCAGGATATACCGAGGACATTTCCCAATAATTCATATCAATGTAATACTACCAAAAATTAAGGGCAATCCAACCATCTTCCCCCACACAGGGGAAGCTTGCCATTGAAGCAGCATCGGTCAACTCAGTGGTTGGTTATTATGAAGCTGAATATGATCATTCTTTCCAACCTAAATTGGACCAAGAAAATGATGTTAATCTCTTTGTAGAAGTAGAAAAAGAATTATCTAGTGACTCCATGATTAGTTTTTTGAATTACCAAGATGAAGCTAAAATAGGAGAGGCATATGATTGAGCATATGTTGTTTTTACTAGGTCCCAAAATCACTCAACTCAACAAGTTGATAAGGGAAAAGTAGGAGAAGAACCTCAGCCAGTGATCTCAATTGCTAAATGGGATACTTTGCTACCTTTCCAATCAAAGGACCTGGTGGCAAATAAGCATGTAAGTACCTTAAACAATCTTGTACCTCCTATTTCTATTCCTCAGACCAATACCACATCAAATAAAAATTAGGATGATGGACTTCCTTCCTTCACTTCTAGTTTATTCTAGTTATTTGACATAATTGATCATGCTAGGAAGATCAAGATCTAAATGTCTGAAGTTGAGTACTTACAAGCTAATCTTGAATAATTTGATAGGTTAGTTGAATACATCAAAAACAAAACCATCCCTACTGGACAAGATTTTCTAAAAGTGACCCATAATCCTTCAAAAAACAAATTCACCTAAAATAATCTTATCACTACTCCTCTTGCTTCTTCTATAAAAATAGAACCTTTTTATGTTTCTCTATTGATAAATGGTCATAAGTTGGGCAATTGTATAATAGACTCTGGAGCCTCTGATAATGTTATACCGACCAAAGTAGTAGATTCTCTCAGTCTTACCTTAACTAAGACTTTTGAGAGATGTTTCTCTATGGAAAATAAATAAGTGCCACTTTTAGGTCAAATAAAAGATGCTCAATTTGCATTTGAAACTTTTCTAGATAAGAGGATTAAGATGACAGTCTTAGTGGCCGATGTTCTAGCTTCTTATGGCATTCTACTCGGACATAATTTTTGTAAATATGTAGGTGTATAGTTAAACATATATCTATCTGAAGTAAGAATACCTGTTAAAGGTGTCATGCAAAGGTTGCTTCCTAAGAAATATTCAAAATATATTGTTACCCAAATGTCAAACCCTAAAGCTCAAATTTTGTTTGAATCCTTAGGAATGGGTAATTATTTTCTATCCACTGAAGATGTTTTTAAGTTATCGGATAAAAGTTCATTATGTGATAATTTAGATAATTCAGATAGAAAATTAGAAGAAGTTTTAGAGAAAAGTTTAGGTAAAAAGGAATCTTTCCTCACTGATGAAGAGGAATCTTTAAGAAGATCAAGTTCTAATGAGGTTTGGATTTCAAAGTTTGATGGAAGCTACTCTTCTATCGATTTTGGAGCTGAAATTGTTTTGATATCTCCACAAAGAGATATTTTCCCTTACTCATATAAGTTACAATTCAACAATACCAACAACACCACCGAATATGAATCTTTGTTTCTTGGATTGAAAGCTACTCATGCTAGAGGTGTTAAGATTATTCATGCCTGAAGAGATGCTGAATTGGTAGTTTGTCAAGTAAAAAATCTATATCAAACTAAAAATGAAAGATTGTGACATTATCGCAATATTGTATGGGATTGCATTGAAAGTTTTGATGATTTCAATATTTCTATAGTGCCAAGAGAGTTTAATGATCATGTATATTTATTAGCTATCTCCGCAACTCTCATAGTTCCTCATAAAGATTTCAAAGGGAACAAGTACACTATTGCGCTGGTCTTTTGACCAAATGTACCTGATAATACTGACCATTGGTAGGTGTTTAATGGTGATAATCAAATTATTGATTTTTTAAAAAATATGGATAGCTTTGAGGAGCTCTATTTTAAAGGTAGTGAATCTCTACCATGGGAATCAGTTCCCAAAATAGACTCATAAATTGGTGAAGAGTTTCTTCAACTAAAAGAGAGCTAAATTACAAAATATTTAGTTTCTCTTGAAAAGCTATTTGATAAGCATGACAGATATATCAAGCAACAACAATAAATGGATTCAAGTTCTGCTATGGAGTTTGATCAAGTGAGTTTGAGTTCAGAAATAGATCCCAAAATGGTCAACATTGGGAAATATTGTACCACTCATGAAAAGTTCAAATTTATTACTCTTCTTCATCATTACATTGATGTTTTGGCATATTCTTATAATGATTTAAAATCTTTCAGGTCTAAAGAAATTTAGCATGAAATTCCTCTTAAAGTTGGGTCACTTCTTCACAAGCAGAAACAAAGGCAATACAACCCCAAAATATCAAGTACTATCCTTTTTGAGATCCAAAAAATGTTGAATGCAAGAATAATTTTTCCAATTCATCATTCCACCTGGATCATGAACATAGTCCTTGTAAGAAAAAAGAATGGAGAAATTTGCATTTGTGTTGATTTCAGGAATCTCAATCAATCTTCTCTAAAGGATAACTACCCCCTACCCATCATGGATCAAGTATTGCAAACAGTGACTAGCTCAAAAATGTTATCAATGTTAGATGGTTTTTTTTGGTATAATCAAGTGGAAGTCAATGAAGCAAATCAATATAAAACCATTTTCACTATACCTTGGGGCACATTTGTATATCACAGAATGCCTTTTGGTCTGATCAATGCTGTCACCACATTCCAGAGAGCAATGGACCTTGCCTTTAGAGATGAAATATGGAAGTTTATTATGGTGTATCTTGATGACTTAACTATTTTCTCCAAACATCATCTTGATCATGTGCATCATTTATAACAAGTGCTAGAACGTTGCTGACAAAATGGTATTTCTCTCAATCCTAAGAAGTCAATTTTTAGGGTTAGAGAAGGTAGACTTCTTGATCACATTGTATCTTTAGAAGGCATAAAAATTGACTCAAAAAGAGTCAAATTTATTCAAAATCTTACTCTACCTACTAGTAAGACTGTTGTTCATTCCTTCTTTGGAAAGGTGAACTTTCTGTGAAGATTCATTCTTGAATTTGTAGAGAAAACTCACCACATTATTAACATGATGAAGGATAAGGCTACTTTTTGTTAGACTACAGAAGGAAAAGTAGAATTCTAAGATATCAAGAAGGCTATTGCTCATGCTCTAATTTTGGTTTACCCAGATTATACCAAAGATTTCATAGTATACAGCTATGCTTCTGAACATACACTTTCATCCATTTTAGTTCAGCAGAATAAATAAGGTGTGGAGTCTCTAATATCATTTACGAGTTATCCTCTTAAAGCTCATTAATTGAAATATTCACACATGGAGAAGCATGCTTATGCCATGGTTAAGGTGGTAAAATATTTTTGATTTTATATCCTGAATTTACATACTATTATTTTGGTGCCTGATACAACAGTAAAGTCTATTTTAACTCAACAAGAGTTTAGTACTAAAATGGGCAATTAGATTACTAAAATTAAAGAGTTTGATCTTGATATCAAACCTACTAAGCTTGTGCCGGGAAGAGGTCTCTATCAATTAATTATTGATAACGTACCAAAAGAAATAGAACATAAAGTAAACGCTGAGGACATGCCAATAGTTCTTTTTGTCACTACTACTGATGAGTGGTATTCCAATATCACTCATTTTCTTATCTATGGTGAGTGTCCTACCCATCTATCTTATAAAGAAAAAAAAATGTTAAGTTGAAAGCTACTAACTACGTCTTATGGGACAATGGTTTGTACAAAAGAAGCCTTGATGGAGTATTTATTTGTTGCATGGATAAAGCGCAACAAAGTAAACTTTTGAATTCTTTCCATAATTTGGCTTATAGAGGACATTTTTCTACACTTGTGATGGCTCACAAGATTCTACAAGCTAGATACTATTAGCCTACACTATTTCAAGATGTGTACAATTGGGTACATAGGTGTGAATTATGTCAACAATTTGTTGGGAAACCCAAGTTGACCGCATTACCTCTCAAGCCAGTGGTGATTGAAGAACCTTTTCAGCAATGCGGTATAGACTTTATTGGCACTGTGAACCCATTCTCAAGTGCTGGACATGACTATGTTCTCATCGCAACAGACTATTTTACCAAGTGGGTGGAAGCCATTCTAGTTAAGCATGCTACTTCAAAAGTGGTATGTAATTTCTTTAAGGAAAATATTATTTCCTGATTTGGAGTTCTAACTAAGATTGTAGCAGACAATGCTACTTATTTCTCTTCTCATGAGATTACTAAATTTTTCTACAATCACAAAATTATTCTCTCCCACTCCTTAGACTATTATTGACAAGGAAATGGTCAAGCAGAATCAAGCAACAAGAATCTGGTTACTATTATCAGGAAACTGGTAGATGATAATCAGAGAACTTGGCATAAAGCATTGTTTGATGCTTTATGGGAAGATAGAATTACACTTAAGAGAGAAATAGGTATGTCACCATTTCAAATTTTGTATGGTTTGAATGCAGAGATACCAATTACCTTGAAACTACCAGCACTAAAATTGGCAAAGGTAGTTGAAGATCAAACTTTTAAAAATTATATTGATAAGAGAATCATGTGCTTAACTGAACTAGAAGAGCAATGAACTATGGTAGTGGACCATATTGTTACACATCAAAATTAGGTAAAAAACTCTTTGACAAGAAAGCAAGGATTCATGAGTTTTAGATTGGAGATCAAGTCTTGTTGTGGGACAAGAGGAGAGAACTAAAAGGAATGCATGAAAAATTTGATTCCCTGTGGAGAGGTCCATTCACCATTTATCAATTATATGGTGAAAATATTTTCTTGATAGAATATCAAGATGGAACACCATTCTCACTACCTCATAATGGGCAACATCTAAAACACTTCAATCCTTGAAGTATAAGATAAGTTCATTTGTACATTTGTATAGTTTTTATGTTTTTATTTATGTTTTTATTTAGTTTTTTGTGTCTTTTTCTTTTTGGTAGCTTGACTTCATGGCCCAATGGCATGGATGAAGGCACTTAGAGAATGGATTCTACTCCCTTCGATCATTTCAAAGTTTAATCGATGGAAGTTCCCTAACTAAAGCTAATTATTGTTCCCAAAATTAGCTATGCTTTTTTTGGTGGATAACCCTTAAGAAACTTGTCTATTTCATAATCTATACTCTAAGTTCATCATTCGAGACAAGATTCTCTTGATCTTGAGTGCAATTGATGGTCATCGTAGAAAATTTTGCAATACTCCCTTGTCATGATTTCTTAAAAAATGTGAAACTCATTGTAGTCTTGATCTTATCAGAATGTCAAATTTTGATAGTTTTCAAGGTGTTATAGTTTTCAAGGTGTTAGATAATTTTTGTTTTTACATACACTAGCGGCTAAATTCACTACTTTTGCATATTTTCATTCTTCCAGTGTAATAATGGCAAAAATTGCCACTCTTACAATTTTTTTGGTTTATTTTATGCATTAGCAGTGATTTTTGCCACTCTTGCAAGTTTTTTCCTTTCCCATGCATTGGCAATGATTTTCATCACCCTTGCATATTCTTTCTCCTCTTCGTGCATGGGCAGAAATTTTTACCACCAATACATAGCCTTTACCTTGCTCATGCATGGGTAGTAATTTTTATCGCCCAAGCAGAGTTTTTGGGTGATCTCAATTTTTATGTGACATTTATAGCCATGCGAGCTGAGTGGTTGGGGCTTAGTTTGGGGCATTTAAATGCCATTTTTTAGTCTTTTTAATTATTTTTAGTTTCCAGAGACTCCTTGTAATCATTCAACTGTGTGAATGAGTAGGATTACAAATTTCCCAGCTTCAGGCTTAGGATTTCAAAATTTTCAGGTAAGTTTTGCTTTTTAATCTTTTTGCTTTTAGGTTTTTTTTTTTTTTTTTTCTTTTCCTTTGAGCATTTCTTTTCCTTTTATTTTGGTTTTTTTGTTCCTCCCTTATTTTATTGTCTTACCCTAGTGGACCTAGCTAGACTCTTGATTCATCAACCCTCCTTCCGTGCCCTAGGTTGTCTCACCATACTGAGTCAATGCTTTGACCCAACCTAGGTTTTACCCATGTCAAATATAGTTAACAACCACCTACATAAAACCAATGTAATGATGGTTAGAATTCACTGACAATGCATGACCCTATGCAATTGAGCCAAAATTTGCCACCTTTACACCTCCCTATCTCTTCTAAGTGCATTGGTGGCATTATTCACCACTCTAACTTTAGCTTGCTATTTTCTTGCAAGGTTGGAAATTTTTGCCACCCTTACCAAAATTAAAAACCTTGTTTTATACAGGGGTGGCATTTCTTGCCACCCCTACATAAACTCGACATGCAAGGGTGGTAAAAATCACTGCCCCTACACAAGTACAAATTATCCTCCCTGTAAGGGCATTAATTTTTACCACCAATACAAAAGGTAAATCCCCCCACATGCAAGGGCGGTGATTTTTTCCTCCCATGCAAACATTCCCTCAAATTTCCTAACTCTGGGAAATTTTTAGTTTCACTTTTTTAACCTGCTTTCCTCTAATTTTTTGGCCTACTCACACTTTAGCCCTTTTAGGTGCATCTCGATGGTCATGATCATCAACATGCAGTTTTCCTAGATTGCCAATATTTCCTCTAATTACATGATCATGAATTTTGTTGTAGTTTCTCGTATGGATCCTTCTTCATTGACGTCCTTTTGTTAAAAGCTTTTCCAGATGACTAAGCTTTCTCCAAAAAAATTGAAGGCAATGAAATACAAATATCAAGGTGTTTTTCTAATCACCTCAATTACTTCTAATGTCGATGACATTAGAGATATAGAGATCGGTCGTGTAGACATGGCTGAGTTCATAAAAAGAACTAAATCAAGCAATCTTAGCCATGAAATGAAGAAGATAATTGATAGAAATATTCATTTAGTATCTTCTTTCCCTATAACAGCTCACAACATAGAATTTGTTCTCCAGTGAGCTCAGTTTTATAATAAGGATACTAGGGTTGTGTTAGATATTGGTGGTAATGTGGTAATTAGACTGAATCTTGAGTTCATTGATAAAGTGTTCATGTGTCCTCATGCTATTGAAGTAATAGAGCTTGATTTTGTCAAAGCACAAAGAGAATATGATGAATATCCTAAAAAAGTGAAGAAGGTAATCAACAATAAATGGCTCAAGACTCCCAGGGGAAATTTGTCAAGATGGCCATAGAATTTTCCAAGAAGTGACTTTATAGAAGAAGTTGGTGATCTGATCACTCTTATCAGCAGGGTAAGAGGTTTACCTTCTTCCTCACAATTTCATGAATGGATGTATCCCTTCATCAAGATAATTCTCTAAGGCAAACAAGTCATCTTCTGGGGAGAACAAATCAACAACACTTTACATGATCAATTGATGAAGGTATCCACTACCTTCAAATTCTATATGACTTCTTACCTGGTCTCTATTGCAGCTTTAATGAGAATCTTCCCAAGTTTGACATCAAAAAGAGATAGGAGAGTAACTCCAGTGTATCAATACTACTCTCATTTAAAACTGAAGAGTTTTATTCATCATTTCAAGAGAGTAAATGATACTTTCTTTGAAGTATTTTTATGTCTTTTTGATCCTCAATTAAAACAAAGAAGAATGTCAGATGAGGCCTGGACAGTCGTGAATGATTTTGGATGCATGTTCTTATAATTTCCTTCTTTCTCATACCTAAGGGTTGACTTTTTATAAGGTCATCCTTATATGCTTCCAAGTTTCCCCTCAGATAAATTGGTCTTAATGGAACTATGCATACAAATGATTATCATGCATAATAAATAGATGGAACTCAAGAAGCCCAGTTTTAGATTCCCAGTTAAAATTGGCAAGTTTTTAGTGTTAACCACTGTAAAGGTTAGAGCCATGAAAACTAAAATACAACTTGTGACCTTGAAGTAATTCAAAAGAATACCAAATTTTGATTACAAGGGAATGAAGGATATAATCAGGAGGAAAACCCAATTTCATGAACCTATGATTGAAGATGTTTGGTTAAATTTGAGAATAGTGGAAGATATCAGGAAAATGGATTATAGTAGGTTATCTCTTGAGCAGATTGAATATATAGGACTTGTTGATATCCTTGAGAATTTAGTGGATGATGGAGATTTGATTAATCATAGATACAATACTGAACAGATTGTCAATGCCCCTCTTCCTCCAATCCAATGGTCACAAAAAGAGCTGACTTCCTTGAGAAAAAGATTTGAACCTATATTGGCAAACACTAATAATCAGTTAGCAAATAAAGGAATTACTTTGAAAGAATTCATCACAGGTTCGAAAGCTAAATTTTAGGAGGAAACAAGAAGAAAAGCAAAAAATAAAATGAAGAATAAAAGTGATGTCCCTTCTTCTAAGCCACATAAGCCTAAGATCATATTTGTGACAAAGAAGTTGAAAGTTATGGAAAAAGAGCCAGAAATAGCAAATATGAAAGTTGAGAAACAAAACATTAAAGAACCAGTGATGGAATAGATGGAGACTAATGATAGTCCCACAGATCAATAAGAGAATGAAACTTTGTCTCCACAGGAGAATGTATAGTGAGAAATAGGAATTTCTTCTTCCCTACCTAGCACACCTATTGCAACCCTTCACCTATTTTTTTAATTAATGTTCCCTCTTTTGGATCACCCTCTCCTTCCAAAATAACTTTTGACAACTTCCAAGGCACTTTTGAAGATATTCTTCATTCCTTAGGATCAATTCCTAGTTTGTCATCCCCATATTTTGATGTTAAAGATAGTTCTACTTTTTATCACTCAATAAAAGGTGCAATTTTTACTAATACTCCAGCCATTGTTCCCACTACCGGTGCAAGTGTAACTCCAATAACACTAACAATGGAGATGGATCCTAATATAAGTACTTCTACACTCCCACCATGGTTTTCAGCTTATACGCCCAAAAGGAAAAAACAAGCCATCTCTCCAAATGACTTTGATTTCAATAAAATGGTGTTAGTAAAAGCCAAGGCTCTCAAAAAGACAAAGATTCTTTCAAATATGATTGGGGATAAGGGACACAAATTTTTGGAAATTACAAGACCTCCACATGATGTAACTATCAAAATTTTTGATTTAAGTGATTACTCCATCTCTAGAGTTGAATTAGGTAAGATAACTCATGAGAGTGTTAAGAGTGATATGCAGTTAGCCATGGATATCTTGATTTAGAAATTTGACAGAGAGAAAGAAATGAAGGATCATTATAAAGCAATGGTAGAATAATTGACTGCAATAGTAAGGAGAATTACTTTCACTCTAGAAGTAGTAACTCCTGACGCCATTTCCATAGAAAACCCCTGATTCAGAAAGTGGAAAAGACCTATCTCAAAGGAAAAGTATTTAAAGAGTACATGGACAAGATGCATGCACAAGGATTTTTCTTGCTCACAGAGTTATCTGAGAAGACAGATAAAATGAAAAAAATAAAAGTAGAACTAGATGATCGCATTAATATTATTTTTTAGGATATTGAAAGCATAGAAAATTATCTTGACAAATGGATGGATATGAGAAAACTAAAAATAAGCACTCTGATATCAATCAGTGTCATTACTAATAAAGACTCTTACATTAAAACTAAAAAGGCATTGACATATAGGAGTTGGGTGCTTAAAGAGTTGATCAGTGACCTCAAATCTTCAAGGGACCTCAGTGAACAAAATGATATCAATCTTTTGCATAAATTGGAGGAGCTACCTTATAAACTTACATCACAAGACAACCAATTCCTTTCAGCAATAATTTGAAGGTAAGGCATTTTTAGTAGCATCTATGGATAATATTCTAGATAATCAATTAACTCTAGATAATCTAAAAACTGGGTTAACTAGTCATGCAAAATTAGTTACAGTAGTGAGAGATGTCATAGTCAAAGCTAAGATGATTTTCAATAACAATGTTACTCCAGACAATATCAGGATGTAAGCAGCTATCACTATGTATGATGCTCACATGAAGAAAAAAGGGGATACAAATTGAAACTATTCTTCCTTGGTTTAATTTCCACTTTTCAAATGTACTTTTGTAACTACTTTGGACATTTTCACTTGTACTTTTTTCACATGTAATTACATGTAAAAATATAGGAGTCCTAAATCAAAAAGGACTCTTATCTTTGACTTGGTCAAAGTAATTAGGTCTTTTCTGAAAAATCTTCAAGGCCTCTCCCTATAAATAAAAGGGCCTATATTGTAAATATATCTTTTATTTATTGGAAGCAAAAACTCTGCTCAAATTGAAATGCCTTTTAAGACTTTGAGCTCAGATTGTAAATCAAATTTTATCAAGTGAATGAGAAATAAATTGACTTTTCAAACTTTGTATTGGAATAACTTGTGTTGTGTATGAAATTGTTCTTATGTCCTTTTCTTAATACAATCTTATCTATTTGATTAAATATGTAGAGTGAGTGAAAATAATCTAGAAGATGTTCTAAAGTTGATTATGGAGACTTTGTGCTACTATAATTATCTTTTGTTTGTATTTTAGTGTCTTAGAACAAAGGATATTGGAAAGACTTTGAACTAATTCTATCTTTTGTGATCATATACTTTGTTGTAGTTTCAGTGGAGACTTTGGGCTGCACCTCATTCTATTGTGATCTAAGTTATAAATCAATAAGAGAAGCAACGATAGGCTTTGTACTCTTGTGGGTTTCTTGTGAATACAATTAATATTGCGAAAGTTTTCCTTTACATTATAAACATCATTTCTAAAAAAAGAGAAATGGATGGTATGATCTCACCCCTGAGTTAATATTTAGTTTAGATTAGTTCATAATAATTTATAGGGAACCTCCCCTTGTTGAGAGGAAAGATTTATCTCACAACACTGTGGTTGATATAACCATTTTTACTTCAGTTAGTTGATGACAAAATATTCACCCAACACCTAGTCTTGCACTTTTTTGACTCCTACATCTTCCTTTCATTGTCTTTCATAACTTGATCTTTCATGCCAAGGTCTTTTGTACTATTCTTCCATGTCTCTCTTCTACATTATTCTCTCTCGCACCAATGTTCTTCAAATTTTTATCTCACCTTTGCATCTTCATTCCATGGCTTCAAAATAATTATAATATATTATTAGAAAATTTGGGTCCAACATCACCTTTAACTAAATCGATAGTTTGTCCCAGACTATGCTACAATTTATTTAGTTAACTAAAATGTGGGATCTACCTGCTACACTTTGTGTTTTAGCTCCTCCCACTAGTTGAGGGTCATCTAAATATTGGAAGTAATAACTTCTACTTCACCTCTCATATTTTCATCTCCTTAAGATGCTTTAGAAAATTGTCTATTTGAGTTGTCAAAATTTCAAGCTAAGTAGTTGCAACTTATTGAGCATCTTCAACTACCTCAACCTCCACCAAAATGTATAAGTGAAGCACTAATAAATTAACATTCAGTTACTATCAATGGGAACTTATTTATTTTTCTATTTATTCAACATCATAGAACACTTTTTCATGTTGGGCCCTATCCTTGATATTTAATGCATTCTCATCTAATTATTGGCACTATTGATCCTTAAGTACCAGTCACACTTATAAAATTTTGCTTGGTCACATCAAGTTGAAAAAAATCCCATCGATTATGGGAATAATGGCACTTAGTTTATTAAAAAATGTGAGGCAAACTTTCATTTCCTCTATGAATTGCTTGGTGGCCCACAGCTTCTCCTATTGACAATCTACCATGTTTTTACATTTCTTCAGCAAGAGGTCCACAAGCATCTCAAAATTTTTAATGGCATCACCAGTAATGGGAATTCCATCCATGAGCACTATTTCACTTCTCAAAATTATTTGATATAGGCCCAAAGTCCTAAGTTGAGACACTTCAGCCTCATCTGGGTGATGCTTGAGTTCTTTAATTTCTTCTTTGACCTTGCACCTCATTTCATGCTCTTCCTTATAAAAATAGATGACCTTCTACTGTTTGTAACAAATTTGGCCAACATCATGGTTTTTAAAAATGTTTTACCTATAAACCTCTAGGGAAAACTTTATAAGGGTTGTACCTACCTAAGCTAGAGAGTAATTCATGAGATTTACCCAAAATGTGTCTAGAACATTCACCACCTCTGGGATTATATTGGTGATGACCTTTAGGAGCTCAAATCAACCTTCATCATGATATACTTCCATTAAAAAATACATTTATCACCAATCTTATTCATTAGATTCATGTTCACGAAAATAATCCCACAAAAATAATTTCTTTTCGGTGTATCTTGTTGGCACATCTTGCAAATGGGAGGGTGTTGATTTGTTTGTTTTTATTGTGTTACCTCTTACATAGGTTCCTTTACCTTTTGAGGTTCATACTCTAGATCAATAACTTCAAGACTCTTTTCCTGTTATCCACTTATACCAACACTAAGGTCCTTTATGTTATGACCTTCCCTTCTTTCTGCTTCTTTTGTTTTTGGACTTTTAATGTCCATTTGCTACTTGGTAGCAAGTTATTATTCATTAGGCTTAGAGGTGAGCTCCTTTATAGGTTTTGATTCTAGAGATGCCTCGCCTATGTCAAAAATAACCACTTGAGTGCCTCATGCTTAGGATCCACTTGGGTATCTAGTTGGGATATAACAATGTCCTCTTATTCTACAAAAAACCTTTGGGCTCTTGTTGATGAGGAGATCTACCATTATCATTTTGAGGTGACCTTGGATTGTTCCTACACCCTGCTAGAACTAGTGGCCTCAGGTCTTGGCCTCTTCTCTTTTATTTTCAACTTTTCCTCTTCATGCATTCATATTTGAGGGGGGAATGGTTCATTTTCTATCTCCCAGCTTCTTGATGTTCTTCTTTATGGCCTGACCATATAGAAGATCACCTAGATCTGCCCTTGCATGACTATCTTATAAGGGTTGATATTAGTCTTATTAGAATTGTGTCACTCTATATATGCTTACCTCTTTATATAGACATAAATATTATGAATTTTGAATCTCAATGTCAATATTTTTTGCATCAATAGTTATAGGGCATGCATCCATAATGTGATTCATAGAGTCCATGAAATATCTGGTCATGAATGTGTAAGTCATTTTGATCCATCGTAATAAGTTATCAATGTTTTCCATATATATTCATGTGAGAGAATAGTGTTGTTTTATAAAAAACTTATCATAGGTTCCCATCTATGTGTGCAATTCTTTTGGTACATGTCATTCTTTTCCAAATGCCTCTTTCATTCCATCAAACCAACCCTTCATCTTTGCTTTGCAGGAGAGTGTGATGGTGTCAAAACATGTAAATTGTTTAAACCTTTTAGTGGGGGGCTTATGCTCTAGTGTGTAAACACACTTCATTTCCTTACTATAATACTCTGAGATACCAATCTCATCAAAAACTAATAGTAATAAAATTATGCCCCAAGGAAAGTTGCAGTTGGGCAAATGATGCACCTTATTTGCATCTTATTTAATTTTATTATCAAAGTTTAGGGAGTAATTATACTTTTTCCCCTTTTCCATTTGGCTAGTGACATAGATGTAGGCCATATGCACCTCCTTTCATATATCTATGCCCCTTAGCTTGGTCATGGATAAGTGTGCAACTAATCAAATGGTGGGATCATAAATACTCATGATATACATGGCATAAACTTACTTTTTATATTTCATCATCTCTTTCATTCTATCAATAACTTCTTGGTACTTAATATCTACACTGACATCAACTCCAAAATAAATTAACCCAATTATTTACTAATCCATTCATGGGTAATCCTCATTTTGTACCCAATAAAGTAAAGGTAGTATTCATGAATGCATGAAATTAGAAAATGATCCACCTTTTGTGTTTTCCCAAAATATGATAGTTGGAAGAGTTAGAGCACCCCACATCCTCTAGTAAGTTATAATCTGTGAGATCATAGATGATCTCATTCCTAGTGTTATGATGCTCCACTTGGGAATCTTGTTACAAGTCACCTTCATTTTTAGTCTAAAAATTATTTTAATTGAGGACTTGATAGGTGAAAACCTTATATTCCTAATCATCTACACACAAAATTGTCTTTAGGTATTATATTTCCTCAATCAAAATAGGAGAGGGTGATGGTGTTTTATCATCCTTCTTTCTCACGTGCACCATTTTTGATGTTTATCTGACAATTGTCCATTCCCTTAGCCCTTTTAAGTCCTCCATTTTTGCACTAATTACACCAGAACCTTCTTTTTGAATAAAAATATAACTTCCTTCTTATGTGCCCTTGTGATCTTTTACTTTGGGAATAACTAGAAGTGGATATTTTTTCTTGCCTTTCTACTTTGGCCACATCACTAATTGAGGTCCTTGAAGGTTAATGTATGGCCAACCAATTATTACAAATGAATATTTTTTGAATTGTTTTTATAGACCCCTTTTACTTCCTACGTCACCCTCCTCTAATAGTAGACTTAACACTTGTAACCTAAAAATTATCTTTTTCTTGCTTGTGTGGATGCATTTCCACCCCTCTTTTCTTGAATGCACATCACCTTAATCTTTAATAAACTTTGATAAATGAGATCATTATGTATATTCCTTTTTTTCTAATTTTTTTCACTTGTTTGCACTACAATTTTTAAGTTTTCAATAGTAAAAATGAAAATGAGAAGTCTCACAGTCTTTTATAAGTTATTCCAAATTTTCACATTAACTCTTCTCCACATCTCCATCCATAACTTAAACTAATTAATGCTTTAAATTGCATGCCTTGGTTTCCATTTGGCATGCTTTCCATTTATACCACTCTTTCATTAATAAATGTATGTCCCATCTTAGTGAGTTATTGTACCTTTCTTGTAGTGCATACCAGCTGTAATAATTCAAAATTTACCATTTTATTTGTGGGAAACTACCTTTTCTATTTTAACCCATTTTTATAATGATATTTCATTTACCATCTTTGTTGCATATCCCTGATCTTGTGTCATCTCTTTTGCATCTCGCTCTACCTCTTACATGCATCCCTCACACATCCCATCTTGTTTACCTTCTTCTTGCTTTGTATTTTGCATACCCCATTGTATTTTAAGCTTCAATCCTGAGCAATATTTCCATCATTTCCTTTACACACTTTTAACTTAGTTAGATTATCCACCCTTAAAACCTACCCCACATTAAAATCTATGTGAGGTCTTCTACATCATAGCTTAGTAAAATTCATGTCAAGAAAGAAAGAGGGATAGAGTGTTAAATACTAAAGAGCATAAAAAAATGGCAAAACTAAATTACAAAAGGTATGCAACCAATGCCACATCTATTCAAAAATAAATTTATAAACTAAAGCATTGGCACATGTCTTATTGATAGAATAAAATAAAAGTTACATGAAATGGTAGTGTTGGAGCCAACTACCATTAAAATGGCTTGGAAAGAATTGGCCATTTAATCTTTTCAATTTGAAAGTGCTTGTTAGATGGATAACATGAATAATAAAAGGACCATCCCACCATATTTTTATTTTAATAAATGGCACACAAAATTTGAATCATATATTAGGACATGCATATTATGATTTAAAACTTTGGTTTTGATATGTTGATCATGCCAAACTTTTTATTTTTACTTCTCAACCCCTTTGTTGTAGTGTGAAATAAAACATGTTTCATCTAGCTGAAGCAGAGCATCTAGACATGTTTTTAGGGAGTACTCATAATATAATATACCAATGAAATTAATAAATAAAGAGGTCACAAAGAGCTCCACTGATAAGACTACTTTAACACTAAAGACAAGATTAAAAGGGGTACTCTTGTTCAACCTTTTGTATGTGGTCTGATAAACCCATAATATTGTGTAAACTTGATCATCACAATCATTGTGACTAATGTTACAAACCTTGGTCAGTGAATTACCCAAAATCTTTTTGAAGGATTTAGCTACCATTAGCTTAAAGGTGGTAGGCATGGTATTATGGTGCATAATCATGAACTCAACCAAGAAGATGTGAATTATTTCATTAAAAAAGTGAGTGACACGATCACTTATTAAACTTAAAGGGAATCCATACCTTGTGATGATATTTTACCATAGGAATCTAGTGAGGTCATAACAATACAATCATGTGTGGGTATTGCTTCAGCTCAACATGTGAGATATTCTATGTCAGTAATGATGTAACACATGCTAGTTTATCTTGAATTAGGCTAAATGGGCCCAAAAATATCAATAAACCATTTCTCAAATGGTTCATGATCAAGTATTGGATGAAGATATATAGCATCTCTTTGGTTTGGTTTACCTACACACTGACATATATCACATTGGTGTGCATAGGTTTTGGCATCTTGATAAATGTGGTCCACCATAACCCAAACAGTAGAACCTTTCTTGTTGTCAAATCACAAATATAATGCCCTCATATGACACCCTCATGGATCTATTAAACTAATTTATTTCACTCATGTTTCATTGTGCACCTTATAATACCTCATCCCATCCTATTTTTTATAGGTCTCCTCTAATCCACTGGAAAGGGACAACACGTACATCTAATTACTTTTTCTCTTGGGTGTAGCGGCTTGGTGCTGAGCCAGTTGTAATAAAAGTTATAATTTCCTCTAATTCTTTGGCCACTGATATAACTTGAAAATTTTGTACATCATGTAAATCATCTTCTATGGCATGTGTTAGTTTACCATATTGAACACATGAGAGGTGGTCTGGATCAAAATCAACTTTGTTTGGTTTCATGACCACATAGAACTATAAATCTTAAAAGATGACAATCCATTAGTAGATGTATCCATGCAATACCAACTTATTTACAAAATACTTGAGCACTTTATGATCCATATAGAAGATAAATGGAGTGGCCAACAAGTATTGGTGAAATTTTTGAAGTGCATATACCATAGATAAGGCCTCATGGTTTGTCATAGAGTAGTTTTATTCTGCTAGTGTGAGATTATAGATAGTAAAATAAATAGGATGATCAAGGTTACCCTCATCAAGTTGTGTTAGGATAGTTCTTATTATTATTCTTGAAGCATTGGCATGCATAGGAAATGTATAGTTCTAGTTTAGAAATTAGATAATGGGTGCAGTCACTAGTTTCTCTTTTAGGGCCTCAAAGGCTTGCTGGTGTTGAACCATCCATAATAATAGGTCATTTTAATTGAGTATTTCTTCTATCCATGTGAATATGTTATCATAACCCTAAATAAACTTTCAATAATATCTTATATGACCTTAAAAGGTGTGGACCTTGTACTGAGTGATTGGTGATGGGAGTTAGACAATAACTGTAACTTTAGCTAGATCCACTAGTAATCCATCCTGGTAAATAATATGTCCTAAAAGAATCCCAAATGGTGTGGTAAAGATTAATTTATTTATATTCAAATAAATTTTAAGTTGGCATAAACATTTGAGCATGAGGCACATATTGTCACAGTGGTTGCACACTAAACCATACATGGTCCAATCATCCAAGTACACTTAAAGGAATTTGTAGATGAAATCTTTAAAACCTTCCACCATAATGCATGAGAATATGGATTTCTCATTATTTATTCCAAGGGGCATAAAATTTATGCAAAGGAACCCCATTCATTTGTAAAGGTGGTTTTTACCTTGTCTTCCTCATTAATTTTTACTTGGTGATAACTATAAAAACCATCAATGAAGGTGTAGATATCACACCTAGAAACACCTTCCAAAATTTCCTCTATGAAAGGCATTAGGAAAGGGTTAGTTATGAAACCAACATTGAGTATCTTTTAATCTATGCAAATGAAAATATGACATCCTTATTGATGTTAATCACCATTAGACTAACCCACTCAGATTCATCAATGGGAGTGATAACACTAGTATGTAACATGCTATCAATTTCCTCTTTAACCTGAGTGCACAAATTTGGGTTCATCTAATATGGTAATTTTCTCACATTTTGAGTGCCTTCAACTAACTTTATGTGCATATTTACCAATTATGGATGCACTCCCTTCATCTTCATGTAGTTCTGTGGGAAAATGTCTTGATACTCCTACAAGAGTTCAATTTTTTTTTGGTTAACTCAACCTTAGACTAGTAATTTCCCATAGTGGCCATTTTGGGTGCATCCTCCATCTCAATATTATAATGGGCCATTTGAAGGGGTAAAAAATATGGTTTATACTTGATCTACTTTGTAACTTTAACATCACATGCCCCATACTCTATATGCAGATTTAAGTGGTCAAATTTTGGCTTTAGAATATTAGAATTGGTACCCTCATCAACATGATATATGACCTTTTGCTTGCCTTTTTAGATTTATTCTCAATGGACATATTCTAATTGATATTTCAATTCTAACTAAGCCATGGTAGCAATATCGAGTTCTTAGAATATGGCCAAATTATCATTAGTTGCATCATTCATATGTCACATTATGTATTCAACTAGTGCCTAATCTCCTAAAAATACCTAAAGAATTGCTTGTAGATACAAATTCAAATCCATTTATGGTAAATTAAATACAAATATGGTAATCAAATCATGTTTGATGTGCTATCAAGTATACATGTCTTTGCCCATTTATTGATGAATGTATCATGCCCTAGCCTAGGTGCATTAAGTACCATAGAATTTATTAATAATTATGGCAAAAAAATTTCATAAATGCTTAAAATAATTTCAAATTGTATTATATGTTCTAGAGAAGCAACACCATTATAACTCAGGGTAGTGAAAACATAGTTGTCATGGTAGAAGTGATTATTCATGGTTGCATGTACTTGTTTTCATGTATCCAATTAATACTGATGAGTATACCACCATCAAATAGTTATCCATTAAAATAAAAATTTGATTATGCATAATTGTTCTTCCTCATTAGCATAGTAAACATATAACTATTATAAGTATTCTTAGACCTCCATATGACCATGATACTTAGGCACCTAGTCCAAATATAAGGGTGGTTCAGTCATTAGGAATACACCAATGAGGTGAACATTCTTTTGGCACTAAGTTAACTATGAAGGGGAGCTTAGGTGACCATCAAGGACACCATACATGTTCCTTGTCAGATCATATGCACCTTAATCCCATTGGTCACAAGTTATATTGGTAGTGTCAAAAATAGACTAAGTGTCTTCCCATCATAATATGCCATCAAAAGTAAGATCCACATTTTCATTTTTTGGGGAAATAATATTATAAATTGTGTTGACATCATTATCAACATCAATGAGTTCCATAAAGAGGGGTCCTTGGTTTTTATTTAAAGGAATGACTACGTGTTGAGTGTCAATCTCAAAACTGATATAACACTTCTTAAAATTCAAATCAACATTATTTGCATAGCACCAAGGTCTACCCAAAAGAGTTAAAAAATCATCAACCTCGAAAATCTCAATGACTTTGAAATAACCCTTGAATGCTACACCCAAGATATTGGTAGTGGCATATTTAAGAATGCCTATGGGTAGTGCATGAATCTTATTGGCCATGAATAGAACATATGGGGAGGGATCTAAAGTGGGGCTCCTCATATTTTCAAGGCATATTTGGTTACAACTTTAACCTTTGTGTTAGTGTCCACCAAGATATTGTTAGAAATATGATTGTCATTGATGTCAAAAGGGACATTATGAGCATGTCATTAATATTAAAGACTGAATATGGTAATTAGAAGATATGAAAAGGATCCTATCAGAGGTCAAGGATGATTGGAATGCTTATGATCATGTGTGGAATTCATTTGGTTCTTCATATTAATCACCTTGACAATTTCAGTCTATGACAAAAAAAATATGAGAAGGCATTTTTTTGACATCACCATTACCATGTGTGAATGAGTATGGGGGAGTCAGTCACATAGTTATGATCACACTAGTCCCTAGTAGTTATGCACCAGATTTGAAGACATGCAATGAAGCATAGTTGAAGATATGGGCATGCAAAGTTGGCTACTTAGACAAAAATCATTAAGTTCCAACAGCCAAATTTGCAAAAGGACTAAACAAATCCAAGTAAGCATATTGATGAGGTTAGCACTCACATGTATGGAGGACTAAGAACAAAATGATCATATGGGTTTGTTCATTTTTGTGCATAATTTTTGTTCATGTATGGAGGTCACGTATTGTAGAACAACAAAAGATATGCTTAATCAAAGTTGGGATCCAAGCTATTTTAATAGTATTTTCCAACACAGTCAAATTTCTAGATTATAAGAAATAGATGAATAGGAATTTTCATGATGTCATATCTTACATGTATAAAGACTTCAAGAGAAAATGGTTTCATGGATGAAATCCCCTATGTAAGAGGATCATATGTGCTAATTTACAAGTCATGTGACTAAGCACAATAAGAGTTATATAGGTGAAAATTTAACCCTCCAAACATACTAAAATGGTCACCATACTTTAAAAAAATTTGCACAAGGTCTTGTAAAGCTGTCATACTTTTATAAAGATCATTTATGGTCATTTGTAAAGGAAAAAAATAGAAGATATTTTATGGGTTTTTCATGAGCATCTTGAATATGTGGTCCATAGGTTCAAATGAGAAGGAATGAGTTTAGAATTGAATTATTTTTTATCTCAAACAAAATAGGGTTTCTCAATTAAACCCTAAGGGTTTATGTCATGGTGTCAATAGGAATTTTCTATTTTGATGTTGACTGGATATAGACAAGACTGGGTAGCTTAAGTTATGACTTAAGCCTTTGTTATCATTATAAAAATTGACCCCTTAACCTAGAAGTTACTGGCTCGAGCAGTGTTCAAAGGAATTAATATTTCCTAAGTCTTAGACTTTATATTATGTCCTAGCTTGATCAATGTCTAATACTTCATCGTACCTAGATGAACCAACAAAGTGCAGTGAAGTCAAATTATGAAAATGAGCTTTGAATAAATGTGTAAGTGACAAGTGTCACATTCATGAAGCTTATCAGATAGAGATCTAATAAGTGTAGGCTTGTCAGAGTTAAAGATTGAGCATGTTAGAAGATTTGATGGTGAATAAATGATCATGCAAATGAGATCCGATGGAGTGAGTGGACTCAAATGGAATAAAGTGATTGATGTTTATTGACACAGTGGTGAGTTTAAAGACTGAGCAAGTCTAATAAGATAAATGGAGTGAAAGCAATCCAAAGATATAAAAGTAGTAAGATGGGATAAAAATATCACCATTTAATGTCTAGATAGAGATAAATAACATGCATCTTTAGAGATCAAATGACATGCAGAAGTTAGGATTAGGAAGATCAATGGATGTGTTTTAAAGTTGAGCCATTTAAATATAGATCATCGAATAGTGGCACCAAACTAAAGATCAACTATTTACATTTAAAGTTATGTTCAGTCTAATGATTAGTTTTAAGAACATGTAGGAAATTATGTGTAATCCCTATATCATGACACAGTCAATGAGATCGATCGATCTAAATGATCAAATCTATATTAATGAGCATGTGCATCAAAACTAGAGTCAAATAAATGCTATAGATAGTAATGAGAATAGGAAATTATGATGGTGATGTATGAAATCAAGATGTGGGAAACTTAAAGTTCAATTCATAATGAACTAAAGTCTAGAATTGGTATGATGTGTTATAGTTTGAGTGTAAACATGACAAAAATATGGAAGCCTAGATCAATTGTTTATATATATGATATATAAGACAAATACATTAGTTGGTGAAGCTATTGAATTGTCTCAAACATAAAATATAGAGACACAAAGGAGTAGGGTGAGAATGAGATTAAGTGTGTCAAATAAAAATATATCTAGACACAGAACTAGAGGGGCAGAGAGTAAGAAAGACACAAAGAGAATGTGAAAAGTATGATCAATTATAGACTAGACCTATAAAAAAGAATAGAGATTTGGATTCAAGTGTGAATATATTTTGTAAATTGGAGTTATATCTCCATAGAAGAATTTGATAGGGTGGTGCCATCAGATAAGTTGAGTGGGTGTTCAGATTAAGAAGTGGGTGATTCCTTAGAGTTGAAGCTCTTAAATCAGGGGATTGGTGTCTCCTTAGGATTGGTGTCCTTAAACATTATAACCAGTGAGGTTCCTTATTGTGAAGCTAGATTATAATGGTAGTTTTTAGTAGCTATTTTCATGGTGGTTTTTCCCATATTAGGTTTTCCATGGTATATCTTGTGTTATGTGTTTTTGTGTGTGTGATCTTTGCATATAGTCTTAATCTGGATTAAAAGGTTTTGAAAAGGACTAAGTTAATTAATATATTGATTCACCACCCTCTTACTCTCTAGTTGTGTTTTAACAATTGGTATTAGAGCCTTAGTTCTTTGAAATAAACTTAATTAGATCAGGTAGATCTTAGAATAGTGAACACAATGGCTAGTCAAGAAGTATCTTCATCAAATAAAACACCTCTCTTTGATGGATCAAATTATGCATTCTAGAGCATAAGAATGAAAGCTTATCTATCTTCATTAGCTTTTGATGTATGAATGTTTATGGAAAATGGATATACATCTCCTGCTAAAACTCCTACTAATTAGGTTGCTAAGAAGGCATATGAGAGCAATGTCAACACAAAGAATGTTATTCTTTATGGATTATAAAACTCAGAGTTTGTTAAAGTTATGCATTGTCAGAATGCACAGGATATCTAAAAACAAGTCAAAGAACATATATGAAGGTGATGACAAGGTAAAATAGGCCAAGTTACAAACTTACAAAGGCAATTTTGAAAGCCTTAAAATGAATGAGGAAGAGAAGATTGCAGACTACCTCCTTAGGGTAGATGAAATAGTCAATGCAATCAGAGGCTTTGGAGAAGAAATGAAAGAATAAATCATTTTCAAAAGGATATTAATATCTTTTCCATCAAGATATGATTCTAAAATATATGTGATAGAGGAATTAAGAGATATGGATAAACTCACTATTGATGAGTTGCATGGAATCTTCACTGCCTATGAGATGAATATAGGAGAGGTAGACACCTTCAAGAGAAAAGTTGCATTCTAAGTTGCCAAACAAGTAAAAGTAGAAGCATCCTCATCCAATTTTGAGGAGACTAATGAATAAGAATCCAAAAAATTTAGGATATTAAAGAGAAGATCTGGAAAGTATAGAGGTGAGTTACCCTTCAAATGTTTTAACTATGGTAAAGTAGGATATTTTGCTACTAAATGGCCCCATAATAAAAAGGATAACTCTTAGCAAGTAGAGAGTATAAAAAAGGTGAAACCCTACTATCCCAAGAAGAATAACTTATTCAAGAATAAGAAAGGTATATTCACAAAAGAATACAGTGATTCAATGGATGATAGTGATAGTTCTAATAATTATCATGACTGTGCCTTTGTGCCTAAGGGAAATGAATCCTTGTTCATGGCATTAGGATCAATGTCTAAAGATCTAGATTAAGAAGTTGAATACTTTGATGAATAAGAGGAAGGATAAGTAGACTTTGAATGTGAGCTCATATGTGCTTTATAGGAAATTAACAAGCTGAGAAAAAAGAGCTCAAAATAGAAGATGCTTGGACAAAAGGAAATTAATAAGATGTCCAAGAGTCTTGATAAATCTAATCAGATGGTGGTAAGCATAAAGACACAAGTTGAAGAGGCTAAAAGAATCGAATATGTAGTCAAACTTGAACTAAAATATAAATTTGATAAATGTATGATGTTAGAAGTAGAGATAGTGGCTTTGAGAAAAGTGCTTGAAAAGGCAAAGGTCAACTAGACAAAAGTCCAAAGTTGATAGGAGGATTAGAAATTTTTGATGAATTGATCAACTCTTGATCGGGTCTTGGTTATGAAAAGGGAAAGAGTCCCACTACTAGTACATCTACTAACCTATATGTAAACTTCAAATCAAAATGAGAATCTATAGCAATGAAATAGAATGCTATCAAGGACACAAAGAAAGACTCAAACATAGTTGATGTGAAGAAATCTAAACCTAAAAAGAAGCTTCAAGAGAAAAACAAGACAAAGGTAGTTGATGTAGATGGATACACCAAAGTGAGAGACTTGAAGAAGCAAGCATTTGGAAGAGCTCCTCATATTGCACCAATAAATGCTATGACCAATTATTCCTCATCTTTTTATGGTTATTGTTATAGCTTTAATCATTTTGGTCATAAGGCTAGTAATTATAGAGTTTTACCTACAAGGAGAAAAAATTTTGTAAGTAGAAACTTATTTGTTTATTTGTTAGATAAAAATGTAATGTGTTATAATTGTAATAAATTTGGTCACATAGATAAACATTGTAGAACTATCTTTGTAAGATCAAAATTACACAATGTAAAGAAAGGCATGCCTCCTAGTCTGAACAAAAGTTCACAATTCTCTGATAAAGAGAAAAAGAAGACATATAAGAAACCCAATGAAGTATGGAAAGTGAAAAATCAGTCCATGATTTCTCAAACTACACTCCATACCAAGGATCATAATTTGTGGGTAATAGATAATAGTTGTTCAAAGCATATGACTGATGATAAGAGCGATTTCACCAAATTGAGTAAATATAAGGAATGATCTATCATCTTGGGAGATAGCACAATAGTAAAGATCAAAGGTAAAGGAACCTTGAACATAGATGGTAAACTTCCTGCACATGATGTCCTTCATGTTGAAAGATTAAAGAATAATCTATTAAGTGTCATCCAAATGTGTGATAATGGATATAAGGTCACATTTGATGCATAAGGTTACAAGTTAAAGAGATCTAAAAGAATGGTTGTAGAAAGGGAAAAAGATTGAAACTAATATCTATAATCTTGTTGAAGTGAATGGAAATAATTTCCTACTAAGAAAGGTTGATGAGAGATGGTTATGGCATAGAAGAATGGGTCATGTCAACTTTCATAACCTAATCAAAGTGAGCTCAAATAAGTGTGTAAGATACATGCCTAAGATAACCAAACCTGTAGACACTACTTGCAAGTAATGTCAATTAGGCAAGTAGACAAGGGTCAAATTTCAAAAAAATAAGTATGAAACTACAAAGCCTTTATAATTAGTTCATACTAATCTTTGTGGTCTTACTAAGATAAGAGGATATAAAGGAGAGACATACTTAATTTTGTTTGTAGATGACTACTCAAGAATGACATGGGTAACCTTTTTGAAGGATAAGTCTTAGGCATTTAAAAGATTCAATATCTTTAGATCCATGGTGGAGAATGAGATTAGATAGAAGATCAAATACTTAAGATCTTATAAACATGGAGAATTCACATCAAATGAATTCATATAGTATTTTGAAAATCATGGGATCAAAGGCATTACTCTAAAGCAAGGACTCCACAACAGAATGGAGTAGTTAAAATAAAGAATAGGATAGTCAAGGAGATGGCCAGAACAATGCTAAAAGAGGCCAAGTTACATGATGGATATTGGAGAGAAGTAGTCCAAATAGTAGTATACATCTTGGACAGAGTTTAACTGAGAGTAAATAGTGACAAAACTCTCTATGAGCTATGGTATGGAAATCTTTCCTCAGTTAAGTACTTCATAGTGTTTGGAAGTAAATGCTACATCAAGAGAAAAGAGGACAAATTGGGAAGATTTGAATCAAGACGTGATGAAATAATATTTATTAGTAATTCTACTCAAAGCAAAGCCTATGTATGTTACAATAAAAAGCTACACAAAATTGTTGAGAGCATAAATGTCAAGGTTGAAGAAAGATTGAAACATGTTGAACCTGATAAGGAAATTAGTATTGAAGAATCAGATCTTGACGAAGAAGAAAAAAATGAAGAGGCTAAGGAAATGAATGAAAATTCACCTCCAAGATTTGTTCAAAAGGATCATACCAAAAAGCAGATAAATAGAAATAAGAAGAAGGAATTTAGACAATAAGAAAAGTTGTAATGAACAAGGAGAAAGTAAGTTTTGCTCTAATGTCTAAAATTAAGCCTAAGAGCTATGGTGAAGCCAACAAGGATGAGAATTGGCTAAAAGCCATGGAATAAGAACTGAACCAAATTGAAAAGAATAAAACTTGAAATTAGTCCCAAGACCTTCAAATAAGAATGTCATAGGTATAAAATGGGTCTATAGAAATAAGCTCAATGAGGATGGAGCTATTGTAAGGAATAAATCAAGATTGGTGTGAAAAGGATAAGCACAAGTTGAAGGCATATATTTTGAGTAAACATTTACTCCAGTTTCTAGATTGGAAGCTATAAGAATGTTTCTAGTATTCTCTATTTATAAGAAGTTCAAAGTCTATCAAATGGATGTCAAATCTGCTTTCTTGAATGGGAACCTAGAAGAGGAAGTCTACATAAAACAACCTAAAGGTTTTTAGTTGTCAAAACAAGAAAATTATGTATGCAAACTAAAGAAAGCACTGTATGGTCTAAAATAAGCACCTAAATCATGGTATTCAAGATTAGAATAGTACTTGTAACAACAAAGTTTCAACAAAGGATGTGCAGACAGTAATCTATAATTCAAATCAAAAGGTGAGCATATGTTGACTATTATGGTTTATTTAGATGACATCATCTTTGGTGGTAGCAATAACAAAATGTGCAAATAATTTACTACACAAATGCAAATTGAGTTTGAGATGTCTATGCTAGCAGAACTTTCTTTCTTCCTTGGTCTACAAATAGCATAATTTGATGAAGGGATATTCATATCCAAAACCAAGTATGTAAAGAAAATGCTCAATAAATTTTTAATGGAAGATAGAAACCATTTAGTACTTCCATGATAACTAGATACAAGCTAGGCAAAAAGGATGAGTCCCTTGATGCAAATCAAATAATGTACCAATCAATGATAGGTATCTTAATATACCTAATTACATCAAGACTAGATATCATTCAAGAAGTGTGCATGGTTGATAGATTTCATGTTGCTCCCAAATAATCACATATCAATGCAATGAAAAGGATCTTTAGATACATCAAGAGCATAATTAACTATGGACTGTGGTATCCCAAAAGTGAAGATTTCACTTTGATAGCATATATAGATGCTGATTATAAAGGAAGTGTTGATGATAGAAGAAGCACTACTGGTGGTGCATTTTTATTAAGAAATAGATTTATTTCATGGTTGATAAAAAAGTAAGAGTCCGTTACTCTTTCCATAGTAGAAATAGAATATGTATCAGTAGTAGCATGTTGCACTCAAGTCTTGTGGATGAATCAAACTCTAAAATACATCAAGGTAGAGTACCAGGCACCTATCTTTATTCTTTATGATAATTTAATGATATCAATATATCAAAGAATGTAGTGATGCATTCTAGAACCAAATAGATATCAATCAAGTATCACTTCTTAAGAGAGAGGGTTGTAGATCAAGAGGTCACCATGGAAATGTGCCAACTAAGGACCAAATTATAGACATATTCACCAAACCTCTTCCCAAAGAATAATTTGAATATTTGAGATAGAATTTGGGAGTGGTGGCTGCTACACCACATCACTAGATCTTAGTGATAGGGCATGAGTATAGGGGGATTTCAATAAAAGCTTTATTAATCCTTGGAAGAAGAGAGAAAAATCAACTCAAGTATGCATACTTTTGAAAAAAATTAATGAGTTTAAAGTTACAAATTCTTGGAAAAATTCCTTTATATTATAAAGGGTGAGAAACATTTGGATAAACAATCAGCTAGATTCCCTTTGCCATTGATGTCAAATGGGGGAAAAAAGTGCAAATGCTCTCTATGGGAGAAAAAGAGAAAATGCTCTCTGTAATAGTTTGAAGAAAAGTACAAATGTCAAAGAAGAAGCAGAGTAAGTGTCTAAGTTGAGTATTAGGAAAATGTGTCATTGCCTAAGGGGGAATAAGTATAGTATGAATAACTTTAGTTTAGACTTATCAGAATCTAATGCAAATAATGCCAGAGAAAGATCAAAGTATTAGAAGATCAGAGCATTTAGTTTGCCATCAATTAAAAAAGGAGAGATTGTTGGAAATATGATTGTCATTGATGTCAAAAGGGACATTATAATCATGTCATTAATGTTTAAGACTAAATATGGTGATTAGAGGATATGTGAAGGATCCTATCAGAGGTTAAGGATGATTAGAATGTTTGTGATCATGTGTGAAATTCATTTGATTCTTCATATTGATCATCTAGATATTTTGGGTCTATGATAGAAAAGATGAGAAAGCATTTTACTGACATCACCATTTCCATGTGTGAACAAGTATGGGGGAGATAATCACATAATTTTGATCACACTAGTCCTTATTAGTTATGTGCCAGATTTGAAGACATGTGATGGAATGTAGTTGAAGATATGGGCATGCAAAGTTGGCTACTCAGACAAAAATCACTAACTTCAAACACATCCAAATTTTTAAAAGGGCTAAATAAAGCCAAGTAATCATATTGATGAGGTCACCACTCACATGTATGGAGGACTAAGAACAAAATGATCATATCATTTTATTCATTTTTGTGCATAGTTTCTATGCACTGAATCCTAGGTCACACGCTATAGCATGACAAAAGATATGCTTGAACAAAGTTGGGCTCTAAGCCATTTTGATAGTATTTTCCAACACAGACAAATTTATAGATTTCAAGAAATAGATGAACATGCATTTTCATGATGTCATATCTTGCATGTATGAAGACTTCAAGAGTAAATGGTTACATGGATAGAATCCCCTATGTAAGAGGATCATATGCATTAATTTATAGGTCATGTGACTAAGTGAAATAAGAGTTATGTAGGTGCAAAGTTACCCCTCTATGCACATTGAAATTGTCTCCATACTTAGGCAAAATCTATACAAGGTCTTACAAATTTGTCATGCTTTTAAAAAGATCATTTATGGACATTTGCAAAGGAAACAGATTGAAGATCTATTATGGGTTTTTCATGAGCATCTTGAATCTGTGATCCACATGTTCAAATGAAAAGGAATGAGCTCAAAATTGAATTATCTTTACTCTCAGACAAAATAGGGTTTCTCAATTAAACCCTAAGGGTTTATGTCATGGTATTAACAAGCATTTTATATTTTAATGTTGACTGGATATAGCTAGGACCTGGTAGCTTTAGTTATGACTTAAGCCTTTGTTATCATTGTAAAAACCAGCTCCTCAACCTAGTATTTACCAGCTTGAGCATTGTTTAAAGGAATTAATATTTCCTAAGTCTTAGACTTTATATTATGTCCTAGCTTTATCAAAGGTCATTGCTTCATCATATGTAGATGATCCAATGAAGCACAACAAAGTCAAATTTTTAAAAGGAGCTCTGAGTAAATGCATAAGTGACAAGTGCCATATTCATGGAGCTTATCGAATAGAGACCCAATGAGCATAGGCTTGTCATAGTTAAAGATCGAGCATGTTATAATATATGATGGTGAGTAGATGATCATATAATGGAGATTTGATAGATCGAGTGGACTCAGATGGAATAAAGTGATTGATGTTTATCGACATAGTGGTGAGTTAAAAGATTGATCAAGTATAAGAAGATCGGCAGAGCAAAAGTAATCAAAAGATATAGGAAGTTGTGAGATCAGATAAAGATATTGATGTTTAATGTCTAGACAAAGATAAATAATGTGCATATTTGGAGATAAAATGGCATGTAGAAGCTAGTATTAGGAAGATCAATAAATGCATTTTAAAGTTGAGTCATTTAAATATAGATCATCAGATAGTGGCACCAAAATAAAGATCAATGATCTACATTAAAATTTATGTTCAGTCTAACGGTTAGTTTCAAGAACATGCAATAACTTATGTGTAAGCCCTATATCATGAAACAATCAATGAGACTAATTGATCTAAGTAATTAAATCTATATTAATGAGCATGTGCATTAAAACTAGAGTCCAACAAATGTTATAGATAGTAATGAGACCAAGAAATTATGATGGTGATGCATGAAATAGAGATGAGGTAAAATTATATTTTAAGTTATAATTAACTAAAGTCTATAATCAGTATGATGTGTTACAGTTTGAGTGTGAACACAATAAAAATATGGAACCCTAGATCAATTATTTATATATATGATATCTAGGACAAAGGCATTGGTTGGTGAAGTTATTGAATTGTGTCAAATATAAAATATAGAGACACAAAAGAGTAGGGTGAGAGTGATATGAAGTATGTTGAATAGAGATATATCAAGACACAAAACTAGAGGGGTAGAACATAATAAAGGCACAAAGAAAATGTGAAGTGTATGATCAATTTCAGACTAGACCTGTAACAAACAACAAAGATTTAGATTCAAATGTGAATCTTTTTTGTAAATTAGAGTTGTATCTCTATATAAGAATTTGGTAGGTTGGTGCCATCAGATAAGTTGAGTGGGTGCTCAGATTAGGGAGTGGGTGCTTCTTTAGAGTTGAATCTCTTAAATCAGGGGATTGGTGTCTCCTTAAGATTGGTGTCCTTAAACATTGTAACCATTGAGGTTCTTTGTTATGAGGCTAGATTAGAATAGTAGTTTCTAGTAGCTATTCTCATGGTGGTTTTTCCCATATTGGGTTTTCCATGGTATATCTTGTGTTATGTGTTTTTGTGTGTGTGATCTCTGCATATAGTCTTAATCTAGTTTAAAAGGTTTTAAAAAGGACTAAGTTAATTAATATATTGATTCACCCCTACTTAGTACCTAGTTGTGCTCCAATAGATATCATAGATCATATAGCTATCAATAGATGCATTGGAAAGGAATTCTTTGTCACATTTTAGATTTGGTTGAATATGGTCGCTTGTTATCATGCATGGTTCAAATGACCGTCCTTCAAAGGATTTATCATAAGTTGTCATAACCAATTCTTGATGAGAGGGATGATGTCCTTATTAAATAATAGTTTTCACAACTCTCAGATCTCATCATGCACTAAGTTTGTGGGTACCATATTTATTTGCATTTCAGCCTGCATGTTAGTATTTTTATCTTTTAAAAACTCATTTTTACCTTATCGTTTCTAGAATAAGGCCATTATGTTATGCAACACTATTTTATGGTCTTAAGGATCGAGATAGTTTTGTGCATGAGTTTCTTCATCCTGAACCTTTTCACTGAGTGGATTTGAAACCAATTGGGAATTAGTGCCACTCGAAGTAGTGATGTTGACCTTAGGTCTAGTGAGAGTGGTAGGGTATGGTCTCCACTGAACACATGGATTTTTTACAACATGAATCATCTCAACACCCTTCTCATTTCATTCATTGGTAATGGCCACATACAAATCAAGACATTCTTCTAGGTGATGCTCATTTTTACAAAAGGCATACATTAGATAGACCATGTAATCATGTTAATATTGGTTTGGAGATCCACACTTATAATAAGTCCTAGGTGGAAAATGAACACCTCCACATCCATTTTCATGTCCTTAACCCCTAAAATATCAACTTTCACCAACCTCCTAGTTATTATCTATATAGGTTTGTGAGTACTTCACATGCGTGTTTCATGAATTTCATTGACAACCCAATAATCATTAGTATCATGTGTATATGTATCACATATTTTAAAGTATAGTGACACTTTATCCTAGGTGCCATGTTGAATCAAGGGATAACTCCTCATCATGATCTTCTTGGTAGATTTCAGAAGACTATTTTAATATAGCGTGAACATTCCTCTAGTGATAGTTGTTCCTGTTATGGCCCTCTACTTCACAATCAACACACTAGAGGTTATTTCATGTGTCAAGAATTATTAGCCATAAGTTTCTCTAGTTGAAAATCCATATTATATATTTGAGGCTTTATAAAGAGGTTGATCCCTATATCTATACTTCACATGGATTTGGCATGGAGGGCAACTTCTAGGGTCTTGCACGGTTCAATTAAAGTCTTATGAGATAAGGCTCATCGTAATGGAAGTAATAAACCTCCCAAAAACCATTGATCATGTTACATCATGTTAATCTCAAATGATAGCTTCAAAACAAAGCATTTTAAATTGTACATCATACATGCATGCACTCTCAGTGAGCACTTGTTTGATATATTTTAAGGCAATAATAATTTCTTGCTCAAATTTGGGAATATTAAATTCTTGGAGAAAAGTAGTCTTCAAAAGTTCATAGTTCACAACCACTTCTTGAGGATCAAATTTTTGATATCATTTATGCACATGATATAGTAAAGTAGTGGCAAATTGAGTTGCCTTTTGATCAATAGAAGTGATGCCCTATGCTTGCCAAATGAGTTCACACTTATGAATGTGTTCTGGTATATTTTTTGACACCTCGATATTCAAACAAGTAAAATGTCATCTCGTAATAGATTATAGGTACACTGGGTGGTTGCAATGAACCTTATTATGGTGATCTTTTAGTTCCTATTGAACCCTGTGGTAGAGGTTCAAGCCACCACTTGATCCTCATGTAGATCCAATAGAACCACCATCAGTATTACCTTCCACACCTCTTATAGCAATAGGTGCACCAAAAATAATGGGCACTAAGGGAGGTTGATTATTTATTATTGGGCCTATATTTTTCTTAGTACTTACATTTGGTCCACCTAGCATTCCAAGGTGTGCCATAGGTCTTTCTTGCAATAGAAGAGTAAAGGTTAATGGTAATTTTATATTTTAAAATTGCACTCCCAAAGATTCTTCTCTAATATTAGATTTAAATTGAAATTTTGATTCCATATTATCAGTATCCCAATTTCTAATAAGAATTCCATCAAACTCAAATGTATGAGCATGTATTATTATGTGGGAATTGGGTCTGTTTGGATTGGGTTCCACTATCATCAATGTTTGTTGTGATTCTTCTATGCATACATGTGCTAGTGAAAGGCATGAATCCATGGTTAGGGAGTACTCACCATGTCTTTATTCCCTCCTACGTATTCTTGTGACACTTATAGTATCATCCCATTTACCCCTAAGATCATTACATCTCTAGCATTATGCCTAGCATCATCATACTTACACTTTTGCAATTCTCACTAACTGACTTCCATGATGAACTACCAATCCCATACCAATGCATACCCCTCCATTTATCCACTAGTCACATTTCTCATTCATAAGAGAGTTTAGTCATCCATGGGGAAGTTCTCAAGTCCATAATCAACTATAAGTTTCTTAATGTATAAATGGAATTGATTGAGATACCTCCCACACAGTTTCCTTTATAAGTTTAATTTTGCTTCCTTTGGATAAGAGTATATAGAGATAACATATTCCAAGATGTATCTATTAAGTTTTCCCTTCCACTAGACATACACCACATGTATCCAAGCAGCTTCCAACTTTTCTAAGGCCATTTGATGCTCTATTGGCCAAATATCCTTTTGTATGTAATTTATTAAATGGTTTTGCACATATGCTAAAATTCAAGCATGCAAGTGAACAAGTAATTATACCAAGAATGTTTCATATAGAAAATCATATAGGTTATTCTTTACTCATGTGCACATAAAAACTCCTAGTTTATTGAAGCACAAAGTTCTCTTCTACGATACTAACCCAACACTTGAAATTTTCCAAAGACAATCGCTCAAGCATATTTTTACCATCATGCTAATAATTGAAATGGGTCTTAGAAATGGAACCAAAATGTTTTATTTTTTAACCTTAGTTTCACATGACTAAGTACTAATCACATGCCTAGAGGAAGGAATAAACCAATGTGCTAGCATGTCAGCATACCACATGAGTGACTTCACATGCTCACCTGAGGAACACAACCTAGACCAGTTCCCATCAGTTCTATCATGTGATGGTGGATAGACAACTGTTAGGCACTTGAGTTAACACATTCAATCATTGTTACTACAAACATCATTCTAGAGTTATTTTTTTGATACATTCACACAATACATGTACTTATCTAGTATCATAAAAGTAAAATTAATACCAAAGAGATTTAACACATCAAGATTCATAGACAAATTATTAGTTCCATTGATCTCACTTGATAAGTTTACAAAGGTAATTCATTTAGTACACAATCTCTCTAGATATCTATATTGATAGTAACAACACATCTACACCCAACAACACTTTTTAATCAAAGATAAGGGGTATTTATACACAAGATAACCCCTTCTTGGGTTTCATCATTAATACATTATAGATGATAAACCAATGACTATTTTAAAAAAAATGTCATGACAAGTCATTATAATTAAGTTTCTTTTGATTCAGGCCTAACAACCCTTATATACTCTCTCTATGTTAGATATTTATTTTTGTGTTTCTCCTCTTTTGTGAGCTAGTGCTAGATTCACTCTTCCATTAATATTTGATGCTTCTGCAAACTACTTTGTAACCACCTCCTAGTCTTGTTTTTTTATGAGTCCATGTTCTTAATTCTTCATTTCCTTATCTTTTACAACTCGATCTTCCACACCAAGGTCTTTCATGTTGTTCTTTCATGTCTCTCTTTTGTGTCATTCTCTTCCACACCAAGACACCTTTATGTTACTCTCATGCCATTGCATCTCTGCACCACTATTATAAAATACTTAGAATATTTTATTAAAATTTTTGGGTCCAACACATACTCATACTACTTTCAAATCTTATCCCATGTCAACAACCCCATCCTATTTTTCCAGGTTTAAAAAAATTACATAGATTTCATATAAATAAGGTTTATAGGAATCTAATGCTATCAGGTCCATATAGATGTATTTTCAATCACATGTAAATAGTTGTCAATAATTATTTATAATAAATATATATTATCTATAATATTTTATCTTCTAAAATATATTATCATTTGAAGAGTAATGTTGAATAAATAATCCTTATCTTAAAAACTCATAAGTAATAGAGGCAAAATTTACCATTGTATCTTTTAGGTTTAATTAAAATGTTTTCCTACTTATAACTTTTTTTGTCAATTTCATTTTATTATTTCCCTTTTCAAAAAATGTCGTGATTTGTGTGATTTACTATTGTGATGCTATTTGTATTTTGAATTATTTGATGCACAAATAGTATAATCTATATTATTGACATATATGATTTCATACTCACATTGCTTGTTTTATCCTCTTATAAAAATTTATCTTTTGCAATGACCATAAGGACTTGGTGCATGGTGCCCTTATTCCTCTAAATAGTAGGTAATAAATCTGCATCATGAAATTTTTTTGGGTTGTAATCATTTTATATGCAATTTACATTAAAAATGATGTAATTTTTTTATTTTAATAAAATAGATTTTGTAAATTAAAAACTATAAATTGACAGTCGTAACTCACTCAAAACCCATGGTTGTTGACTACATCTCACTTTTTATGCACAAAGGATTAAGCAACAATAATCTTAAATTTTTGGTGGAGGTGATCATGAAAATGATGTTGTGTGTTTCTTCATATGATGTGGTAATGCATTGTGTGAGGAGGAGAGATTTCATTTCACATTGAGCTTGATCAATGGTGAAGTGGTGGGAAAGGAAAAGCCCATACAAAAAGTGCAAGTGGTGAAATTTTTAAAGGTGAACTAGGTGGTGATGGTGAGAGGTAATGACATGGTATTTTAGGTGATATAGGCCATTAGAGGGCCCATATTATACACCAAACCTTAATTCAAGGAAACTAGTGAATTTACATGACCTACACCCATTTTAAAGGGATTTTCAACTTTCAGTGTGGTAGTATCTTTGATTGGTCCTTTTCTAATATCAAGGTTGGGTGAGGATGTAATGAAAGATGATTTGATTATGACAAGACTCTAAAACTAATGTGTGAATCTAATTATTAATATAATGTCACTCATTAAAAAATAAAACATTCAAGCTCCTAAGTCTTATACACTATACACATATCAATCATGGCTCAACCCTTTAGTTTACAACCTTTTCATTGTTGAAAGACTTGCATTCACCATCTCATTATGCTTGATTGCTTATCCTATAGTCTAAACATAACATTATAATAACATATAACACTTATATTCTATATTCTATGCAAACCCTAATATCAATCATGCATATATAGTTACAGATCCTTAAAATCTATTTACCTTGCAAGACACTAGCATTGATGCTAGTGTCTAAAATCTGATGCTAGCATCCCTGCCTTCCAAATGATCAAATTAAAAATCATTCAATATGTAAGGGTTAGCCTATTTTTATTTTTTAACCCTCCTATGAGATTATTTAAAAAGGTTTGGTATAAATAAAAATTAAAGGTAATTCATTATTTAACAAGCAAACACCTTTAATGATCACACTAAACTACTGAAAATCATTTGACAACTGAGCTATACTACCCTACTCATCCCTATTTCTAAATTAGTAATAAAATCAATCTTATTATAGGTCTAAATCATTCAAAGAGTATCCCATGAGTTTTATTTTTCAAGCTACAATCTAGATCACTAGACGTTTTCACATATAGGATATTGCATAATTTTTCACACATAACCCCACATAAGAGGGAGAATTACATCAGTTTGAGGCTTTCTTCAGAGAATATGGCTATGTAGGTAATGTTCATTTATAGAGGAGTATTTGAGGTCAACTCAAATTCATTTTAGCCAACTAACCCCTATTTTTCATGGTGACATACCCCAAATTTTAGGGTCTAGGGTTTCAAGCAAAAGACTAATTCAGGAACCTATGTGCACAATATGAGTTGATAACCTTAAAGGTGATAATGGAAGATAACATGAACAAGTGACTATTTTAGAAAAGGATATGTATTCTAAGATATAAAAACATAAAAATTAGGAGAGAAACATCAATCCTAGTGTCTATAGTTTGACACTAGTCTCCCATCAATTTGATGAATCAAGGTGACCATCATATTGTCTTCTTCCACAATTGTGCATGTTAGATTTGCATGTGCATCATTGTATAAGCTAAGTGTTATTTATCCTTTACATTTCTACTTTTAGAATATTGTTTGACATTGTACTTTTGTATATTAAGCATATACTCAAATTCAACATATTTATCACAATATTGTAATTTAGAATTATTTAATTACCCTATTTTATAACAACATATTCCATAAATTAATTAGACTATTCCTCCCACCCTTAACTCCAAAAATGTGAAATAATATACTAATTATAAATATAATATATTATAATATTATATTATATAGATAATTGTATGATATATTTATAACTATAAATGTAAATATATATATATATACAAAATAAAAATATTGATATCTCTTATTCCAAAATATCAGTAAAATGATACAACCATTATTAGCCAAATATAAATTGGGATTATAGTGATGATCCCCAAGATCACAAAAATTAACTTGCCTTCATTGGCACTAAGAACACTGGTAATATAGTCCTCAAGAAGCATTACTGGCTCAACCAAGCAACATTATAAACAACATAAAATTGAAGCATACATATATGCCTCCAAGGACTAGAATTTAATGGGAAATGTACTAGATAAACTTATATATTTCAATTTTTACCTTTATTATTTTTTGAAATATTTCCATACCCATTGAGAGGACAATATTGTGACCATATTTTTAAGTATTGTCATTGATGTCAAAGGTGCATATTGTGAAGGTTAATGTCAAAGGAGACTAAGCCTTGTTGGCAGTGTGATGTGACAAGGTGAATTGAGAAAGTATTATCATTAAGATGTTGTTGTCATGAGAGAAATAGAAAGATATAATTTGAAGACAATGAAGATCAAATTTGAAGTCAATTGATGTCTTATGTTTGCATAAAGGTAAAGGTCATTGATGTCAAAGTGCATGAGAATCCTAGTTATGAGCCTAGTCTTGACATAAAGAGTTATGGGAATGAAAATGAAATAACACTAGAATGTGAAGGTTGTATGGCAGTATTTTATAATTTATGTGAGGCATTGAAGTATTCATGAGAGTTTCATGATGAGCCTACAAGGGTAGGACCTTTAGTCTAGGTCTGCACCTAGATGTCCCTTAGACCCTCCCTAGCCTAATGAGGTATGAAGATCAAATTTCAAGGAAATTATGCATATGTGAGCATGGAAAGAGGTGAGCTAAGTTTTTTTAGGCATGATTACAAATTTTGAGGTCAAAACTTGAAATAAAAGTGCATGAAACATTATTTTAGGCCTCAAGTTCATAGAATGAGGTCTCAAGACCCAAAAAGCACTTTCAAACATTCATTGGCATGTGTAACCTCTACATGGGAACTTGAGATACTAAGGAGAGATGGGGAAGGGTCCTAGCTAAGATATCATAGCATTAGTTTTGGATTCAAGGGATAGTACTTTATGAATAATCATTAACACCAAAACCTGTGTTAAACCTCCCTAAAACCCTAATAAGGACCCAATGTGAAAGATATTATTCAAATCAGCTTAGAATAGATTCAAGTTACTAGAAAAGATATTGTATCATGTATTCAACTTTCCCAGGTACCTCTATTTGGTGGTGGTTAGTTAGATGAGAGAGAAAATACATAGATACATGTTTATTTATCAAGAAGTTGTTATAGCTCTCAAAATTTGTATTGGTCAAGAAAATAAAATGGATGTTAGAAGAATATAGAGACTAATTTTTCATATCCATGATGATTTTTTAATGGGTTATAGTCTTCAAATTTTCTAATTTGGTCATCCAAGTTAGCCAGTCGCATACAAACCTAATGGTAAAAATAGTGCAAAACCCAAGTAGAGATGAGAAGATGGATTTGAGGGTCTAAGCATGTTAGATGCATGAAAAAAAGTGTATTTATAATTTATTTATGACTTTTTAGTCATTTTAATGCTTGGAATAATTTTTTAGGTTAGTGAATATGGTTAAAAAGTTGATCACAAAATGACATGTCTAGTTTAGATGAGACTATGTGATATAAGGTCAATAAATTGGTCTGCAAGACCAATATTTTCCATCAAACCATATGATATTTAAATATGAGGATGGTTTTGATATATCATAGGACCATTTACATACATTATGAATCATGACAAGTGTGTACACAGGTGTTGGAGGTCTAAGTTACCACGACTGGTTGTTGAGGTAAATTGGTAGTTCTGAGTAAGTTGTAGAGATGTTCTTAAGCTTTTATCTCCTAAGTGAAAGTGTTTCAAGAATTTGGTGATGACCCTAAGGTCATATTTAACCTATCTACATATTTTTTTGTCTTCTTTTAATAGCTTAATGGTGTTTAAGCTTCATTTTTATATGACAGACTTTTGAGGTACACAGTCCTAATAAGATAGTTTGTCTTAAAAGAGATTTCATGGTATGAGTAAAGCATACAAGTCTAACCAATCATGGATAAGGTAATTATAGGTAATTAACTAAGCTATTAAATGGTTTTTTATTTTTGGATGAGGACATCTGGGCCCAAGAGGATCAATATTTCACGTTAAGAAGATAGACCTAATGCAATTAGGTCTCCATGAGACCTAAAAGAGAAATGAGGCATAATTGAGTTGTTACAGACCAAAAGGGGTCCAAATTTCATTTTAATAATGTTCATAAAATGTTCTAAGACCTATTCTATGTCTGACCTAAGATTTTTAATGTGTGTGTCTGATTAAGTGGTGTGTGACCATGAGACTTGTATATATATATATATATATATATATATATAAGTCAATTTAGGCCTATTTGAGATAAGAAAAATAAGCTAATAAAATCTTGCTTGGTAGATCATAATGAGGTATTGAAATGAGACCATAATAGAAGAACAAAGGTATTATGGTCAAATTTTCATGAGGTGGTTGAGTTGGTATTGAGTTACTTATAGATTTAGTGCTTCCTTGCAAGTAGGTGTTTGTTAAAGCCTAGTCAAGTGGGTGCTTGATTTTATTAGGGTTGGTGCTCAAAATTGAGTTGGCACTCAAAAAAATTTAGTCTTTTATTTTATAGGAATTTAGTCTATTTTTAGATATCACAATGGTTTTTCTTTCCCTTGATGTTTTCCCACTCATATGTGTGTTATCTTGTTTCATGCTCATATGAATGGTTCTTGATGCTTTGATAGATCACTATGTTATTTTCTTAGTTCATGAATGATTGAGTATAATTGAATGAAAATTTTTAAAAAATTGATTCACCCCCTAGTAATTATTCTTTCAATAATTAGTATTAGAGCCTAGTCCTTTGAATCAAGCCTAAGAACTTAAAGGAGATCTTAGAATCGCAAGCATGTCTAGTCATCAATTACAAGGAGGTTTCTCAACCAATAAGGCCCATCTCTTCTATAGGACTAACTATGCATTTTTTAACATAAAAATGAAGACCTATCTAATGTATTTAGGTTATGACAAATGGAAATCTATTGTTAATTTATTTACTCTACCTTATACACCACTAATTGCCGTAGCAGGCAAGAAGGCAAGTGAGAACAACTCTAAGGCAATGAATTCCATCCTATGTGGTCTTTTAGAGGAAAATTTTTTAAAGGTCATGCATTTTGATATAGCCAAAGGGATTTAGGAAAATTTGTAGACCATCTATAAGGGAGACACCAAAGTCAAGTTGGTAAAGTTATAGACCCACCAAAGGCAGTTTGAAAGTCTAAAATGAAGGAGGATGAAAACATTCCATCTTATTTGTTAAGAGTATATGAAGTGGTAAATGTCATCAGAGGTCTAGAGAGAATTTAAATGAATCAAAAGTAGTACAAAAGGTATGATATCCCTAACATCTAAGTTTAATTCAAAGGTGTCTGTTGAGAAGGAGATCACAGATCTTATCATATTATAGATGGATGAGCTTCATGGTATCTTGAATGGATATAAAATGAGAACAAGTGATAAAATACATTCGAAGAAGGAATCTAAATTCAAAGCTGAGAAAAAGTCATAAGGTAAAAAAACCAAGGATGATGTTGACATAGACATTGATGATAATAAGATAGAAGCCATGTTTATCAAAAAACTAAGGAAAGGATCAAGAAAGTATAAGGGAAAGTTTCCATTCAAATGATTTAACTTTGGTAAGATTGGTCACTTTACATCTAAATGTCCTAACAAGAATAAGAATGAGCAAGATGAATAACATGATGAACATCATGGTGATGGTAATAAGGTCTATAAGCCTAACAAGAGTAAAATGTGTTTCAAGAAGTATGAAGGAAATAAAGGGTCATTCAAGAACAAGAGAAGTTTTTATATCAAATAAGATAGTAGATCATCTGATGTAAGTGACACAAGTACATTTGATAGTGATGATGATAATAATGATCATGATAACAATGAAACCTTATTCATGGATATAAAAATAGACAATGAGGGTTGTTCAAAAGGGAAAAGTATTATGGATGATGAAGAATTAGATGAAGAAGAGACTAAAGTGAACCTTGAGGTAGAATTGGTGAGTGATCTAAAGAAGTTAAAGTTTCAAAGAAGGAAGAATCAAAAACTAAGATCATTGGTTGAGAGTTATGAGGAATAAATCAATCTCTTTGAAGAGAGAATAAGCAACAAAACTAATGAATAAGAGGAGATCATAAAATAATTAGAAACTCAAATTGAAAATTTCACTACAATTATTAATACCAAGGAAGAATGAACCAAGTTTGGAATTAAAATGGAGTCCTTGAAGGTAGAATTGGATTAGACAATAGTCAAGTTGAAGACACATCAAAAATTTGAAAAGAGTACTGAAGTACTTGGTGATATTTTGAATAATCAAAGGTATTTACATGATAATATAGTTCTTGGGTTTAAAGAAGACCAAAAATAAAATAAGGAGAGTCAGACCTCAAAGAACATTGGATCATCAAGAAATGATGGTACTGACAAAGAAAAAACCTATGCAAAAAATCTCAAATCTGAGACTCAAGTTGATAATTAACAAGTCAAGAATAACTTAACTCTTTCAAGAGATAAAAAGGTAGAGGTGCATCATTAAACATCAGATAGACAAGGTATGTGAACCCTTTCAATGGTTATTGTTTATTATATAAAAAAAAAATGATGGTACTGATAAAATAAAAACCTATGTAGAAACTCTAAAATCTGAGACTCAAGTTGATCATCAACAAGTCAAGAAGAACTAGACTCCTTCAAGAGACAACAAAGGTAGAGGTGCATAATTCAACATCAGATAGATAATATATGTGAACCTTTTCAATGGTTATTATTTCTCATGCAATCAATATGAATATAGGCCATGGATTTTAGATCATGTTAGAATCAATTTCTCATGAAGGAATAAGATGAATACTAATCTCTATAGTAGAAGTAGAATGATGTGTTAGAAGTATGATTAAAGAGGATATATTGCATGGGATTTCTAGATGAATCATATGAGGAATATCATTCAAGATAAAAGGATTTACATTCATCCCACTGAGAAGTGGATCAAGAAGTTAGAACCTATGGACAAGGTGAAGGAGGATCAAAAGACTAAAGGAGAAGAATCTATGCTAGCTCAGACTATCTTTCACATTCAAGATGAAGGCATGAAATGGTACATAGATAGTGGTTGTTTAAGCCACATGACAAAAATAAGAGCAATTTCATCTCATTAAAGAAGAATGTTGTAGGAACAGTGAGATTTGGAGATAACACAACTACCAATATAGTTGGAAAGGGTATCTTGAGTTTGGACAATGGAAAGACCAAAACAGAGAATGTGTTATATGTGGAAGGTTTGAAACATAACCTTCTTAGTGTAAGTAAAATGTGAAACCAAGGGTGCACACTAACCTTTCATGATAGAGGGTGTAATATAAGGAGAGACAAATTAGATAGGATAATTTCCAATGCTAAGAGGATTGAGAACAATCTATATGTCTTGAATGATATCAAGAAGGAGAGATGTGTTATGAGAAAGATGGATGAAAGTTGGATATGGCACAAAAGGTTAGGCCACATAAACTTTTATAATATGGTCAAGATAAGATCTAATAAGTCTATGAATAATAAGCCTAAAATCACCAAACCTATAAACACACTTTGCAAGGCATGTCAAAATGCTAAGCAGACTAGAAGAAGGTTCAAGTCCAAGGATTACTCTACTACAAGACCTTTGGAGTTAATACACACTGATCTCTATGGGCCTACAAAAATCTAGAGAAATTAGTGATATATCTACTTCATGCTACTCATAGATGATTACATAAGAATGACTTGGGTAGCATTCTTGAAAGAAAAGTTAGAAGCTATTGATAAGTTCAAGGCATTCAAGGCTCTTGTTGAGAATGAGAAGAATGGAAAGATCAAATGATTAAGATCTGATAGAGGAGGAGAGTTTTGGTCTAATGAATTTTATGACATCAATGATGTCCATAGGATAAGGAGATAGTTCTTAGTAGTTAGGACACCTCAACAAAATGGGTTAGTGGAAAGAAAGAATAGGACAATTTAAAGGATGGCAAGAACTATGCTAAATGAGTCAAGATTAGCTGATGGATACTAGAGAGAGGAAATGGGCATGGAAGTATACATTATGAATAGAGGATAAATAAGTATTAATGTCAATAAGACTCCTTATGAATTATGGAAAGAAAAACCTACAAATATGGAACACTTTAGAGTGTTTGGAAGTAAATGTTTCATCAAAAGAGATGAGGAAGACTTAGGTAAGTTTGATTTTAGGTATGATGAAGGAATATTCTTAGGATACTCATTAGTGAGCTCTGCATATAGATTCTATAATAAGAGGTTGTAGAAGATAATGGAAACCACCAATGTGAAGATTGATGAGACAAGTTATAAGAAGTCACACTCATAGTCAAAGGATACATCAGAGAATATGGACTTCAATAATGAAGAAGAAATAATAGAGATAGATGAAGAAGAAGAAGAAGTTTATGAAAGAGAAGACTCAAAATTCCCCTCAAGATAGATTTAAAGAGATCATCCTAAATCACAAATCATTGGAAATAAGGATGTAGGTATGCAAATACGAAGAAGGTTGGTAAGTAACCTAAATCAAGATAATGTTTCTCTATTGTTTAAGATTGAACCTAATAACATTGTAGAATCAAGAAAAGACAAGTTTTTGATAGGTGTTATGAATGAGGAGTTAGACCAAATAGAGAAGAATGAGATTTTGGAACTATTTCCTAGGGCTAAAGATAAGAATGTCATTGGCACAAAATGGGTGTTTAGGAACAAGTTGAATGAAGATGGATACGTCACTAGGAACAAGGCTAGATTGGTATGCAAAGCGTATGGACAAGTTGAAGGAGTATATTTTGAGGAGACCTTTTCTCTAGTAGTAAGATTAGAGTCGATTAGACTATTTATATTATATACAAGAATAAAATGGTTTAAGGTGTACTAGATGGATGTCAAATCTATTTTTTTAATGGGAACTTAGAAGAGGAGGTGTACATAGAACAACCTAAGGGTTTCTCACTATCAAGTAACAAGGAGTATGTTTGCAAATTTAAATAGGCTCTTTATGGTCTAAATCAAGATCTTAGAGTTTGGTATGTCAGATTAGATAGAAATATATTAGACCAAGGATTCAAAAGAGGAGTTTTAAATAGTAAAGATAGAAGATGACCATCAGTTGATAGTATTTATCTATGTGGATGACATCATATTTGGTAGAAATAATGAGAATATGACTAAGGCCTTCAAAAATATGATGAAGAAGGAGTTTGAGATGTCCATGCTAGGAGAACTATCATTATTTCTTGGGATATAAATCAATTAATTAGAAAGAGGTATATTCATCTCACAAGCTAAGTACATAAGAGAGATGTTGAAGAAATTTGAGATGGAATATTGTAAGGTAGTTAACACACCTATGATCATAAGATGTAAGTTAAGTAAGGAGGATGGATATCCAAAGGTCAATTGGAAATCATATAGGTCCATGATTAGAAGTTTGTTATATACTACTACCTCTACACCTGACATCATGTAAGTAGTAGGCTTTGTGGGAAGATTTCAAGAAGACCCAAAGGAAAATCATCTAAAAGTAGTCAAAAGGATACTTAGGTATCTCTAGGGGACTATGGAGTTTGGATTTTGGTATCTTATGAGAAAGGAGTTTAAATTTATATCCTATATACATGTAGATTGGGTAGGGAGTCTAGATGATAGGAAGAGTACTAATAGAGGAGGTTTCTTCTTAGGAGAGTGCCTAGTTTCATGGATAAGTAAAAATTAACCATCAGTGGCATTATCTACTTGTGAGGCTAAGTACATTTCAATAACTTCATGTTTCACTCAAGTCCTATGGATGAGATAGACCTTAAATTAATACAAAGTTGAGTATGGTAGTCATATCTCTATTTATTATGACAATACAAGTGCCATAAGCATCTCAAAGAATCCTATCATGCACTCAAGAACTAAGCACATTCCAATCATGTATCATTTCCTAAGATAGAATGTAAGTGAACAAATTTTTAAACTTAAATATGTTTCTAAATAGGATCAAATTATAGACATTTTGACCAATCCACTTCTAAAGGCAACATTTGAACATCTAAGATAGGAATTGGCTGTAGTTCCTTCCCCTAGTGGTCATTAAGGAAGTCAAGTACTTGGGGGAGATAATTAGGTGGTTCATTAGCTCCAAGAGAAGGTGAGTAGTTCCAAGAAGTTATGCATGAATATAGGGGATCATTTTTGTATGGTGCCTCCTAATCTCATAATCTTGTGTGTTGAGTTTTCTGGTTGCAATAGGTGTGATCCAAGAAATTACAAGCATCTCTTTGTCATTTATGTCAAATGGGGAGAAAGTTTAGAATGAGGGAGAAATATAATTTTGAGAGAAGTTTTTTAAATTGGTTTCCATTAATGATAAATGGGGATATTGTTTATTATTTTCATTAATGTCAAAGGTGCATCCTTTGAAGGTTGGTGTCAAAGAAGACTAGGCCTAGTTGGTAGTGTGTGATGTGACAAGGTGCATTGATAAAGTGTTGTCATTAAGAGATTATTGTCATGATAGAAAGAGAAAGAGATAATTTGAAGGAAATTAATAGATAATTTGAAGGCAACTAATGTCTTATGTTTGCATGAAGGTATAGGTCATTGATGTTAAAGTGCATGAGAAACCTAATCAGGAGCCTAGTCTTGGCATAAAGAGGTATAGGCATGAAAATGAATGAACACATGCATGTGAAGATTGGATGGAACTATTTGAGCATTTATGTGAGGAATTGAAGCATACATGAGAATTTTAGGGTGAGTCTATAGGGGTAAGACTTTTAGTCTAGGTCTGCATCTAGACCTCTCTTAGACCCTACTTGGCCTAATGAGGAATAAAGATAAGATTTAGAGGAAATTATGCATATGTGGGCATTTAATAAGGTGAGATACATTATTTTAGATAATATCACAAATTTTGAGGTCAAAACTTGAAATAAAAGTGCATGAAACACTATTTTAGGCCTTCTTGAGTTTACAAAATGAGATCTCAAGACCCGAGAAGTACTTTCAAACTTTCATTTGCACATGTAACCTCTAAATTGGAACTTTAAATATTAATTATAATTGTAAATGATCCTAGATAATATCTCTATGAATTGTTTTTGTATTAAAGGGGCAGTCCTTTATGAACAATCATTAACACCAAAACTTGTGTTAAAACTCCTTAGAACCCTAATAAGGACCTGATGTGAAAGGTCTTGTTAAAATAAGATAATAATGGATTAAAATGACTAAAAAATATATTATATCATGTATTTAACTCTCCTAATTACCTCTAATTGGTGGTGGTTAGTCAAAGAAGAGACAAAATGCATAGATACATGCTTATTTATCAAGAAGTTGTTATAGCTCTCAAAATTTGTATTGGTCAAGAAAAGTAAATGGTCAGTAGAAGAATATAGAGACTCATTTTTCATATCCATGATGATTTTTGGATAGTTTCTAGCCTTAAAATTTTCCAATTTTTTCATCCAAGTTAGTTAGTCGCAGACATATCTAATAGTGCAAAACCCAAGTAGAGATGAGAAGATGGATTTTAGGGTCTAAGCATGTCAGATTGATGAAACAAAGTGTGTGTAGATTTTTTTTATGAATTTTAATTCATGTTCATTCTTGTAATAATTTTTTTATGTTAGTGAATGTGTTGAAAACGTTTCTCACAAACTGACATGTCTAGCTCAAATGAGACTATGTGATATAAGGTCAAGAAATTAGTCTGCAAGACCAATATTTGACTTTAGACCATATGATATTTCTATCTGATGATGTTATATAGATATCATATGGAAATTTACATATATTAGGAGTCATTACAAGTCTCTACATAGGTGTTTGAGGTTTAATTCACCATGACTGGTTGTTGAGGTAAATTGGTAGTTCTAAGTGAGTAAGTTGTAGAGATGTTTTTGAGCCTTTATGTCCTAAGTGAAAGAGTTCCAAGAATTTATTAATGACCCTGAGGTCATATAGAATATATATACATGTTTTTTTTCATATTTCAATAGCTTAAGGGTGTTTAAGCTTCATTTTCTTAAGATAGACTTTTGAGGTGCACAAGCCTAATAGGATAGTTTGTCCTAAAAGAGCTTTTATAGTATGAGCAAAGGATACAGGTCTAACCAAGCATGGATAAGTTTAGTATAATTCATTATCTAAGTGATTTAATGGTTTTTTATTATTGGAGAAGGCCATCTGGTCCCAAAAGGATCAAGATTTGATGCTAAGAAGATAGACCTAATGCAAGTAGGTCTCCATGAGACCTAAAAGAGAAATAAGGCCTAATTGAGTTGTTGTAGATGAAAATGGGTCCAAATTTCATTTGAATAATGTTAATAATATGTTCTAAGACCCTATTATATGGCTGACCTAAGAGGTTGAAGGTGTGTGTCTGACCAAGTGGCATGTGACCATGAGACTTGTATATATACAAGGTAGTTTAGGCCTATTTGAGATAAGAAAAATAAGAAAATAAAATATTGCTTGGAAGAGAATAAATAGGTCTTGAAATGAGAGAATAATAGTAGAGAAGAGGTATGGCGATTGAAATATCATGAGGTGCCTAAGTTTGTGCTGAGTCACTTAAGGAGTTGGTACTTCCTTGCAAGTAGGTTCTTGTTAAAGCCTAGTCAAGTGGGTGCTTGACTTCATTGGGGTTGGTGTTCCAAGTTGAGTTAGTGATAAATATAATTTGGTATTTTATTTTATAGGACTATAGTCCATTTAAAAATATCATAGTGGGTTTTCTTCCCCTTGAGGTTTTCCCACTCATATATGTGTTATCTTGTCTCATGCTTATCTGAATGGTTCTTGATTTTTTTTAGATCACTATGTTGGTTTTTTAGTTCATGAATGATTGAGTATAATTGAATGAAAGATTTTAAAACACTGATTCACCCCTCTATAATTATGCTTTCAACACATATGTATTTTTGAATCTTGATAAGCAGAAGGGGTATTGGAAAATAAGGGTTTCATAATTTGATTGGTTATCAACTCCTTATCAGAGTCTAAGTTATATGATTCATGGCCTCTCTCCACTCCCCTTGATAAAGTCCCATTCATAATTATCCTCAAATTAATATTATAATCTTATCCTTCTTATGTGGCATGGACAAAATTCTCTAGCTGAGCATCTACTTCTCCAAAAAAAAAATGATTATGTTGGCTACTTTTTTTCCTCAATTAGATTTTCATTCTTCCCCTTCCTCTTGCTCTTAAAAACTCCACCATTTGTATGTATTTTTTGACCCTTTTTTGTTATTGTATGTGATCTTCCATGTGGGTAGGTATCATGTAGATGTCCATGGAGCTTACATATATGACATCAAAAAGAAGTATTCTCATTATCTAATGGCTGAATATGTTATAGCTTTACTTATTATTACTTTATCTAATAAGCCCTTACTAAGGTTTATCTCCACACATATGCAAGCAAAAGTTCATAATCCAACTATTATCCTCTCTATATCAGATTTGATAAAGATTCCCAAGGAATTTCCTATATCAATAAATATACTACAAATATGTAGTGGAAGATTCAGAAGTTGTACCTAAATTGTCATAGTGGTATTTGTGTGTCAATTTGGGCCAAATTATAGAAACCAAGGAGTGAGATAGATTCCTAAAATTACCTAAAAACAAGGGCCCTCTATAAAGACTCAGTGATAGGATTCCTTACCAAAAAAATGAATAGTGAATAAATCCTTTGAACAAAGAGAGATCTTGCACTACTTTGTCCATGTCAAAGTAGTTGGCCAAAAACCATTAAATATGCAAATAATTGCCTCTTTTTCTAACTCAACATTATATTTCATCTCTTATTTCCCTAAAATATAATAAATTTGTGCATATTCCACATGCTCCACATTATAAGCATAAGGGATGGGTGACTTCTTTAGAATGGTTGGTTTTGTAGCTATTTTTTTTCACCACTTCCTTAAAAGACCTTATTTTTTAGGAAGATGGCACCCCAATGCCTACATCTCCTCCACGTAATCTCAGCACCATAAATTTATTTGAATCCTTTATTATATCATATTCTGAAAAGGAAATGTCCTTAGGTTATTTTCTTGCATATATGAGTCATTATTGTACTGTAGGTATCCTTTAAGAATGTTCAAGTTTCCCTCTAATATCACCCACATAATCTATTGGTTACACCCATAAACAAGAGGTTTTACTAGAGTAAGTGTGAATCATAATTTTGTAACCTGATTTCTCTTTTACAGTTGACTTGGTTGCAATATTTTTGACATAATTTTTGTATTCCTTCATTTTTTCAAATAATTTCCATCATGCCTTTGTTTTTGGCATAGCTAAGGCCAATTAAATCCCAAAAATTTTGTCAAACATTTTGTGTTCATCCTCTAAATTTCATGATTTTTAATACACTTGCCTTGAAAATGTTATTCTTTATGACATTTTGTCAAACAGTTCCCATATGTCATCTAGATCACTGCACTTGTCATTCAAGCCTAAGCCACCAATTATGGAAGGATTTTTTACTATTTTTTATCATCCCTGCCATCAATAACTTAGATTAAATGAAGGCTATAAATGTAGACATTATTTTTTATGTGTGCCCAATCCTACAGGTGGAGCTTAACTAACATGCACAAACTTAAGTGTATGTTGGCATGGATCCTAGCCCCACCAATGTTAATCAAAATTTGTGGTGGTCATGGACTTGACCATGCTTAACTAACCCCCAAGGCTACTACTTACCCACCACCATCATCGTTCATCCATCTAACCATGATTTTTAATGGAAATTAACTGTAACTAGTGACTAGCAACCATAAAATACTCAATTAATTGCAATATTAATAGGAGACACTAGCCCCAACTACAAATACTAACCACAACTATATGGTTAACTCTGATATGAAATTCCACTAGCATAGCAATTGAATCATTTCACATCATGGGTGATGTTGAGGTATGTAATAAATGAGCATAGAGTTTCATGATTGGCTCTATAATCAAAATAGGGTGAAGAATTTGTAATTATTATTGGTCATGGGTGATCAATGGGCAGGGCCCATTTGATGTTAATTTTGGTTGGTAATGAGGGGCATCCTGTGAAGCATTTAAGAATAGGTTCCACTATAGTTTACATGCACTCAAAATCATTTTAGATTTGATCTCTACTATATAGGGACTGGAAGGATAAAGATTGAGCTCACTAGGAAAGTACTAAGCATTAGGGCATCTACCAAGTTAGTGTAACTATTTAACTCACAATTGCACAAAAAATGTAGAATTCTCATACATTGTGTATAAATTAGGGCACTTTATGAAATATGTAACATGCCTCTTCAACATTTACACATTTTTTATAAATTGTAAAAATGGAATTACTCACAAAATGGTCTTTCCCATTTCTTGTTTTGATTGTATTTTCATAAACCTTTTTACTTTTCCCTAGAGTTGCCACACTAGGACACATTCTTAAAGTACTAGTGAAGATTCATTGACTAAGATTTATTTTGGTTCATTAATTTTTATAAAATTATTTCTAATACCATTCATCTTGTCCATTTTATCTTAGCCTATAATCATTGCATTCCATAAATCCAAATTCATTGAGGCATTTTGTTAAACACTTCATCACTCAATATTCTTGAGACAATGCAAAGTGGATTCCATGCTCTAGTTATTTGAACATAAAGCAATTCCTTCCGATCTCATACATATTTAAAGTGGTTTTGAATATAATGTGGAGGATTTATACTATCATCTTGATCAAATTAGCAATATGTTTGTTCTTTTTTATGTGTATGATAACATCTACATATATATGTAAGACTTAGAGGCCTAGGGGATTGAACTTATGCATCATATATGATGGTTTTTTGTAATTTTGTCAAATGTTAACATATTTTTTTAATCTTTAGTATAAAATAAGCTTATTTTCTTCCAATATTCTATATCTTTGCTTATAAAAGGAAACCTTGAGATCTACTACAATTAAATATAAAGAAGTTTGCACATAATGTGGCCATGTGTCATTTTAAATTCATTAGTTGTTTGATGGAATATGTTAATGAATTAGTTGCTTTATGGAATAGGTAATCATTTAATTTCATTTTCTCAAGCATTGGTGATCTCTCCACATCCTTTTCATTCTCAAGTTAAATAATAATAGGGATATTCATAATATGTTCCCATTATAGAGATTAAATATTCATTACATGAGGTGGTAAATAAAGGTAACCATTCATTCTTCAGCACTGACACAAGGTTTCATACATTTACATAGACTATCTAGATTCATATGAATACATGTAAGAAAGCACATTCAACATTTAGCATTTAGAACCTAGTGCAAGCCTATAGTGTAACAAGCATATGGTAATAAGGGACACTAGTCATGAGAGGTGTATATAGTGTAATTCGTTTAGGATAATCAAGGTAATATTGATGCTCTTAAAAAGGGAAGGTCTTTCATATGAATTGGTTTTGATGAGTAGCACACCTCAGTTAAAGGTTGGTTACTTGGGTGGTGGCACTTAGGAGCAGGGAACTTTGGAAAGTTTGCAACACAAATCCATGCCTTGTATATAATTTTATCATGCCCAAACTATAGTGTTACCCTTGGAAATGGTTATGAGTATCATAATAATCAATAAAAATAGGATCCATAAAATTTATAGGGGACATAAAAATTGTAACACCAGTCTCTGTAGTGTTGGCCCTTGGGGGAATAAGAGAAGCAACTATTAAAGTGGGAGCTAAAATATTAAAAGGAAAAAGATTTGGTTTGAGAACTTCCCCTTAAAATAGTAAATTAATCCATAATTTAAACTTGAAATCTATAGGATAGATAAGAAGGACTAGAATTATTATGATAATTTACACTTTTATGATTGTTTCATTTATGAATGTTATTAGGCCCCTATTTTAGTTAAGTATGGGATCCATGCCGCATAATAGACACCTCAGCATAAGGCAATCACTTGGGTGATGATTTTTATTTTGGTATTTTGGCACCAGTTGGAGTAACCAACATAGATCTTGTACCAACTGGTAGGTGGTTTACTTGCACCCAAATCTTTAGGGCATCTTTTAGGAGTGTCAACATGTGGTGAATGCAATGTAAAGGGTGAAAGGTGATGGAGCTAGTAGAATAATTACTTGGGCTCTAGCTTATCGCCTAGCATGCACATCTCCAACCTAAAAAAATAGGTTCCTATAAGATATAAAAGGGATCTCAAACCAATGAAGTAGGGATGTGAATTATATACAACAAAGCTCTGAATAAATGGTTCTACATATGATGACCACCATTAGTGTTAAGACTAACTCGGATGCCATGAAGGCTTCATTTGTATATGTCCAAGCTTGCTTATGAGCCTCTGGGTAGTTAAGTAGCTTAGTGAGGCATATGCTCTGTTTATATATGTATGAACTTTGTTCTATTAAATTTTTATTAATGGTAATGGAGATTGTTCTAATTAATGTTTGATCTAATTTATATGTCTTTTGAATTACTGGTGAAATGAAAAAGGGTTATAATGATGTAATTTGATTATAGTTATGTTAAATATATTATCTTCAAGCTCCTAATTTATATCATTAATGGCATCTTTGTGTTAATTGATGATGTTAGTATATTTTATATAAATATCCTAAGTATAGAAAGATTTCATGTCAATCATTGATATCCTTGGTTAGAAGCACAAGCTCAGAATGAGCTTTCAAGTTAAAGCATTCCCTTGACCACTCAAAGTGCCTATATGATGTTAGGCTTAAGTGAAATAATGACTTGTGCCCTTAAAACTATAAAACCACCCCAAAATAGGCTTGCATTAATAGACCATCAGGCTTAGTCTAGAAAAGGCTTGTGCCAATGAATCTACCAAAAGCCTATTTTTGAATGACCAAGTCCCTTAAATGAAGTCATGCACCATGGAATAACTATCCCAATGTAGGCCCTAGTTCTTTATCTACTACACTTTGGGTGAGTGCATAAGGCTTGTGTCTTATGTGAATTTATGTCAATGCATTTGAGTGATAAATGTTGAGCATTACGAGAATAAACTATGTTTGTGTCTAGTTTTAATAAGTCTATAACTGACTTGGACAATTGAATTAATGAATTGACCCTCTTTTCTACAACATTTTGGTTCTATTATCAAGATCTATGTTGAATTTTTTTGTCATAATGGTATGGTGAAATAATACTCTGACTCTCCCTCAAAAACATCAAGTGCTAGTTACAACAGGTGGAAGACAACTATGCAATGAAGCATCTAACTTGTAGAAGATAAAAGCCAAGAAAGTGGGTTTAAAACATCCTATATGATGCTCTGTAAGAGGTCTTTTTCTATGAATTTCCTAAGCATGTGTACCAATGGTTGGTTGCCTATGCAACCCAAAAAAGATGAAGATATGGATAACACCTTGAGTGGACGATAGAGTGCTTAGAGAGGCTTGAGACCTTAGATTCCACTTGGACTAGAGTTGTAGATAAATGGTGGCAAGGAGAATTGAAGAGTTACATGCTTGAGTTTGTTATTTTGACATATTCCTTCCTTGAGGAAGTAAATTATTAGTTTTTGCATGAACCTAGAATACCTTTGTGAAAGAGTGTGATGTAGAGCTCAAGAAGATAATGGTGAATTATAGCTTTTAAACTTTAAAAATTGAAGTCTAAAGTCCTTTTGTGCATGATTAGTACAATGGGGAATAAGGGGATGTATAGGTGAATCATAAAGGAAGGGGATGATCAGATTGACACTTGAGAGTTTAGAGATAGACTTATAATAAGAAATTATGCAAATTGATAGAAGATCTAAAACCTGAAAGTTTTGAGAGAACTTGTAGTGAGAAAGAATGGCATGAGGAAGGATCTCTTAAATTACAATAACATGAATAGGAGATAAATAATGAAGTGATAACTAAAACTCAATAGTTGACAAGTGTAGAATGCACTAGGTTCCTATAGGATTTGGTGATTGAAGAAATTCTTGATGCACCTACCTCCTTTTAACCTATGGTACATGCTCATGCATTGGATCCCCTACTTGAATACAGAACAAGAGTGATAATTAACCCTATTATCAATGCAAATTTTGGATATTTTTTAGACTTGGAGAATAATTTTATGATTGAATAAGTTATTCCCTATGAGGAGTTGAGTGAGACTACTTATAGACCAGTGGGCACTAGCTCACCACAATAGAACATGAGCACAAGCATAATATATCAACCAATGTCATCTATGTAGACTGGGTAATAACTCATAAAAAGTGGTTTAGCACCATAATTTAGTAGTATAATGCCATTGAAATCAATGGTGCTAATAGTAAAAAAATGGGGCCAATACCTAACCTAGTCACTGGAGGTATTGAAGGACTACCACCTAGATAGATGATAGGGGACAAGCACCTTAGATGCCATTTGCACCCCACAATTAATATACTATGAAATGACCATGCACTTGATAGAGTATCATGGTGTGGAGAAGTGCTATAGAGCATGTGCTAAAGTGTGAATTATAGTGGCACATTTAAGGAATAACCCAATTAGAGTGTAAGGCAACCGAGTTCACAACCACTTTACTTAATCATGACCATACCTGATATAATAAATTTGACCCTAACTAGGCTATGGTTGATTATGACACTTTGAAGGAAGCATTCCTTAAGTAATTTAATATTCTAGAGTTTGAATAGTAGATCATCACCATGCTCAAAGAGATTACCCAAGGGATCTTAGAAAGCATGTGCCTATATGATGCAAGGTTCAAGACTCTCCTATCAAATATTTTTTATGAAATTCATCCCTCCTAGCATGTGCAATGTTTTATTAGAGGGTTGTTAGTGCCATTTTGAATAACACTTTTCATGAAGACATTCATAGACCCTTGTAAAGTGCTTGAAGCCATGTTCAGAGCCAAGGTAGTTAAAAGCACCAATATTGGGATCAAACCATTCATGAAGGTGTAGATTTCATTCATGGCCTCCAAACTCCAAAATATTACCATTAAAATATGTGCAAAGTAGATTATGGTGCTTCGAATATGAAGCATAAGGCCATAATGGGAATAAATGCCCTTGAAAGAATGTGAGCACATTATTTCTAAACTATGAAATTTGTAGAGAGGTGCATGATGTTCACAACTACCAATTATTACAACATGCCATCCAGGTTAACAAAACCATTTATTGTTAGTTATGTGATGCCTACACCTATATAATAGTTGATTGTTAGGTGATTGATGAGATGCATGAGAACATGGAGAGGGGTGTAAAGTAGGCCACTACAATAGTTGTGGGGTAGGGAAACCAAGGAAATGAAGATATGGCCAATAGAACATATGATTTGGGATGAAATGAGGCATTAGAGGGTGAGGTGGAGGATGTGGTGGTGAAAGGTTCCCACCCCACTCATGTTATAAGTATGGATTAATAGAGAACTATTAACATGATTGCCCTATACATATAATGTGTGGGTATTGTTGAAGGGCCTATAAAGTCAAAGAAGTCCTTGAATTGTACAAGAGGTTAACTCAAGGTAGGATTGGCACATACAAGGGCATATGGATGATCAAGCATGATCTAAAACCAAAGAAGTTTACTCTAAAGGTGAAACTAAACCACACAAAGACACTCAAAGTGTAAGTGACTACTCATAGTGGATTCACCACTCAACCACTAGTTGCACCAACATTTAAGTTATGTTTAGAATATGGGGAGAAGAGTCACATTTAGTGCATACCATGACCTAAACCCAAAGATACACCTTACCTAGACCCATCATGCTAGAAAGATGTATTATAGTATGTTATGAGTGTAATTAAAAACCTACAAGTAGAACTCCAATTAGTGTAAGACCTCAAAGTGTAGGCCAACAACTCCTATAATAATCAAGATAGCAAGGAGGTTGAGATACAAGAGATAAAAAATATCTTGTGCCTCTTATAGATAGAAGGAATATTACCCCTATTAAATAATTTTCTCATGGAGCATACAAGGCAAAAGATAGTTAAATTCATTATGCCACACATGACATGGGTGTGAGAAGTTCAACACACACAAAATGTGGAGTATGATCAAGAACTCCTTGTCAATGCCACCATTAATGGATGGTCTATATGTGAGGTCCTTGTGGATATAGGTACCAAGGTTAATATTTTGACCAATAATGCATGAGAGAAGATTGGTAGGCTAGCCTTGAGGCCTTCCCCTCATGTAAATTTCATGGTCGAATAAGACTTGAGCATGCAACCAATCATAATTTTGAAGAGTGCCATTATAGATATCATGGGTGTCTACAGTTTCATGCTTTGACTTTGAAGTGATTGAAGTTGGCAGAATAAGATAATTATCAAGTGCTTTTAGGAAAGCCATGGTGTTATGAAAATAATGACAAACATATGCTTCAATAGGTGTACTATATGGCCTATTGAAAATGACAAGGAGAGGGTAGTTAATCTCCCTATCAAATGACCAAGGACCCCCCTCTGTATAAAGTGTGGACCTCAAGGATGAGATAAACCACATATATAACATCATGGTGCAAGGTGTTGAGACTCTTAACCCCAATGATCAAGGAGTGATTTATTGGAAAGATGGATAATCAAACTTAAACACCACCGATGTTGCCTATGAATTGATGGTTCAGAGGAATCTTATGAGACCATTGCTTTAAGGTGATCACTTAGTGCAAGTAAAGGCACCAAAACCAGTAAAGATGGGTTGGGTCTAGATTGATCTCACTCTTAAAAAGATGGGTCCCTTATGACTAAAAATAAGGGAAAGAGAGTGTTTCACTTGTAGTAAATTTAAAATTGTGGTACTCTCAAGATATGAGGGGAGCAATTTTTTTGGAAGAGTATGTCCATGACCTTGAATCATGTATCTCTAAAAGAAGTAAATAAAATGGGCGCACTAGTGTATACATTAAGGAACACTACCACTTATTGGTGGGAAGCATAAAAAGGCCTAGCTTGATAAATTAGAAAGATGTGAAAGCAACCATTTATCACTAGATTTATGAAAATTAATGAAGACTTGGACATCTCTACCTACTCTAGTGACTTAGAACCTATAGCACATGTGTACTTATGTGAAGAAACATGGACTATCTACATTGAGAACACCCTAAGGAACTTCTGGGTACACACCTTCTACAGGTTCTTAAAGATGTGGGTGAGAGCATGGTACATTTTCAATGAGACATGCCATGAGATATCTGATTGGGATGTCCTTAAATATAGGTTCATACATGCCTTCTCCTTTTTTTATAAAACCTAAAATTGATCGAGCCACTGTAAGTATTTCAAATGGTAGTGTTTAAGGACACTGCTATCCTAAAGGAGAGCCTAAAAGACATGTTTGAGGAAAAGGGGTTCATGATCTCAAAATTATTTGAAGAGAAAGTTGTCAATAATGACTTGAGTGAAGAATATGATGATACCTAGAAAGCATGCAACTGGACAAACTTGACATAAAAAAGAAGCTAGCGCACCAAGTGGAGGATAGCACCCCCAATGAAGAAGACCCCACTCAAATTCACATAAAAATAACTAAGATTAGTAGGCAAGTTGAGGATTCACATCAGGAGGAGAATGATCCCTACCATGCACTACTCAAAACTACCAAGGTAGACATTAGCTTAGAAGAAGAGCTAAAGATTGCTACTCTGGGTGTTTATTGGTCTAACGTGGAGCTAGTGTGAATTATGGATCTCCTAAAGGATTTCTAAGACTTGTTCCCTTAGAATTAACAATATATTAAAGGCACCCACCCATCCCTTGGGAATATGAGTATAAAACTAGTCAATGGTGCAAGAACTATCAAGAATCATCCTTACATAATGAATCATAATCTTCATGCTAAGGTCAAAATGGAGATTGATGGTATGCTAGACATAGGTGTCATCTACCCTATGCAAGAATCTAAATGGGTAATCCCATGGTTATTATCATCAAGAAGGATGGGAACATACATATTTATGTTAATTATAGATTTTTGAATGATGCCTATGTCACTGACCCTTTCCTAACTCTATTCATCGATGAAGTCTTGGATAGCATTGCAAGCTATGAGATATATAATTTTATTGATGGGTCCTTATGATACCATCAAGTCTATATTGAGGAGGAAGACAATCCTAAAACAAACTTTAAAATATAATGGGGTTGTTTTACATATAACATGATGACCTTTCGACTCAAGAATACATGAGCCATGTTTTCCATAGTAGTGATCATCATATTTAAGACTTCATTCACAAATTCCTCTAAGTGTACTTAGATGACTAAATTATATATGGGCTAGTGAAGAACAATTATGACAGCTTATACCTCATGTTTGAGAGGTGCAGATAGTTACATATATCCTTGAACCTTAAGAAGTGCATCTTTGTGACACCATTTGTCACCTTGCTTGGGCACATCATTTGCAAAGATGGTCTACTCATTGATCCTATAAAGATTGTAATTATCCTATAGCTCAAGACCCCATCAATTTATAAATATGTTCATGCCTTTCCTGGCCATTGTGGCTACTATAGAAAGTTTATAAGGAGATATGCAAATATCGTGGTGCTATGAGAGGAGCTCTTGTGTAAGGATGGCCCATTATATTGGTGTGTAGCATAAAAAGATGCCTTCAAAACTTTGAAGTTTAAATTAACTAGCACACCAATACTATAATTTCTTAACTAGATGATTCCATTCCACATCCATGTTGATGTATTTGGCTCTAAAATTGGCATCATTCTGGTGCAACCTAGTAAAGGTAAGATAAATCATCCCATCTCCTTTGCAAGTAGAAAACTGACCCAAGCAAAGTAGAACTATACAACAATTGAATGGGAGGTGCTTGTCATGGTTTATGACTTGCAAAAGTTTAGGTAATACTTGTTGGTGACCCCATTCATATTACTCACTAATCATGAGGCACTTAAGTACCTTGTGAACAATCCCATTTTCCATGGGTGCATTTGTAGATGGATAGTTCTATTTCAAGAATTCTAGTTCTTGATTGTAGTGAAGCCTAGAAAGTAAAACTTGGGCCTATACCATTTATCCTACATCAATTATGGTGATTCAATAGTGCCTATTGAAGATGACATGTCTAACATGCAACTATATAGATTCCAACATGTCCCATAGGACTTGGCAGACTTATCATGTCTAAATTTGTACCCCAGACTAGGACAACCAAAGAAAAGAAGAAACTCACCATTTACATCAACCCCTTTCATCTCATTGGTGGGGAATTATACAAATTGAGCCAAGATGAAGTCTTATACTATTATTTCCTAAAGAACAAAAGGGACTCATTTTTTTAAGAGGTGCACGAGGGGATAGCAGGAGGCCATTATAATGGAGATGCTATAATGTGCAAGTGTAAGTACTATAATTAGGCTTGTGGTAGCCAAGTCTATTCTAGGATATGAAAGATTGCATCAAATCTTATGAGATATACCAATACACAAAGAAACCTAACCATAGGGATGAAATTCCTCTCATCCCCATTCTTGCTGAAGTGCCATTCAAAAAATGGGCCATTGAATTTGTTAGGACAATCACTCCCATAGTAAGTTACATAGGCATAATATACATTCTAACAGCCACAAACTACTTCACCAAGTGGGTTGAGACAGCACCAACCAAAGATTGCATAGTCGACACCATTACAAGATTTATATAAGAGAATATCATTGGTTGTTATGGCTGCCCACTTAGTTTTAGTAGCAATAGAGGCATGCACTTCATCAATGAAACTATGCACATCTTATTGACCAAATACATGGTAGCACAGCGCACGATAACCCATTATCATCCCCAATAAAATGGCATAATTGAGGCATTCAAAAAGATATTAGGGATGTGCCTCACAAAGATATGTGATGTCTGTCATACGGATTAGGATGATCATGTGTTAGTAGTATTGTGGGCCTATCACACTAACTATAAGTGCCTAAACAAGGCTACACCATTCCAACTGGTATTTGGAATAGAAGCCATTTTTTTGATGGAGTTCATAGTGCCCTCATTACACATTATGTGTATTGATAATTTGGATGACCAAAAGTCCTTGAGTACATGGTTGGAAGACTTAGAATTCTTGGATGAGATATGTGTCTAAGCAAGATGGATCTAGTAGATAGAGAAGGCATTCCAGAAGCTGTGGCATGACAAGAATATTAAGCACAAGGTACTTATTAAAGGAACATTGGTCTTACTATATGACTCCAAGTACCTCAAGCACCTGGGTAAGTTGTAGATTAGGTGGATGGGCCCTTATGTCATCCAAAGCATATTAGAGACTAGCTCATGCAAGATTCACACATTGACTGGAAAAATGCTCCCTGAGTATTTTAATGAAAACTAACTAAAGTCATACAAATAATAGAATGATGCTTATGCCATCAACCACTAACTTCCTAATTACAAGTTGATGGTGTTGTGATGATTAGAATAAAGTTTGGTACAAGCCAAACATTTCCTTATGTTTTATGTTGTTTGTGTTGTTATTTGTGTTGAGTGAATAAATGAGGTACTTTAGGCTTGTAGAATAACTCTTTTGATGATTCTATGTATAACTCCATATAGGTGAGTTGAGCATGGTTGCTTTTTAAGCTCCTAAGGCCAGACATCTAAGTTTTTGGGCACATGAACTTTGACAAATCTTACAAAATATGAGTACTAAGTGATAATGGGAGACACACATGATGCTAGTGTGTAAGATATGAAAGGGATATGCACAAGATGTTAAGTGCATAAGAAACTTTGAGAATGAAGTGCTAAAGGACCAGTGACAGAATTTATATGGGGTAGGGTAAACCAAAATAGGAGATGAAATCATAATAAATCAACCAAGAAATAAGAATCATGATTAAGAGGAAGTGTAATTGGAAGAGGAGATGGAACTAAGGAGTTTGAATCATGTGCATGTGAAACACTGTACCTAAGTTTCCATATGAAGGGCAAAGGTTGCACCAAGGTGAATGAAGTGTAGAAATCTTCAAAACAAGTTGGCATCCACCCAATGATAGGTAGGAAGTGATCATTTGAATCACCAATCACTCACTTAAAATGTCATTAAAATAAGTTAATGCGGTGAGGTAGAGGCACAAAGATCCATAATAAATGCAAATGTGGCAATAGATTTTATGAATTTAGAGGATTTTAACAAATCCATACATCACCACATCATTACTCACCAACCATTAATGGGGTAGCTAAATTTAAGGTATAAAGAGATAACTAGACTAGGTTACAATAGATCATAACTAGATTAGAATGAGAGTCAAAACTATAAAATGCTACCAAGTGAAAACCTAAGCACCCACAACTACCAAACAAGAATGATTGATGTGAAGAAAAATTGCACTCCTATTGAGATTGGAAAGGAGGCATGTGGATAGGGAATTATAATGCAAACTAGATAGTAGAAATACTAAGTGACATTGAGGCTACCATTAGTGGTAAATTAAGCTCAAGAGCTGAAGTCGTAGCCATAGACCTCATGTCTGTGAGGAAGTGCCAAGAAACATTATAGGCTTTGGAAAGATCAATAGACTATACTTTAACACTATCTAGTTCCTCATGGGCAAGAAATGAATGAGTTATGGTCCACCATAGGCACAAAACTCTGTCAAGAAAGCATGGATTATATAATAAATATCCACTATGAAGAAGAAGGCATAGTCAATTAAAGGTGTTAACATTTTAGTTGTAGACTCAGAAGCTAGTGCAAAGCTTTCATATAGGTAAATATATTTTCTCCCTAAGGTAATAATGGGGGAAACTTAGGTATCTTTCACGTACACCTATAGGCTAAAGTAATACAACCACTACACATTGAATAACATGTAGGAGCTCAACCAAGACTAGGTGGTTGACATGAGATCAAAGACAAAGGTGGGTGCAATGATATTTGATGTTTCCATTTGAAATGGGTTTGTGACCACTGGTATGACCCAACTATATGATTTGTCAAGTTTTGGAAAGATGGAGGAGTTGGTGTAATTCCTCCTCTCACACAACCATGGGTATTGATTCTACTTTGTAGGGAGGTGCATTCAAATATTTGCATACCTCATCAACAAAATCATCAAGCTCTCAAGCTCAGGCACAAACATCTACCTGATGATGGAAGATGATGTAGAAGAGGAGAGGATTGTGAAACTCCTTAGTTATTATAAGGTAAGGTTTGTATTCTTGATCAATGACATAAAGGACCCTGAGATGAAGGTTGTGGCATGTCTTTTGAGCTCCAAACTATACCCCAATAGATTATGGATAGACATCAACAAAACCTAATTGTACATCACCCACCACATAGCACAAGGGGTCAAGTTCAACATTACTAAATTCATTACTGAAGAGATGGTGAAGAATGTGTTGGAATACCACAAGGTGTAAGATACCTTCAAGTGGGGGTCTATAGTAATATTAAGTGTGATAGAGGAGATTATCATGATTGATGGTGATGAAGACAATCATTGGGTCTTCTCAGCACATAAGGACTCCCTGACACTGAAGTACAAAGACATCACTAACCCACCCTCCTTCTCCCAAAAGTACAAGATAAGAGTACTGGGGTTGTGCACTTAATACATAGAGGCATTCCGGATTGAATGGTGCATCCCATAAGAGCTCCCCTAACATATGTTTAGAATGGTGACATTTATCATCATGCAACATTTCTATGTAGTATTCCTAGTGCTCACAAATGGAAACCTATCCAATTGGCTCAAAATTCCTTACGCATTTTTTGCAAAATATTTTAGGGAGGCACTAAGGAGGATTCCCAATGTGAAGTAGCTAGATATCCTGATGAAGGACATAGATGGAAAAAGGATTAGGTTAAGGTGCTAGTATGTGTGATCAAAATAAAAAGCCACAAAGGATGAGGAGGATGACTCCAATCACACAGACCTCCATCCCTTCCAAATGGAAGTTATAAATGGGTGCATCTTCATGTTGTACTATGAAATGAAATTGCAAAAGAAGGGCATCGACCCTAAAAAAGATGATGATTTCCCCCTCCAAATTGGTGATGAAGGAAAGCCAGTACCAAAGTCATCGTAGAAGTCTTCCCAAAAGAAGTAGGGAGAGAATCTTGATGAGATTAAGGAGTGCATAAGGTTGAGGATCACATTTTGTGAACAAGCCACTCCCTTAACCCCCAAGAAGCATGTTACCTTCACTCTAGAGACTACTTCCTCTAGTAAGAAGAAGAATAAGAAAATGTCTAAGGGACTCATTGCACTCCTTAAAATAAATCTAGTGGAAATGGAGGTAGAGGAGGCCCTCACATGTAAAAAGGAGGAATAAATAGAGGAAGAAGAAGGAATAAAAACTTACATTGTGCAAGAATAAGTGGGAGAGGAGAATAGTGCCAAGGATGCTCAGAAGGCCCTCCAAGATGGCACTACCACCACACTTGAATAAGTGAAGAATCCAACTAGTGCCTCATCCAAAGAACCCTTCACATAGCCACCACAAATAGAAGAGGAAAAGAAAAGGTTGTGGAATGAAATGGTCCACAATGAGAAAGAAATCAAGATGGCACTGGCACTGGAGAAAAGGAGTAAGGCTTGGAAAGAAATGGGTATGACTCAGGTAGATATTGAGAAGGTTGAGGCCGAGGAAGAGAAGGTTGAGGAAGAGAAGGCCAAGAGAAAGAAGAAGATGAAGAAGGTTCCCACAAGCATGAAACTAGTTCTTAAGGAAGCCAAGAAGGCACCTAACACCCCCACTAAGATAGAAAATGAATTTGCACAATAGGCATGCCCAAGTAGTGAAGGGGTGATTGACAAAAAGGAAGGCAATAATGGTGCCTTGAAAAATAAAATGGAGAGTGTTTAAGAACCCTAGTAGGAACAAAAATAAGGCAAAGTTGGTGCCAAGTGAATACACCTAGAGGTTAGCACCAAAAAACCCTAAAAAGAGGAAGAAAATAAGTGGAAAATTTCAAATAATAACCCCTTAAATAATGATAAGATGAGTCCTCAAAGGAAAGTGCCAAAGAAATCGATAGCGCAAGTGAAGAGGAAGAAAAGAAAATGGAGTTGGCCATTACCAAGGAAGAAGGCACAAAATTGAGCATTAGAGAGAAAGTACAGAAGGGGTGGATGGATGAAGACTTCTATATGCTTGACTGCATGCCCCCCCAAATTTGCCATAGCCAAGACATGCAAACAACTTGCATTTATGTTTCATAGCTACATGGATGAGCCTCATTTTGAGGCACCTTAGAAGGCCATATTGTTTGTAGATGAACCTGAGAAAGGGCATGACTCCCTCATCATAAACCCCCACACCATGAACCCAGTATGGTTTAGGAATACACTTATTTAAATGGCCATAAAAGTTGTGTGAAATAATATCATCAATGATGGTTGAGCAAAAAATGGAAAAAATATTACAAGGATACTGAAGATGAAGCGTAGACCATGAAATTCAAGCTTTAACAACTATACAAGTGCATAGAGATAGTCAAACCTTCCCTCTTGGTCAAAGTGATACATTAAATTGATACATCCAACCTCTCTAAGGTTGATAGGATATGTGTCCTAGTGGAGCACATGCTCCCAAAGATGAAACTAGAGCCAACACAAGAATAAGAAGAAAAAGACCCATGCACCATGATATAATAGGAGCTAGTTACCAAGCTTGAAGAGGTAGAGGACCTCTTCATGAAACTTAAAGAGCACATAGAGGTAACTAATTCCATCTTTTATAGCTTTTATAACCAAACATTAGTCATAAACATGCACCTCAAGCAAGCAAAAGGGGAAAAGGAGGAGCTGATGACATAGGTGTACTCTATTAGTAGGTTGGAACATGCACAGATCATGGGGAAGGTCATTGCACTAAACACATAGATAAAGGACCAAGAACAAAACCTAGAAGCACTCTTTCATACCTTATAAATTAAGGACTATGAACAAGAAATAATCCTAGATAGAGTGACAAAAGCTAATGCAAGTTTAGAGGCCTTCAGGAAGGAATTAGAGAAGATAGATGTGCATGTGCTTAGTGTTTCCTCCATGGAAATAGATAGCACTATTGAAGAGATCAAGCTTGCTATCAAGGGATTTGAATACTTTAGCATAGAGCTTAAGAAGAGAGTGCAGCTGAATTCTACATGCTAAAAGTCTTTACAGACTTGGTGTCTCCAAAATCTCACACTGAGAAATTTTAGGTTACCCCTATTAAAAATTTTGTCTTTTATCTTATGAGTTAGTTATCCTTGTCAAAACTCAATCCCTTGAATAAGGCTTAGACTTTAGTAGTTTTCACTATAATTACTTTAGTTACTAAAATTGCTTCAAATTGCTCTAAAAGGTTAGAAAATGTTTGCTTAAGTCATTATCATAAAACCCATTTGTCCATCTTTCCAAGTAATTTCAAAAAACTAATGTTTGGGATCATCTCTAAGCTAATTTGGGTTCTTTTGGTTACTTTAATTATTCAAAAAGGTGAAGTAAGTTGTCTTTGCAAACCCAAGTTACACCACTTAGTTTAAATCAAAATTGTGTAATGACTTTACTTCTCATAAAAGCTGAGTAAAGTAGATTCATAAACCTATAAATCACTAATTAGAATAATCTAGGGTTTTAAATTTGTATTAGTTCACTTGCTTCAGTCATAAGTCAAATCAATAAAGGTTCGCAAGTCCAAAGTCTTCATAAGCTTAGACCAAATTTGAGTTACAAAGTTAATTGACTTCATAAACCAAAATAAGTGAAGTGAATCATGAAACCCAACAGTTGGAAAAATGCTTATGTGGCTACTCTCACATGTGTCACTTAGTTGTCATTAATGCATGTGTTAATATAAATCTTAAAAAGTCTGCCTCATTTCCCACCTAGCTATCAATTTTTCTAACCTAGTTGTTGACCCTACAAATCCTGAACAACATTGTTTGAGCTTTTGGAGTGATTTTGGTGAAAAATATTCACAACCCATTTGCAGTCAAGGTATTTAGCTTGTTTTCCCTTCAGTTTCATGATCTTATTCTAGTTGTATATCTTGTTTTTTCCTAGTTAATTTCCATGTATCATTTTAAAAGTCTTTCTATCATTTCTTGTTTTGCTTCTAATTGTAAAGGTTATTTTTGCATGCGTAGTGTTGTTAAAATCTTGTAAATTCTTCATAAACACTTTGCATATGAAAATATCAAACAAAATTCCAAAAGATAGAATCTTTCTATAAATACATAGTAGTTGACCTAGATTACCTACCTAGACTTTTCATGACTTATTACTCACTCAGAATCCTGAACCCAAACAACTAGTCTCGTGTTACATGAATTTACCAAGGGGCATTGCTTACCTAGAGTTTTGACTATTTATTGTTTCTGCTTCATTAGTTTTTCTAACCTTAATAACTTACCCAAAGAAACCTAGAGTTATAAATGTTTTTCACTTAGAGTTTTTAACCCTGAAGACTCAAGAAATACCCAAACCTTTTCAGTATTACAACACCCTATTACTTAAAATGAGTTTCCTAGAGTTTTCAAGGTTTACTACTAGTTAAAGTTCTTAATACCTTAAGCTTACTTAGGATTGTTACATAAGACAACAACTTAATTTAGTTGTACAAGATTTTCTAAAAACCAACAAGAAAAATTACTGAGTTTTTAAGACCATTAACCAAGTCTTTCCAGTGTTAGTCATAACAAATGTTAGGAGTAGAAGAGGAAGCAACTCTAATTAAATAAGTTCCCAAGCTTACACTTGAAGAAGTTCTAGGGCCTAGTAGGAAAGGAAAGACTAAAGTAAAGAAAGTTGAGAAATAAAAAGAAGCAAGGATGAAGTATGAATACAAGGGATATCCCATTGAGTCTTGCATTGCATTCAAAGTGTCAGAAATCAATGACACTAACATGGAACATGTTTCCATAACTGAGTTATTGGAAAGATCTAAAGCCACAATCAAAACACCACTCATGCAAGTAATGACAAATAGTGGAATCTTGAAAGTTACAGCTTTCCCAAGCTCTACACAATTACCTGAATTTGTTCTAGAATGTGCTAAGTATTATAATTCGCTCACTAGAATAGTAAAAGATATTATAGGCAATGTGGTGGTTAGATTAGATGTTTAGTATTTTAACTATTATTTGAAGATACCAACAAGACCTAAAGTGATAGAATTATCAATGGATAAAGTTGAAGATCTCTATAAGAATAAAATAGCAGATTGTATCAAGATAATGATTATAACTTATCTAAATAAATCAAAATAGCCATCAAGGTTTCTAAGGCAAATAGTGAGGTTTGACTTGGTCCAAAAGGTTGGTGACAACATACAGTTGCTATGTAGAATCGATGGACATAAAAATGCCAAATGTTTTTTCACCTGGATATATGCATACATAAGGGCTATTAATGTCAATAAGATTTTTGTTAAGATTGAATGGTCAAGAATGATAAGTGACAACATTGATCATCAGCTGAGTAATGTATTACAAACTCTTGATTTCAAGATGACTTCATATTTAGTATATGTTATAGCATCTAATGGAGTCTTGTTGAGGTTGAATATTTAAGGGATGATGGAAATATATCCCATCTATGAATACTACCCTCAATTGACTTTGTTTGAATACTTCAAGCACTATAAAAGGGTAAATGATGCATTATTTTATGAAGTTATTTCTAAATTAAATGTTGCTTTGAAGGTGAAGAGAGTATCTGATATAGCTTGGGAGGTAGTTTCCCATTTTGGGTGTATTTTTATTCAAATTTTGAATTTCACATACATCAGAGTTGGTGGTTTCACAAGGACACTAATAAAATTGCCAAGGTACCCTAGTGACAAATGGATTCTAATGGAATTATGTAGATAGCTAGTGGAATTACATCATCTTCAGTCAAAAATGCATTTTTATTTAGTTATTTTTCCTATTGTTATTGGTTAATATCATTGTGTAAGCATTTATAAGGAAAAAAATGTACAAACAAAGATGATTCAATCATATTTTTAGGCTAGAGCAAATTTTGATTATAGAGGCATAACACAAAGCACATTTTCTCTTGAATATATGCATATTTCTGCCCTAGATGATTTTTGGATTGATTATAGAGATGAGTTTGACATGAAAAAAAGAGATAATAACAAGATGATTGTTAAAAAAATTCCCTCTTTTGATTTAGCTACAATTTCTAAAGACATGGAAGATGATGGACAAGTAATTCTCAATTCTTGTCATGCAATGGGAGAAGAACATGCTCCACTCCCAAAAATTGATTATAAGAAAAGTCAAGTAAAGAATATTGCTGAGAGGACTTCAATGGTTCTTCCTATCACTTGAACATGGCTTCTTATTGAGGGCTACTACATGAAAGACTTGATAATGATAGAAATTGGCTAAGTAAGTCATAAAAGGAAAATAATGTAAGGAGAAGGAAGTCAAGAACCAATGAAGAAGTTGAAGTTTAAGAATAATGTTGATGAAATATATTCTCTAGTAAAATAAAAGGTGTCAATTCAGTTAGTTACCTCTGCATCTCCTTTAGTTTATTCCACATACACCACTCTTCTTATCACTTCTATTTATATTGCACCTCCCACATCTTCATCTTCATTACTGGTGGAGAACATACATCCAGTAGTGAAAGATGTAGACCCATCCACACTCATGCCACCTCCAAAGTCTCCTAGCATCAGAACTCATGAGAAATCTACTTAGAAAGAGACTGATGTCCTTACTCATCTTCCCCCATCTCCACCTATTTTTCCATCCCCACCTCCTTATGAGGATTAGCCCACCATTCCTATTATTTCTACTCAAAAACACCTACAATAGGTAACTACTGAAAAGGTGATCCCATCTCAAGAAATATCAAAGCAAAAGATAATAATTGAGCCTGAGAACAAAGCTACTAGAGAAGAAAAAGAATATAAAACTTTTGACAAGCAGGCAAAGAAAGTGAAAGATGAATAAATAGTTTCTAATGTTGTTCATATAGAAGATATTTTGGGTACAAAAGAATTTCCTGCTCAAGAGACAGGGGTGAGAGATAATCAGCAATAAATGGTGATACATTCAGCTCCTCCCACCAATATAGATTTCTCCTCATGGTTGGTTTTACAAACAACTCTTGAATCGAAAGAAGAAATAAATTTGGAAGAGATAGACTTGCAATTTCAAAAAAAAATTGATCATAAGAGTAAAAATCCCAAGAGTACCAGAGTGAATTCAAAACTAATAATTGAGCCTTCAGGTCAAAAATTTGTAGAAATATTAGTCCTTTATAGGGTAAGCAAAAGAGTGAAATCATTGAAGAAGATTAGGAAATTACAAAAGTATCTCTAGGAGAAGTCACTACTGAGGGCTTGAATAAATGCTGATAAATATAAACTAAAGGATCAAATTTATAAGCTTTGTGAAATAATTGCCAAAGTGGCAAGATCTGATCCCCAGTAGTCATTAGTTTTAGGAGATATAATTGACCATCAAAACATAACTTTAGTAGAAGAAAGTGGTGATAAGGCTAAATCAGTTGATGAATAGATAGATAAAATGATACAAACTGTACATAAATGGTTTCCTAACGTTTCAAGTAATTTAGCTGGCATAGAGAATAAATTGGTGCAAATAAAAATAATGATGAAGGAGATTGAAAATGAAAATGGAATGTCTAATTTTCAATAGGATAGCCTTTGACAGATAAATCCTTTAAGTGAGAAGATTTTGATTAAACAAAATATTGTTCCAGAGGGATTAGTGACAAAAGCAAAACAAGAGGAACACATCATATCTTTACACATGCACATTTTTTGAGCAATGCTTGAAGAAATGAAGAGTCTGGAAGAAGATGCTCATAATGTGACAGTAGATCTAAAGGATTGTATCTTCTATCTCAAAAATGTTTGGTTAGAAAAACCATAAAAGATAGAATAATAATTACTTCAAGAATTCAAGCAAGTAATTAAATAAGCCACAGCTTCATTCACAGTGAAATCAATAAAGAAGTTAATAAAAAGTCATCAACATGTCAAAAGGTTGAAACCAATATTAAGAGGGTGAAAGGTTATTGAAAGAAGTTATAAAATGAGCTACTAATATTTGAAATAGAAAGGCAATCAATTTCCAAGTCAGATGATGTAGCCATTTAGTTTATGATGTCACAACACATTAGTTACAGGGAAAAGTGTAGAAAATAAGTTCATGAATTAGAGTGATTACTATTACTTCTCTTCTCAACTTCTATTTTCTTAAAACTATTTTTAAAAATGTATTTAAGGTAATTTTTTTTAAGTAGTTACTTTATAAGTACTGTTACTCAGAATAATTACTTGTAAAAGTAACTTGTTCTATAAAATGAAAGACTCAAGTAACTTGGCTAGATGTCATTACTTGAAGTCATTTTGTAAAAATAAATTACTTAAGTGAGATGAGCATAATATGCAAAGAAGTTATATTTGATTCAAAAAGTAAAACCTAGAAGAGCTACATATCATCATTCGTTGCATGCCACACATGAGATATTCAAGGAAGACGTCTCCCAATGGTTTTTAGAATTTAATGTTTCACATGGAAAATTCAAGGAGTTGTTTCTTAATTGTATTTGATATCTAAAAATGTATAGATATGGAAAAATATCTACATACAAGGGATGGTAATTTTAAAAATTAATTTTAACTGTTATGCAAAATAAATTAAGCAATCTAAAACTTCATGTTTATATTTTTGTATGAACTTGGTTCAAAGTGATTAAGAAGAAAGTTGGTTTTTAAGGAACTTTGCATCTGAGGAGATATTTCACTGCATTTTTTTAAGAATAAAATGGTAAAATTTGTGTTATCATTTAATTTGAATATGAATTCAAACTTCTCTTAATCATTTGCTGAAATAATTACCACATCTTGAATGTTCATCTATTTGCACAAATACAATAAGCTCTGCTAAAACTACTTGTTATGAAGTACAATTTCTTTCTTTTCACATATTCTAGTTCTTTTCATTCTTTACTTTCTAAGAAGTTCTTTACATAATCTCTAAATCAGTTGTTTACTTGTTGCAAAATCTCTCTATTATGGTTCATGAACTTTGTGATTAAAGTAATACCCAAAAATAAGATAACTTATACATGATTTGTATAAATTGTGAATAACTGAAAGTGTGAATAGTTAGAGTAGATAAACATAAGAATATAGGATCTTCACCACTAAATGAAGATGATTTAATCTCTTGACTACCTAGGTATCTTTTCTAGCCTATAAAATATCTAGCCAATAGTTTTTGGTGACTCTAATGGGGAATGAAACGCTTTATTTATCTTAAGTTTTTGCATGTCAAGTAATCGCTTACCAAATCTTTGTTTATAAACATGAAGTAACTTAAACAAATCCTTATAGAATCATAAGCACTTTAATCTATAAAATCAACCTTTCACTAAGGCAATAAGAGCTCAAGGCCAAACTGACAACTTCTTTCAACTGTAAGAATAGTTTAATTTTAGTTTTCCTCCCCAAATCAAAATAATAATATCAAGTCTTTCACTTGTCAAATGAATACAAATTACTGTGAACCAATTGTAACATAATTCTTCAAGAATAATCCAACTTGTTAATCCTCAATTCCTTATTCCTAGAAGAATGGCACAACAACTTCCTGTCCCTTGTGGGGTAGTGATTGGCCCATTGAATTTAACTCGTCTCCATGATTTTCCTAAGGGGTCAAGAAAAAACTTTCCTAAGTTCACATGGAATGGAAAACAAATTCTAGATGAGCACTTAACTACTTTCTTTGTATCTTGTGGAGTGATTGACATTGAGCACGAAGATGTGTCAATCAGAGTCTTCATTAAAACCTTACATGATTTAGCTACAAAATGGTTCTACCATTTGGCTCCTGGTACCATAACTAATTGGGGCATTATGTGAGAGCAATTTGAAAAAAGATTTAAAGCTGATAAAGATTCACACATACTGCTCACCCAATTGACTCAGCTTAAAAAAGAACCACATGAACACATGTGATATTTCATTACTAAATTTAATGGACTACTTTAAAAAATACCTCAAGTTTCTCAACTCACTGGTGATAATTAGAAGTGTTTTTTCATCAATGTTTAGTTATCGGAGGTTAGTTATCAACTACATAGAGTAGTCTTACTAATTTAGCAATAACTCATAACATTACTTCAAAATTTGAAAATGACCTTATTATGGATGGAAAGATTAAGAAAAAAACTTCCAGGGTTAATTTTTTTACTTTGACTACATTAAAAAACACTACTAATCCCTTGTTTTATAAATTGGCTAATGACTTACTACAAGTTAAAAGGCAAATTGTTCAAGGTGTTCATTCTCCTCCTATCAGGAATATACCTACATGCATTTTTAATAATCATAACCAAAATCATAGTGATGGACCTCCACAAAGATTGATAATTGAATATACTCTAAAAAACCACATTGAAATGAACAAAGAAGATCATATGGTTGTTGATCTTCATCAAATATTTACTGATGAGGATGATTTTGTAGATCTTGTTGGCGACTCCAATATAGGATACCTTGCATATGAATTAGAAAGTGATTATGAATAAATGCTTGAATATGATCATAGTCACTCTTTTTTAGTATTTACAAGATCACAAACCTGGCAACTTGGTAAAAAATCTTCCAAGGAATAAGGGAAAGAGAAAGAAGACTCCTAGTCAGATGTTAGCATTCTTAAAAGGGGTAGTCCTTTACCCATTTTTCTTGCTTCAAAAGATAAATATGCAACATCTTCTTCTCAACCTCATAAGCAGGTCACTCATACTTTTGAATCTGATCCTACTTTACCTATGTCCATCCCTTATTTTGAAATTATTGATCACATCAAGAAAACTAAAATTCAAATGTCAGAAGCTGAATACTTGAGGTCCTATCCAGATCAGTTGAATAGAATAGTTAAGTATGTTCAAATTAAAGGATCAAATAATACAAATAATGTTTCAAAAGTTATCTTTCCTACTCTTAAATATGTATCTTTCCAAAATAATTCTAACAACTACATCTCCCACATCTGCTTCCATATTCAAAAGAATAGAGTTATTCTATGTATCTCTCTTAATCAACAGGTTTAAGTTCAGCAATTGTATCCTAGATTTTGGAGCCTCTAATAATGTCATGTCATTTAAAGTAGTATATTCCCTTTTCCTCACTCTAAATAAGTCAATATGGAGATGTTACTTAATGGAAAGACAAGTTCCCTTGATTGGAAAAATCAAAGATGCTCAAGTTGTACTAGTAGCTTTTGTTGATAAGAGGCTAAAAATGACAATTTTGATAGCAGATATTCATATTTATTATGAAATGTTGTTGAGTAGAAACTTATATAAATATTTGGGGGGAGAATCCAATATGGATTGGTCTTGTGCTCATATTCCAATCAAAGGTGTAAATCAGAAATATAAACCTGAGAAGAAATCAAAGTATATAGTTTCTAAATCAAATGATCTAAGATCACATATTCTTTTTGAAGAATCAGATCATAGAGTCTATTACCTTGAATTGGGCAAGGACATGTAATAACTAGAGACACAAGAAGAATAAGAAGAGAAAATATGGATTTTGCAATTTGATGACAGTTGTAGTTACCTTCATTCGAGTGTTGGGGTTGTATTGATATCACCATATGGTAAGGTATATCCTTATTCTTACAAACTAATGCTTGAAAATACTAATAACACAATAAAGTATGAAGCACTATTGTTAAGATTGAAACAAACAAAAGAAAAAGGAGTGAGAATTTTAAAAGCACAAACAAATGTTGAGTTAATAGTAAAGCAAAATCATGGCCAATACCAAGTACACAAGGATAAGCTAAGGCACTACCGTGATCAAGTTCTGAGTGCAACACTTAATTTTTGAGCCTTTTCAATCAATTGTGTTCCTCATGATTAGAACTCTAGAGTTAATTCTCTTGAAGTTACTACAGATCTACTCATGCCAAATCAGTAGCCTACACCTTTTTAAGAAGGTCACTATAGAGTAGAGATGTTTTTTCATCTAAGGGTTTAGATAATGTCAATCAGTGGTAGGTCTTTAATGATGACAAATAGATAGTTGCTTTCCTTGAACAACAAGATAATTTTGAAGAACTATATTTTGAAGGAAGTAGTTCACCTTCATGCCAGACAACAATAGGTAATAATGACCCTGAGCATGATGATAATGAATATGTGTTTCAATTGAAGAGAAATAAAATCCCTAAAGGGTTAATTTATTCAAAAGAAATTTTTGATAAGCATGATCAGTTTCTAAAGAAAAAGAAAGAATATGGTGAGATTTCTTCTCCAGAAGTATAGCAAGTTAATTTGAGTACTGATGAAGAGCCCAAGATGGTCAACATTAGAAAATGTTATTCCTAAGAGGAAAAAGAATCATTCATTAAGATTCTCATGAAATATATTGATGTGTTTGCTTGGTCCTAAAAATAATTGAAGACCTTTCAGCCAAAAGAGGTGCAACATTACATTCCACTTCAGCCAGAAACAAAAAAATTTAGGCAAAAGCTTCAACATCATAACCCAACAATAACTAGTACTATCTTTGCTAAAGTACAAAAGCTATTTGATGCTAAGATCATTTATCCCATTCATCATTCAGCATGGTTAGCTAATATTGTCCCAGTTAGAAAGAAGAATGGATAAATATGTTTGTGTGTTGATTTTTATAACCTTAATCAAGATTATTTGAAAGATAACTATCCATTGCCTATTATGGATCATACCTTACAAGTAGTTATAGGCTCAGAATTGTTGTCCATGTTAGATAGATTTTTAAGATATAATTAGATAATAATGGTAGAAGATCAAAACAAGATGGCTTTCACAACACCATTCGGGATATTTTCCTATCAAAAGATGGCCTTTGGGCTTATTAATGCTAGATCAAATTTTTAACAAGTGATGAATTTGGCATTTGTACATCTAAAAAATAAGAGTATAGTTATAGATCTCAATGACTTGATGGTCTTCTCTAAGAAAAGAGGTAATCATATGGATGATTTAGAAGAGGTTCTCATTCAATGAAGGAAACATGGGATCTCTTTGAATCCTAAGAAATCAATATTTGTTTTGATTGAAGGGAAACTTCTTGGTAACATCATCTCAAAATAAGGAATGAAGATTGATCCAGAAAGGGTGAAAGCCATTCAAAGTCTATCTACGCCTATGTCTAAGAAGGGGTACATTAATTCTTTGGTAAGGTTAACTTCCTCAGAAGATTCATTCCTAAATTTTATGAGTAAACTCACCACATTTCTGATATGATGAGAAGGAAGTAAGAATTCAAATGGAATGCTAAAGGTAAGATGACATTTTAAAATATCAAAGCAGTCATAGCTCAAGTTCTAGTGCTGATTTCTCTAGATTTCAGTAAGGAATTCATTCTCTATTTTTATTATTCTAAACACACTATGACAACCATACTTATACAAAAAAATGATAGAGATATTGAATCTCCTATAGCTTTCATGAGTTATCCATTGAAAATTTATGAACTAAAGTATACATAGATGGAAAAACATGCCTTTATTATAGTCAAAGCATGCAAAGCCTTCAGGTACTACATCTTATCTTGACATACTAAAGTATAAGTACCTACTATAGTTAAATCTATCCTAACACAGTAAGATTTGGGATTGCTAAGAGGCACTTGGGTAGCTAAGGTTCAAGAGTTTGATCTCCATATCAAACTAACAAAACTAGTGAGAGGAATAGGCTTGTGTCAACTAATAATAGAAAGTAAACCATATGACATAGATACGATGGTATCTTTGCTTCAAAATGAATCTGATGAAAACTTTCCCATGGTTCTTTTTGTTGAACTTATTGATGAATGGTATAATAATATTGCTTTCTTTCTAACTTATGAAGAATGTTTAGCTCATCTTACACATAAGGAAAAATGTACCATCAAGCTAAAGTCAAAGGATTTTATCTTTTGGGACAATGGTTTGTATAAAAGAGGAATTAATGGTGTCTTTCTCTCTTGTGTGGATTAAAAAAAAAATTACTGTAATAGTTTCATGATAAAACATGTGGAGGTCATTTTTTAGCATGAGTTATAGCACATAGAATCCTATAAGGTATTGGCCTACTCTTTTCTATGGTAGTTTGTATTGGGTCTTTAAATGTCAGGCATGTCAACATTTTATAAGACATCTAAATTTTTCAGCATTTCCTTTAAAACCAATCATAATTAATGAACCGTTCCACTAGTGGGGCATAAATTTTATTGACATGTTGAATCCCTCTTCAAGTGATGGTCATTATTATATCTTAACCACTACTGATTACTTCAGCAAGTGGGTAGAATCCATTCATGTAAATCAAGCTACTTCTGAAGTTGTATGTAATTTTATCAAGGAAAACATCATAGTGAGGTTTGGTGTTCCTCACAAGATAATAATAGATAATGTAGCTAGTTTTTTTTCAATTAAACTAACTCATTTTTATTATTTATACAAGATAGAATTAGTTCACTCGTCAAATTATTATCCTCGGGGGAATGGTCAAGCTAAATCAACTAAAAATAACTTGATGACTATCATCCACCAGCTAGTAGATGATAATCAACGTACTTGGCACAAGAAGCTATTTGATGCAATATGGGCTGACGTAATCACTCTAAATAAATCCATTGATATGTCGCCATTTTAGTTATTGTATGGAACAGATGTTAAAATACCCATCACCATAGAGTTTTCTACTTTATAATTATCCAAGGCTATTGAAGATGCAACGTATCAATACTCACTTGACAAGAGGATTATGTTTGTATCTAAACTACAAGAAGTTTGTATTCAAGTTGTTGACCATTTCAATGATCATCAAATGAAAGTAAAGAATATTTTTGACAAAAAGGGTCAATAAATAAAGTTTGAAGTTGGTGATTTGGTCTTTCTATGGGATAAGCAAAATAGACCAAAAGGGATGCATAGTAAATTTGATTCACTATGGAAAGGACCTTTCAAAATAAAGAAAATTGCTAGAAAAGATAGCTTCATCCTAGCTTACCAGGATGGAATTGAACTACTACTACCTTACAATGGGCAGCACTTTAAGCTTTGTAAAAACTAAGCAGTAGGATAACCCTAGTATATATATAAATAAACCTCAATTTTTCTTTTGTATAATTATTTTTCTTTTTTTATTTGATTATTTTAAAGTTTTTTTTGTGTGGTTGAGTTTTACATGACTCTATACCCAATAGGTAAGACTCAAAACTAGAGATACTTGGATCTCACCTTCAATTCATTCTTTCTGATAGAAATAAAGATGTCCCCAATCGGAGCCAGCTGGTGTCCACAAAATCTCACACTAAAATTTTTTGGGTTACCATTATTGTAATTTTTGTCTTTTATCTTATGAGTCAGCTATCCTTGTCAAAACTTAGTCCCTTGAATAAGACTTATACTTTAGTAGTTTTCACTATAATTTCTTTCATTACGAAAATTGCTCCAGAAGGTTAGAAAATATATGTTTGGGTCATTATCATAAAACCCATTTGTCCATATTTCTAATAAATTTTAAAAAACTAAGTGTTTGGCCTCATCTCTAGGCCAATTTGGGTTCTCTAGGTTACTTTACTTATTCAAAAAAGTGAAGTAAGTTGTCTTCACAAACCTGAGTTACACCACTCAATTTAAATCAGAATTGTGTAATGACTTTACTTCTCATAAAAGCTGAGTAAAGTAGATTCATAAACCTGCAAAGCATTAATTAGAATAATTTGGGCTTTCAAAGTTGCATTACTTCACTTTCTTAAGTCACGAGCAAAAGCAATAAAGGTTCACAAGTCCAAAGTCTTCATAATCTTAGACCAAATTAGGGTTACAAAGTTACTTGACTTCATAAACCAAATTAAGTGAAGTGAATCATGAAACCTAATGTTGGTAAAGTGCTTGTGTGGCTACTCTCAAACGTGTCAATTAGTTATCATTATTACATGGGTTAATATAAATCTTAAAAATTCCACCTCATTTCTCACCTGGTTATCAAGTTTTCTAACCTAGTTGCTACCCTTATGAATCTCGAATGACATTGTTTGAGCTTCTAGAGTGATTTTGGTGCAAAATATTCATAACCCATTTGCAGTCAAGGTATTTAGCTTATTTCCCCTTCAGTTTCATGATCTTATTCTAGTTTTATATCTTGTTTTTTCCAAGTTAATTTTCATGCATCATTTTAAAAGTCTATCTGTCATCTCTTGTTTTACTTCCAATTGTAAAGGTCATTATTGCATGCGTAGTGTTTTAAAAATCTTGTAAATTCTTCAATAACACTTTGCATATGAAAATCTCAAACAAACTTTCAAAAGATAGAATCTTTCTATAAATTTACCTAGATTACCTACCCAAACTTTTCATTACTTATTACTCACTCAAAATCTTGAACCCAAACAACTGGTCTCATGTTACACGGAGTTCCCAAGGGGCATTGCTTACCTAGAGTTATGACTATTTATTGCTTTTGCTTCATCAATTTTTCCAACTATAATAACTTTCCCAAAGAAACCTAGAGTTTTAAATGTTTTTCACTTACTCAGAGTTTTTAATCCTGAAGACTTGAGAAATACCCAAACCTTTCTAATATTACAACACCCTATTACTTAAAATGAGTTTCCTAGAGTTTTTAAGGTTTATTACTACTTGAAGTTCCTAATACCTTATGCTTGCTTAGTATTGTTACATAAGATAACTCAACTTAGTTGTAAAACCTTTTATAAAAACCAACAGGAATAATTACTGAGTTTTCAAGAGCATTTACCAAGTCTTCCCAGTGTTAGTCACAACAAATGTTAGGAGTAGAAGATGAAGCAACTCTAAATGAAGAAGTTCCTAAGCTTTCACTTGAAAAAGTTCTACAGCCAAGTAGGAAAGGAAAGACTAAAGCAAATAAATTTGAGAAATCAAAAGAAGCAAGGATGAAGTATGAATACAAGGGATATCCCATTGAGTCTTGCATTGTATCCAAAGTGTCAAAAATCAATGACACTAGCATGGGACATGTTTTCATCACTGAGTTATTGGAAATTTCTAAAGCCACAATCAAAACACCACTCATGTAAGTAATTACAAAGAGTGGAATCTTGTAAGCTATATCTTTCCCAAGCTCTACACAACTACTTGAATTTGTTTTAGAGTGTGCCAACTATTATGATTCTCTCACAAGAATAGTAAAAGATATTGCAGGCAATGTGGTGTTCAAATTAGATGTTAAGTATTTTGACTATTGTTTAAATATCTCAGCAAGACTTAAAATGATAGACTTATCAATGGAGAAATTTGAAGATCTTTGGAAGAATAAAATAGCAAATTGTATCAAGATAATGAATACAACTTATCTAAAAAAACAAAACAGCCCATAAGGTTTCCAAGGCAAATAGTGAGGTTTGACTTGGTCCAAGAAGTTGATGACATCATGTAGTTATTATGTGTAATCAATGGAGAGAAAAATGCCAAGTGTTTTTCCACCTGGATGTATGCATACATAAGGGCTATTGATGTCAATAGGAGTTTTGCTAAGATTGAATGGTCAAGAATGATAAGTGACAACATTGATCATCAGCTGAGTAATGTATTACAAACTCTTGATTTCAAGATGACTTCCTATTTAGTATATGCTATAGCATCTAATGGAGTCTTTTCTAGGCTAACTACAAAAGGGATGATGGAAACATATCCCATATATGAATACTACCCTTAATTGACTTTATCTAAATACTTCAAACATTATAAAAGGGTAAACGATGCATTTTTTGATGACGTTATTTGTAAATTAAATGTTGTTTTGAAGGTCAAGAGAGTATTTGATGCATCTTGGGAGGTGGTTTCTCATTTTGGGTGTCTTTTTATTTAATTCTTGAATTTCACATACTTCAGAGTTGGTGGTTTTACAAGGACACTAGTAAAATTTCCAAGGTACCCTAGTGACAAATGGATTCTAATGGAATTATGTAGACAGTTGGTGGAATTACATGATCTTCAGTCAAAAGTACATTATTTAGTTAGTTTTCTTATTTTTATTAGCCAATATCATTGTGAAATCATTTATAAGGCTAAAAATGTATAAATAGATATTTATCATATCTAAAACATGAAATATTTGGCTGAAATATAATTCAAGAAACAAGAACAAGACAATTCAAATAATGATATCTCTAAGAAGAGATGTTTTATTGATCAAATTTATAGACCCAAACATATGCTTATCTCTGAGAAGAGATGTTTGATTTCCATTTCAGGTTACATCTTCATTTATACATGTTTTGAAGGTGGGGGGGAGGATGTATAAGGTCACCAATCTTGAGGTAGATTAATTGGTTTGACTTCTATGATTTACAACAATATAAAATTTGAGGAATTACTATTTTTAGAAACTTACTATTTTTAGACTGCACTATTAAAATTGAAATTTGGGGCACTTCAATTGAGTTTTTGGGGGTCAAAATTCATCTATAAAAGCTCATTTTGTCTCACCACATTCTCCTCTTTCTTAGCATTCCAACGGTTCAAACGGTGAGTTAATTGGAGCTAAAGTGAAAAATTTATGGCTTTTAGAAGTTCCATCATCAATTGGGGTAGACCCGTCACCTGAATTGTGGCCTGAATTATTGCCCAGATCATTCCTCCCTCCTTGAGAAGAAATGGTCCCCATTGCATCAATATTTGTCATCAAGTATGGAAGTTATACTTTGATTTGATTCTCAATGCAAACTTGAAATGGACTGTGATTTATGGAACTATGCAGGGCTTAATTATTCACCATTTCTATCTAACCATCAGTCTCTGGATGGAAGGCCATGAACTTCTTTATCTTGGTATCTATTTACTTATGTTATTGTGTTGTTTGTGTAGTCAGGGCTGCAATATCAGCCCTTTTGGATTCTTGTGGCTTGACCACCATGAGAACAAATTTCTTGGCACTAATCAGAGAGACAGATGTAGAAGGTGGTACCTCTGGTACCTTGTAGCACTGTGTTCCAAGAGTGAGAGTAATCCTTCGAGATATTGATTCATAGATGCCATGTTGATCATATATGAATGGTTGACCAAAGAGTACATCACAAACATCTAGATTGACCACATCACATAAGACCTCATCTTGGAAAGGCTTTATTGCATATGAGAGAAGACATTGGTGGGTAACACGAAGGTTTCTCCCTAGACTCAACCATCCAATACTATATTGTTTTGGGTGAGGCTTCATGGATAGATTTAGGCTTTTCACAACATTAGCAAAGATTAAATTCTTTTGACTTCCACTATCAAGAATGAAATGTAGAGGCTTACCTTTCACCCATAATTTAGAGTGAAACAACCTTTCCTTGTCATCTAGCCTTTCTTCATGGGTCTATGATGAAGCAAAAATGGCTTCAGGCTCAACATCTATAATCTCTTCTTCAACCTCTTCGACTGCAAGGCCTGTATGAGGTAGAGCAGTGGATGTTGAGGATTGTGACTCAGAAAGTAGGGACTTGATGGCTTGACATTCTTCTTTGGAGTGAGTTCTAGATTTGTGATAATCACACCACTTCCCAGTCTTTCCTTCCTTTTGCTTCCAATTTTGGCCTCGTGTTTGACCTTCTTTGTCACTTTTCCATTTTGAACGCTGACTCTTCGTATTCATTCTTCCATGCTTCTTCTCAATCTTTATTGTGAACTTGTACACTTCACCAAGGGTTTCCAAATTGAAGAGTTATATTTCTCCCCATATGTACCATTGTAGTCTGCCATAGTATTTGAGAACCTTGTGTTTCTCACTTTCTTGGATGCCCAATCTCACAGATAGAGAATAAAAAATGTCAGTATAATCTTGAACAGACTATTCTTTACCTTGGCAAAGTTGTTGCCACTCTATATACAAACCATCATATGCTCCAATGGGGTAGTATTCTTCTTTTATAGCTTCTATGAAATCATCCCAGGTAGGTTCCATCTCAAGGCCAATATCATCTGCACTGAATCTCTTTTTTTACACTTCCCACCAATTTTTGACAAGCAATGATGTTTTCAAAAGAGAAAAAGTGATCTTCTTTTTATCGGTGAATTTATTTACAAAAAAATAATATGAGAATTGATCCAACCATTTTTCTACTACAACAGCATTGATTTTTCCTTCAAATATAGGGATATCAAAATTCACCTAAACCTTGAAGGGTCTTGGGGCATTGAAAATACATGGGGGTGCAGATGAGGAGCTAGAATTTCCCATCGAGAATTATTGGAGAATTTGAGTGAATTTTTGTATCATCTATGCTTGTTGTTGTTGGAGGGCATCATTCAACATTTCCTTGAAATGATTGGATGTCTTAGTGTTGTCTACCATTTGAATTCATTTGGATCGAATAGGTGGATAGTCTATTGGTTCTATTTTCCACCCTAGCTTCCTGTAATATGACCTCATCCTCAGGATCATACACTCTAAAGACAAATCGCTCTAATACCACTGATCCAAAACTTGAAAGCTTTGGTTGAAAGATAATTTAAGAAATAAGAACAAGACAATTCAAATAATGTTATCTTTGAGAAGAGATGTTTTATAGATCAAATTTACAGACCCAAACATATGCTTATCTCAAAGAAGATATGTCTGATTTCCATTTTGGGTTACATCTTCATTTATACATGTTTTTAAGGTGGGGGGAGGATGTGGAAGGTCACCAATATCGAGGGAGATGAATTGGTTTGACTTTCATGATTTACAACAATACAAAATTCAAGGAATCACTATTTTTAGAAACATACTATTTTTAGACTACACTATTAAAATTGAAATTTGGGGAACTTATATTGTATTTCTAGGGGTTAAACTACATTGATCAGATCTCCATGCCATCTCAACACGTTCTCCTCTTTCTTATCTTTCCAACAGTTTAAACGGTGAGTCAATTAGAGCTACGATGCAAAAGTTATGGCTCCCAAAAGTTCGGTCATTAATTGGGGTAGACCCATCACCTAAATTGTTGCCCAGATCAGTATCATAACTATAATCAATCACATTTTGAGCCTACATCAAATTTTTATTGTAGAGGCATAGTGAAAAGTATAGTTTCTCTTGAATATATGAATATTCTTGACCCAAAAGATTTCTAGATTGATTGCAGACATGAGTTTGAAGTGAGAAGAAGAGATAATAGCAGGATAACTGTTCAACAAATTTTCTCTTTTAATTTGGCTATAATTCTTGAAGACATGGAAGATGATGGACAAGTACTTCTTGATTCTTATCATGCAATAGGAGAATATCATGCTCCACTCCCAAAAATTGATTATAATAAGAGTCAAGTAAAGACTATTATTGAGAGGACTTCAATGGTTTTTGTTATGACTTCAACATGGATTCTTATTAAGGACTACTGTATAAAGGAGTTGATAATGACAAAAATTTGCCAAGTAAGTCATAAAAGGAAAATAATGCAAGGAGAAATAAGTCAAGAACCAATAAATAAATTGAAGTTTAATAAGAATGTTGATGAAACATATTCTTTGGTTAAAGAAAAGGTGTTAATTCAGTTAGTTACCTCTGCATATCCTCTAGTTTCTTCCATAAACACCTCTCCTCCTATCACTTCTATCTATATCGCACCTCCCACATCTTCATCTTCATTACTAGTGGAGAACATACATCCAATAGTAAAAGATGTAGATCCATCCACACTCATGCCACCTCTAAAGTATCCTAACATCAAACCTCCTAAGAAATCTACTCAAAAAGAGACTGATGTCCTTCCTCCTCTTCCCCCATCTCTTCCACCTATTGCTCCACTTCCACCTCGTTCTGAGGATCAGCCCACCATTCTTACTATTCCTACTTAAAATGAGCCAGAGCAGGTAACTACTGAAGAGGTGATCCCACCTTAGGAAATATCATACTAAAAGATAATAGTTGAACCTGAGAACAAAGCTACTAGAGAAGAAAAAGACTAGAAAACTTTTGACAAGTAGGCAGATAAAGAGAAAGATGAATAAATAGTTTCCAATGTTATTCATATAGAATATATTCTAGGTAAGAAGAAGTTCCTGCTTAAGAGATAGGGGTGGGAGATAATCAACAACAAATGGTGATATATTCAGCTACTCCTACCAGTATAGATTTCTCTTCATGGTTGGCATCACAAATATCTCCTAAATCGAAAGAAGAAATAAAATTAGAATAGGTAGACTTATAATTTCTAAAAAGTCTTGATCATAAGAGTAAAAATCCCAAGAGTTCTAGAGTGAATTCAAAACTGATAATTGAGCCCTCGTGTCAAAAATTTGTAGAAATATTAGTTCCTTCATAGGGTAAGCAAAAGAGTGAAATCACTGAAGAATATTTGGTAATTACAAAAGTATCTCTAAGAGAAGTCACTATAGAAGGCCTGAAGCAAGACACAGTCTCTTATCAATACTCTTTTTCAAAAGCTTGATGAAGAAAAGGCTGATAAAGCTAAACTAAAGGATCAAATTTATAAGCTATGTGAAATAATTTCCAAAGTGGCAAGATCTGATCCCTAGTAGTTATTACTTTCAAGAGATAAAATTGACCATCAAAACATAACTTTAGTAGAAGAAACTAGTGATAAGGGCAAATTAGTCAATAAATGGATAGAAAAAATGATACAAAAAACACATAAATGGTTTCCTAATGTTCCAAAAAATTTAGCTAACATAGAGAATAAATTGGCACAAATAAAAGCAATGATGAAGGAGATTGAAAATGAAAATGGAATGTTTGAATTGTAACAGGATAGTCTTCAATAGATAAATGCTTTAAGTGAGAATATTTTGATTAAATAAAATATTGTTTCAGAGGGATAAGTGACAAAAGTAAAACAAGAGGAACACATCATATCTTTTTACATGTGCATTTTTGGAGCAATGCTTGAAGAAATGAAGACTCTGGAAAAAGATGCTCGCAATGTGAGAGTAGATCTAAAAGATTGTATCTTCTATCTCAAAAATATTTGGTCAGAACAACCATAAAAGATATAATAATAATTACTTCAAGAATTCAAGCAAGTAATTAAAGAGGCCACAACTCCATTCATAGTGAAATAAATAAAAGAGTTAATAAAAAGTCATCAACATGTCAAAAGATTGAAACCCAATCTTGAGAGGGTGAAAGGTTATTGAAAGAAGTTGAAAAATGAGCTACTGAGTTTTGAAACTAAAAGGAAATTAGTTGCCAAGTCAAATGATGTAGCCATTCAACTTATGATGTCACAACACATCAGTATAGGGAAAAGTGCAAAAAATAAGTTAATGAATTAAAGTGATTACTATTGTTTCTCTTCTCAACTTCTATTTTCTTCAAATAGGTTTTAAAAATGTATTTGAAGTAATTTTGTTTTAATTAGTTACTTTATAAGTAATGTCACTTAGAGGAATTACTTGTAAAATTAAATTACTCTATAAAATGAAAGACTCAAGTAACTTGGCTAGATGTCATTACTTGAAGTCATTTTGTAAAAAAAAATTACTTAAGCAAGCTAAGTGCAACATGCAAATAATTTTTATTTGATTCAAATAGTAAAACCCATAAGAGCTACATGTCATCAACCGTTGCATGCCACACATGAGATATTCAAGGAAGACATATCCCAACAGTTTTTAGAATTTAATGCAACACATGGGGAATTCAAGGAGTTATTTCTTAATTGTATTTGATATCTGAAAATGTATAAATATGAAAAAGGATCTGCATACAAGGGATGGTAATTTTAAAAATAAATTGTAACTATTATGCAAAATAGATTAACCAATCTAAAACTTTGCGTTTAGATTTCTATATGTTTTTGTATGAACTTGGTTCAAAGTGAATAAGAAGAAAGTTGGTTTCTGAGGAACTTTGCATTTAAGGAGATATTTCATTGCATTCTATGAAGAATAAAATGGTAAACTTTGTGTTATCATTTAATTTAAATATTATTTCAAACTTATATTAATCATTTGCTGAAAGAATTATCACATTTTGACTGTTTATCAATTTGTACATATACAATAAGCTCTGCTAAAATTAATTGTTGTGAAGTACAGTTTCTTTCTTTTCATAGATTATAATTCTGTTCATTCTCTACTTTTTAAGAATATTTTTACATAATCTTTGAATCAGCTGCTTACTTACTACAAAATTACTCTATTATGGTTCATGAACTTTATGATTAAAGTAATACCTGAAAATAAAATAACTTGTGCATGATTTATATAAATTATGAATAACTAAAAGTGTGAATAGTTAGAGTAGATAAATAGAAGAATACAGGAGCTTCAACATTAAATGAAGGGTATTTAATCCCATGACTTCCTAGGTATCTTTGCTAGCCTATAAAATATCTAGCTAATAAAACTAGTCTGAGGGTAGACTAGCAATTTTGTATGGGGTAATGTTGGGCCCCTATTTCAATTATGGGATCTATGTCAGCATGGTAGACACCTCAATACAAGGCAATCACTTGGGTGATGATTGCTATTTTAGCATCTTGGTGCCAACTAGAGGAACTAATGTACATCTGCACCAATTGGCAAGCGGTTAATTGAAGCCTGAATCTTTAGGGCATCTTCTAGGAGTGGAAACATGTAGAGACTATAGTGTGAAGGGCACAAGGTGATGGAGTTGGTGGAATGATTATTTAGGCTCTAGTTTGGAACCCATCATGCACAACTTTAACCTGATAAAAGAGGTTCTTATAGTGTATAAAAAGGAGCTTGAACCAGTGAAGTAGGGATATGAATTGGATATAGTGAAGCTCTGAAGAAATGGTTTTACATATGATGGCTATCATTAGTGTTAAGACTAGCTCAAATGCCATGAAGGCTCCATTTGTATATTCCCAATCTCGCTTGTGAAACTCTGGGTAGTTAAGTAGCTTAGTGAAGAATATGTTTTATTTATATATGTATGAACTTTGTTTTGTTAAAGTTTGATTAATGGCAATGGTGGTTATTTTGATTGATGTTCTATCTAATTTATACATCTTTTGATTATTGTTGAAACATGAAAGGTTTATAATGATGTAATTTGACTATACTTATTTTATGCATGTTATTTACAAGCTCTTGATTTACAAAATTAATGGCATATTTGTGTTAATTGATGATATCAATATATTTTATAGAAATAGCCTAAGTATAGAAAGATCCCATGCTAAATGTCGATATCCTTGTCTAGAAGCATGAGATTAGAATGAACATTCAAGTTAAATCATTCCCTTGACCCCTCAAAATGCCTATATGATGTTAAGCTTAAGTGAAACAATGACTTGCACCCTTAAAATTATATAACCACCCCAAAATAGGCTTACATCGTTAAATGATCAGGTTTAGTCCAGAAAAGGCTTGTGCTAGTGAATCCACCAAAATCCTATTTTGGAATGACCAAGTCCCTTAAATGAAGTCTTGCACCAAGGCACAACAAGCCCAATGCAGCCCCCAGTTCTTTCTCTATTGCATTTTGGGTGAGTGTTTAAGGCTTGTGCCTTATGTGAATTAATGGCAGTGCAGTCGAGTGATAAATGTTGAGCACTATGAGAATAAACTATGTTTGTGCCTAGTTGTAATAATTTCATAGCTGACTTGGACAATCAAATGAACACTTGACTTGATGAATTGACCCTCTTTTCTACAAAAAATGTTCAATTTTACATCTTTTTTATGAATAATGCACAAGAGTTCATGGATGCAAATACTCCATTTATAATCCCCAAATATTTTTCCTAAAAGGTAAGTGGTTCACATTCATATGTGTTTCTTATGCTTAGCCAAAAATATTTCCACCATATACATAAAAAAATGTAACACCTTGCACAAGAACACAATGAAAATAATAAGAATGTGAAATGTTTGTTATTTCCTATAACTGTAAACATTATACATTGGCAAGATACACAATATATTGAATGATTATGACTTCATGCGAGGTTAGTGGTTGGAATTTGTGCACGTCATTAGAGGATTAAAATAAATCAAACATGTAGGTCTCAATGCAAGTAATGTTTTTCTTTATTTGTAATAGCTGCAACCTCTAACCTCTATGTGTCCTTTCAATTTATTGCTAAAAATCAACACCATAAAATACTTAAACTTGGTATCTACATGATATATAAAAGGGACTAGAATTACTATAATAATCTACACTTATATGACTATTCCATGCATGAATGTTGTTTAATCTTATAGATTTCTTATGAATAATGCACAAGATTTCATGGTTGCAAATACTTCATTTACAATCCCCACATATTTTTCACGTAAGCTAGGTGGTACAGAGTTCATGTGTGTCACTTAAGCTTAACACATTTTAATGTGTTTGCGACCTCTTTGTTGATTTGTTTACGGGGTTTGTAGATAGCGTTCAATGTTTTAAACCATAAGACTGACAAACTTGTATGAACAGTGTTGTATGTTATAAAAAAAACATTAACTGGTGCAGGTTACGATGGATGATCCTGAAGGAAATGAATTTCTACAAGAGATATATGTAGAGGTAGAATAGATGTTATACAATTTTATTTATTACCCTCTATGGTCATTTTTATAGTTCACATATTCTTTGTTGAAGCTAATTGGTTGCTAAAATGATCATTTTAGGAAAAATATATTAACATCCACTCCTCATTACGGCCATGCCCTGGGATTGTCCCTTATTTTGAATAGATTAGAGAAGAAAAGAGGGTTTTAAATAGTGCTTCCATAAGTAGGGTTGTATTTGGAACCATGTTAGGATATCCAATCCATGGCTGCCAATTTCCAATAATGCAAACTTTATGGGTGTTTGAGTGTTTTCCCTATATAGATGCAGACATGGGGAATATCAATGTGGATGAGGGTACATCACATATACTTCTCATTATTCTCATAGTTTTAACCATGAAAAATTTAATATATTCTTTGCATTTGTATTGTAGTCAGTAAATGCTAACATTTTATGCATGTTATGATTTGTTATGTCATGTTTAAGATTATAGTGGGACATGGCAGAGTAGAGCCATGGCAGGGAGGGTAATCATCATTGTCCAAATGTCCCTGTCTCTATAGATGTACAACAACCATTTATTGTACTCAATTTTTTTATTTTTTTATTTTCATAGATGCTTCTAGTTGTATTGAAACAATATTCTACAATAAACCAATTTCAACACTACTTACAATTTTATAAATTATTTTGTAATATTTTTCAGGAGGGGCCAAATAGAAGCCACAGTTATGAATTTAATAATGATGTGTATAATGAATTCATCCACCCAAATGTTATTATTGGGTGTACTTACTATATACACTTAAATCCACTCACCTTGATAATTTTACTAATTTCGCTAATTTAACCTATAACTATATTTACTAGCCAATTAACTAATATCTTATTTCATATTCCCCACATCCTGAAAACCTTATTCTACCCTTGCAACTAATTAATCACCCTCATTAGTCTACTAACTAAGACTACTTACCTATTAACCTACCCATTAACCCACTTGCCAATTTAAAAATACATTTTATTCACCTACCCATCTACCACCCTATTAAACTAGTTATTTCTACATCCCTACTCCCTAATGGAGATTCTAAAATTGGAAAATTCTAGAATCTCATCTAATTTAACCCTTCTCCTTTAGAATCCTCTATTTTAGAGGTTTCCAAGGAATTAAAAATTCCTTGGAAATTCTTTGGCCATTGATCTCAATGGCTCAAAATTAAATATGAGCCATTGATTTTCCCTCCCATGGCTTATATAAACAAGCCAACTCCTTCATGAAAAATAACTTAGAAAGATCAAATCTAAATGGATAAATTTTAGCCATAAACATCCTTCTTGCATTATCCAAGTATCCATATAGCCTTATCAAAGCCATTATCAAACAAAGAATCCATTGAAGCCATTGTCAAGCATAATCAATCAATCCAATAATCCACTTATTTTGCACTTAAATAAATTTGGCAATCTTGGATGGGAGTTATAAGATTTAAAATGGTGGTAAGTGATCTCATTATAAGCATCTAATTATCTCTTTATCCTCTATGTTTGATGTTGTTTGCATTTTGGGTGTTTATTGCTAAAAATAATAATATAGAAAGAATCCAAAATTCCTACTACATTTTGGCGACCACGATAGGACCATACTCCTTAAATATAACCTCTTGAGCTTAATGGAAGTGATTTAGTATCTTGCAAGTATAACTGGATGAGAATCAAAGGCCATATTTGAAAAAAACCATCACATACAAGATAATTGTGATATTGCACTAGTATTCACATTATTATAGGCATGGTCTTGTAGTGAGCGCTAATGGTTCTGGGTTTTGATAGGTTTCTCACCTTTGTGAAATACTGCTACTTTGTAAGTAGCGACATTACTTTGATAATCATGATTTTACATCTGTAGTCATAATTTTATGGGTTTTTGGGTTATTTTAATATCATTATATTCTTCTATCCTAACCTCTGTGTGGACACATTTTATCTATTTTATATTACTTGGAAGTGGTTTGTACCTTATGTTTAAGAAAAAATAGGGTTGGTTCAGAATCTAACTCATAAGCACGAAAGAACAATACTGCTACTTCAAAAGTAGTGAAATTACTCTGATAATCATGGTTTTGTATCTATAGTCATGATTTTGTAATATTCTTGGGTAAACATAAAATAGCTAGTTTTCCATTCTTTATTTTTAGATGGTTAAAGTAAGTTGGTTTTCCATTCTTTCTAACCCCTGTGTAGTCATTTTATTTCATTTGTATTTCCTGGAAGTAGTTTATATCTTCTGTGTGTAGGGAAAATTAGGATTGATCAAGAATTTGATTTTTGGTGGTTGAAGTGCAATATCATGACTCTAAGACTTGTGGCTTTGACCTAGTAATTGTGATATTGCCATCAAAAATTGTAGTATTATGATATCTAGTCAAACTGGTAAAAATTATCTTGTTAGTCTCTATTCTTTAGGTAACAATCCATCAGTCTTTATTTATAGAATAAATTAGTGATTATATAATCTTTTTAAGAAGGCAATCTGACTATTTTGGATCCAACTATTTTGAGTTTGGCTATTGTGAGTTTTGGCCAACTATGTTCTTAAAGAGGGTGTTTTTGAGCTTGTTGTGTACAAATTGACAGGGAGAGGAGATATAGAGAAAATCATCTGTAAACTAAAAAGTGCATCAATCCCTTTTGGTCCTTAGTTTCAATACTACCAATTTTGTAGTAGTGATTTTGATTATTAATTTATGATCTTGCTTTGTTAATAGTGCCATTGTGATTTAATCATTTTTTAGGAACAATTTGGTTTACTATTTAAATTATCAGCTAGTCACATAGATCCTTAGGGATAAACTGATAATAATTCTTGGTTGTTTGTATAGATATATTCATATTTGTTAAACAATATTATCTAAGTTCCCTTATTATTAGAAAAAAAATCATATATAATCAAAAAATCCTAATATACTCTAGACAGTATTTTAAAATAGTTTGAAGTATCTGAGATAATAATCTAATTATATCAATTTAAAAATAGAGAATTTTATAATTTTGTACCTCATTTTAATATTTCTAATCTCATAGTTATAACATTGCCTTGACAATCACAGTTTTGCACTAACAATCATGGTTTTGTAGGTGCCTATTTGTTGACTATCATGGTTACTTATCTATTACAATATTGCTACTCGTGATTTACATTTTTGCCTAATAGTTGCAATATCATAGTCTCTAGTTTTTATTTTGATTTCAACTAACTGTGTAATTGTAGTTTTGTAGGGGAGTAATGGTTTTTCATTAACTCAAACTACTAACCCTTGTTGTGCAAGACCTCTCAAGATAAAGGCACCCTATTTCTTATCCTAACCCTTGTGTTTGCAGGAGGGGTATAAATTTTTTTATAATTTAGTCTTTTTTCTTGTCAAATCATATGTCGTATAATTTGATTATGTATTTTTATGCTTCCTCACTTAGGTAATTAATCAATAAAATTAATTGTGCTTACTTGGTTGTTAACCCATTGAGTTTAAGATAACATGTGACATGAAATTCATCCCTATGCATAGGCTTAGTCACTAGGGTTTAGTGTCATGAATTTAATCATTATGCATTCAACCAAACTCCATGATCTAGTGGAGTATAAATATTAGGGACAATTATCTCTAAGCCAAGTGGTTGACCCCATACAGGTCATCTATGAAGGGGAAGAGTTAACTCTTTGAACCAAGCATTAGATAACACCTTATATGGATGGTATGATCCACACTTATAATATTTGAAAATAATGTCGAATATAATATATATAAACACATCACAAAAGATATAGGTGGACTAAGATGTCCAAATATGCAATATATGCAAAAATAGAATACCCTTAAGGTAGGGAAATGCCATATAATACTCCTTTAGGAAGGAATAACTCTACAATGTCTCTTTGAGGGGACAACCTCTAATATCCTATTATAATAGAAGAATAAATGCTTACTTGATAAATTGACAATGATAATCATCTCCTTTATATAGGCCTCTATCTAACTAACAATGGATGGGTGACCTAATAAATCCCAATGTAGGCTAACCATTACCCAATACAATAATTCCTCAAGTTACTCCATTATCTTAACATATTAGACCCATATAAATAACTAAGAGGGATGTGTGCCACATGTCAGCATCTCTATCAACCTATATACATTAATATATCATGTCCCTAGATACATAGCATTACTTCCCTCCTTGACATTTTTCATTCCTGAAACATAGGAAGAAACCAAATAATGAGTGTGCTTCAAATCATTCCACATTTGTCTCCAATCTCAATCATCTAGCCATCCATATGTGATCCTGGTAGGTGATAGCTCTCTAAAATTGTTTTGAAATTACCTTGTGCTCCTTTGATTCCATTCATGATCATAATTATCTTTCTTTATTGTCCATACATAATTATTCCTCTTATGATTCTATGTACCATATTCTATTATAGTAATCTGATTCCATCTATGACCATAGTAAGTATTATTTGGTTTCCATGCATAACCATAGTTATTAGAACTCTGATGTCTATAAGTTCTTATTATTATGACACTCCCTCACATGGATCCATTATTTTTTCCTCTCATGATGATTTGGGTGTTTATATACCTCAACTTTTTTTGATACTTTGACCTTATCAACCTTTTCTTCTACGTCTTCTACCTTTTGCTTTGGTGGTTCCTTTGTCTCTTGAGTAGATGAAGTGTTTTTATTTGATTGTATTATTTCTTCATCTATGTCTTCATATGAATCTTTCACATAATCTTCATCACCTATTTCAATCTCATCCTCATGATCTACCTTGACTGTTATTGGTGTCTTTCCCACTATGATATCATGTAAAGTGACCTGTTTTAATACCAAAACTTCATGAACTTCTTCTGAACATTAATATTGATTGTTCTCAAAGTTTATAACCATGGATATCCAAGAACCATATCCACATCATCCATATCTAAAGCATAAAAATCTAAATTCAAAACATATCTTTCCATAATAAGTTTCAAATCTTCAAACACTCAAATATTCTTACCATCTATTTGAACCTCCTTGATATTCTTTTCTTGAACATGTAGATGCTTGGGCACATTCATGTTGATGAAGTTATATTTGCTGGTAGGTTTTATGGACACAACAACCTTCTTCTTTTGAATGCATCCATGAAATTAAAAAATTGACTCGAATTTTCTTAGAGCCAAATTATTTGAACCCTTATCATCTAATTCTTCTTCTTCTTCTTCTTCTACTTCACTTGCATTTTCTTCCCTATTATAATTATTTTCTTCCAATAATTTTTATTCTTAAAAATCTTCATTATCTTCTTCATTACCATCATTATTTTCTTTCTTTTCTTTATCTATTTTTTCTTTTATATCCCATTGATCTAGGAAGACATGTTCCATTTTTCCCCATGAAGAATACTTTTGTGCAAAGCTCAACTATTTAAACCAATGTTGTGTAAGCCCAAACAAAGAAAGATATAGTTGTTTTTGCCACAAAAAAATTTGAGTATTATTATCCTTAAAAAGGATCCACCATTCTCTAGCATCAATATCATTCTCCCCTGAAAATACTTGCAACTTCATGATCCACAAAAAAAAACTAGGGCTCATGAAACCCTAAAATGTCAATAACTCATTAAAAAATAACAAATAGTCCCAAATTTTTATTGTAGCTTCATATTATGATATTGGAACTCTAGTAAAACTTTTGTGAAAAACTTCCACAAATTTTGGTATATAGAGTGAATATATTAAAATCCCTAAAATTGTAATAACTCACTCCAAACATATCAAAAAACTATGAAATTTTTTTCATAAATTTATTGTATTAGTATACATCATCATTAAAAAATTTGACAAAAAATTCATTATATTTTTGAATATATGACAAAATGATTACAAACCATAAAATATGAATAACTCCCTCAAAAGTAATCAAAAGGGCTCAATTATTTTACTAATACTTAATTAAAATATTCTTCATATACAATAAAAATATTGTACAAAAATTATCAATGTATTTTAAAATATTGATGATTTCAAAAAACTAGGGTTTCACTCTACACAAATTTCCCAAGTCGATGCTTTAATACCACTTGGTATGATCCACACTTATAATATTAAAAAATAATGGAAAATATAATGTAGATAAACACATCACAAAAGATATAGGTAAACCAAGATGTAAAAATATGCAATATATGTAGAAATAGAATACCCTTAAGGTAGGGCAACACCATACAATATTCCTTTAGAAAGGAATAACTCTACAATGTATCTACGAAGGGACAACCTCCAATATCCTATTACAATAGAAGACTCGATGCTTAATTGATACATTTACAATGATAATCATCTCTTTTATATAAACCTCTAACTAACTAACAATGGATGGGTAACCTATTAATCCTAGTGTAGGTTGACCATTAGTCAATATAATAATTCCATGAGTTACTCCATTGTCCTAATATATTAAACCCATATAACTAACGAAGGGGGATGTGTGCCACATGTCAAAATATCCATCAACCTATATACATTAATATATCATGTCCCTAGATACATATAAATAAACTTGGGCCCCATCATACCTTCACATATATCAAAGACTCCCCTAGAAACCTTTTGTGTAAAGATAGTTTAGGACCCTTTGGTCATAATAGGCATTTCATTGCTAGAGTTAAGATCAATTTTTAAGAATCCATTAAGTACAAATGGGGTCGATAGGTTTATTTGATTCTGTAACGGATCACTGTCCTACAGCCTCATCCATAAATCCATTAGATAATGTGAACATTAGGTTACACACCTTTTCAATTTATTAAATTAGGAATTATGGTTAAATGTGTTGTTTGTGTCATGTTTAAACACATGTTGTTTATGAACCAAGTCAACCAATTCTATTGTTATTTTAAAACACATAGACATACCTAGGATCAAAATCCATTATTAAACCCTATCATAAAATTCATTTCTTACCATCTAGTCACACCTTTTAAAAAGAAACATTAGTCTTGGAACCAAAATCTTAGTGGTCACCCATCCCTCTAATCTTCACTGTCACTTTCATAGCTATCAACTAAGAATTATTAAGATATATAGCCTTGTCAAGACATTAATCTAACACCAATCACTTTCCTATCATTTCCTCTTCATAGTTATCACCCATGCAATCACTATTTTGCTAGTGTGAAAGGTACTTGATCACTTCATGTCCTAGTATTATTACTAGATTGGAATCTTGTAGAGTTTTATCTTTTGGTAATCCTTGGACATTTTAATCTTCACAAATACAAAATCACCACATTTCCAAATCATCTTCTTTAAACACCCTTAGATTTGATTTCTAGACCAAATTAGTATTCCAAGTCACGTCATCTTCCATTGCACCTAATCACTTTTACCATCCAATATGCCAATCCAAACCCATGCCCAACTTTTTAGGATAGGATAAGGATCCAACCAAGAGAATGAATTCTTAGGTAACTTTGGTAATCAAAATTAGGATCATGATGATACACATAGTGATATGCACACTCTCGAAGGAGAAGATGATCGATTCATAAATGACTTCTTCCATAGTGATGAAGTTAGGGCATGATTTGACTAGTATATATATGAGAACCATGACTAGATTCTAGATCAATTCATTGAATGGGGAGAACACTACCCCTAAGCTTTGATTGTAACCTTTTACAACATTTAGTCTATCCATCTACATGACCTAACACTCCCCATCAAAATGCCCATACTAATCAAGCTCTTGAAGAAGAAGAACGTGTGGACCATGAACAAGAACTTAAAGATCAAGAACAAAATGTCCCTCTTCAAAATAAATGTGTCGAGGCTTATAAGAGATAAGCATCCCTCGATCTACAGGATCGATTAGACAAACTCATGCAACAAATTAATTCTTTAGCCTCTCAATTATGTACTCAAAATTAACAACCATCCTCTCCATGCCAAAATATCCACAACTCCAATAGACCACACATAAGTCATGCTCAAACCTCTAATCCCCTTGGGTATCCATCATTTGTACAAGAATATAAAATGATGAAAGAAACTCTCTAGCAAATTTACCCTCTTATGTAAGCAATGAAATATAATTATGAAGATTTTTGCTCTTCTCCCTTACATATGAGCATTCTACAAATTCCTTTCCCACCTCACTTCAAGGTCCCTAAATTTAAAAAATATAGAGGGAAAGTTGATCCCCATGTTCATGTCCAGGAGTTTTATGTGGCTTGTCATGAGGTTATATATGATGGTGACTACTTACTAATACTTTTCTTAAAAAGTCTCACATGACCAACCCTAGAATGGTTCATGCATTTGCAAAAGGGGTCTATATCTAGTTTTGGATAACTAACTAAATAATTTATGAGACATGTCTGATTTAATATAGAACATGATGTCTCCATTATAGACCTCTACAACACTAAATAAAATAATGGGGAAAGCCTGGCCTCTTTCCTATAATGTTGAAGAAGCCTAGCAAGATGCTTTCAATGCACAGTACTAGAAAAAGAGTTATCCAAAATATTTGTTGATAACCTTAATGTAGAGCTAAAATATCAGTTAAAACTCCAATGTTCCAAAACCTTTGATGATATTATTGAAAAGGGTATAAAAATTGAGAGAGAACTTATTGAAAATGGAATAATCAAATTATCTACCCAAAATGAACATAATCAACATCAAGATAATTCATTTTTGGGCAAATAAAAAATCTTCAATAAAAATAAGAATGTTGTGGGAGATAGAGTTATAGATTCCAAACAACATGTTCAAAAGGTGCAAAAGAAGACTCCCACAAATCAACAAAATGTCTCCTATATCTGAGTACTAAGAGGTAAGCCAAAGCCTTGAATAGGAAAAATACCTCTTATTAGCCTTGGAGTGCCTATTGAAGTGGTCCTTCAATAATTGATCACTACTAACAAGATTACCCTTCCTGAAATATAACCTTTGGATGATATTAAACCTTGACCTGATTGGTATCATATGAATTTTTTCAATACCACATAGTCAAAGGTCATGACATAGAGAAATGCATGTGATTAAAGAATTATATTCAAGATCTGATCTAAAAATTTGATATTAAAGTAGAAGGGGAGAGTACTCCTAACCAGTCAAAGAATCAGTGGCTTTGTATTTATTAGGTCCCTTTATCCAAGCATGGTTAGAGATAGGGAAAGCCACCAAAGACCAGGGTTAGGGATCCACTTCCAATCATAATGACTATCATGCCATCCCATACCCCTATGTCAATACCATTAAAAACTATAGCCCCTAAGAGCCCACTCCACCCTCATCCACTATATTAAAAATCAACTCGACCATAGCTAACTATGTGGTTACTACCTTATGCATCAAAATCATAATTCCTAGGGCACCACCAAAGGACCCATCTACATCTACTTCTCAAAAGGTTAATATCTATAATAAAGTCTCATTATCTTTTGATAAACCTTATGATATGATTAAACAACTCAGCAAAACCCCCACTCAAATCTAACTCATGGATCTTCTCAAAACATCATCTGAGCATTGAGATATCCTTAATCAAGTCTTGAATGATCTAAAAGTCCCACAAGATATTGACACCAGTTAGTTCTCAGTGCTCAAGACATGCCTCCCATTGGCCCACATCATAACTAGCCATTATTCATAGAAATCTCCATTTCCAAACATCACATTTCCTGGGTACTCATAGACAGAGGGTCTACATTGAACTTATGTAATATAGATTTCTTAAATAAATTAGGGTATTCTAAAGCTTCTTTGGGGCCTAATTTGATCATGATTAAATCATATGATTACCATGAATGACCATCTACAGGTACCATCTACCTTCCCATTATTGTGGGACCCATGGTACATCAGACCTTGATTCATTTTGTGGATGTTTATTTTCCATATAATCTATTATTAGGTCACCCATAGATCCATGAGATGAAAGCAATCCCATCCACCTTTCACCAATGTCTAAAATTCCCTCACTCTGGCATGGAAGTCACCATTCTCAAGGAAATTGAACCTTTTTATAGCTGCCAAATGGGTCAATCCTAATCCTCCTGCTATTGTCCTAGCATGGATAGTTCCACTCTAAACCCCACAAATTCCAAATATGTACACCTTGATGATTTAGTACCCACTTTTGATCCATTACCTAATGTTACACATCATAAAATCACATCCATAGGATGCATGGAATATGAATACAAAACCTTTTGTGTAGGGGACCTACCTTTTTCCCCATAAAATTATGGGTCCCCGACTAAGAGGAAGACCAATCCTATCATCTATCAATTTGGATCAATGACCTTTTCTAGTGAAGGACTATTATCAGAAGAATATATTGATGAATATGATGAATCATGGCTTATTCTAGAGAATAAGGCTCTCACATCTCATAGACAAAGATACCCCCACATTCAGAAAGTGTTACAAAATATGCATTATCAAGTAAAAGGACTAGGGAGACATGAGTAAGGTTGGATTGAGCCCATAATAGTTCAAGATCATTCATAATATCTTGGATTAGGGTACAAACTTCTTGATAGTGACTTAAACAATATCTTTGTGGATATTATTTCAGTTCTTGAGGAATCTCTTTCTGACGAAGAAGTTGAGATGGGATCCGTTTATAGTATTTATGAAGAGATTTTTGCCATAATCCTTTTCCATGATATTACTATCACCACCATCAACATATCCCTCTGCTACCCCTCATTAATTAATTGGGATCAATTTTAGGATCCATCCTTTGATATGTTTCAACTGATGAGGCCATCTTAGAATTTTTGGGGGCATGAGATTTCATGCCTTTTGGTGACTATAAGAAGCACTTTTCTATTAATCTTTTTCAATTGAATTATTTTGGTGAATAATAAATACCGATTTATCAAATCAAATAAAAAGAATCTAAATAAGAGCCACCTAAAGATTTGAAGGATTCTCCACAAGTTTTAGATGAATCAAAATCTTATGTTGAAATAGACAGAGATCTCCTAGAAGAATTGGCTTCATAAATCCAAGATTTACCATTACCTCCCACCTATATCCAAGATCACTCACCCTCTCTCATTGAGGAGGTGATCAAAGCCAACATTAGAATCGAAAAACATCCTAAAATACTCAAACTAGGGGCAACTCTCACACCTGAGGAATGTCAAATCATTATTGAGTTACTCAAAGAATTTATAAATATTTTTTCATGTTGATATTTAGAAATGTCAGGGCTTGATCCTAACTTGGTTTTGCATCATATAGTGGTTCATCCTAATGCCAAACCAATTAAGTAAAAATTATGTAAGATGCACCCTAAAGTATCCCTACTATTTAATGAGGAATTATAAAAATTCTTGTAAGCAAGATTTATCCAACCCATTGATTACTTTGATTGGATATCCAACATTGTTCTTATGGCCAAACCACAGGGGGGATTTAGATTTGTAATGAATTATGGGATATCAATAAGGCATGTCCTATAGATGACTTCCCTCTCCAAAACATAGATATGATCATGGATTCAACAATTGGGTATGAAATGTTATCCCTCATGGATGGATTTTTGGGCTATAACTAAGTCAAAATTATGCTTGAGGATTAGCATAAAATATCCTTCATTACTCTATGGGGGACCTTCTATTATCAATTCATGCCCTTCAATCCCAAAAAATTGGGTGCTACTTATCAATGGGCAATGATTTTTATATTTTATGATATGATGCATGACATTCTGGAAGATTATGTGGATGATATTTTAGGGAAGTCAAGACTCAAATATGAGCACCATATGGTCCTACATAGAATATTTAAGTGACTATATGAATATAACGTCAAATTGAATCCAAATAAATGTGTATTTGGCATTACCTCGAGAAATTTATTAGGATTTATTGTATTTAGGAGAGGCATATAAGTGGACCTAGCTAAGGTCAAAGTCATTATGGAAATGCCTCCTCATAATCTGAAGAATTTTAGGAGTCTTTAGGGTAAGTTACAAGTTATTCAATGATTCATCTCTCAGCTCATACATAAATGCCACCCCTTCACCCATCTCAAGAAGAAGGGAACCCACTTTAATAAGAATGTCAGCAGGCCATCAATAATCTCAAGCAATATCTGGAAAATCCTCTAGTTTTATCACCACCCATCATGGATAGGCCTCTACTCCTATATATCTTTGCCATACCTTGTGTAATAGGTGCCCTACTTATACAACATAATGATGAAAGGAGTGGGAAATTTATTATCTCAATCACACTTTGATTTCATATGAGTTAAACCATACTCCCATTGAAAAATCTTGTCTATCTATTATCTTCACTTCATAAAAGCTTCAAAATTATATATTAAATACTCAAGTTTAGCTCATTGCTAAAGTTGATCCTCTCAAATATCTACTATCAAAATCAGCTCTCACAAGATGAATGGCCAAATGGATAATGTTACTCAATGAATTTGTTATAGAATATGTTCATCAAAAGGCCATTAAAGGATAGGTGATTGTAGATCAACTTGTAGAGGAACCTCTCATAGAAACTAAACCCATTGTCATAGCCTTCCTGAATGAATCCATAATTAATACCAAATAATCTAATGGTGAGAAGCTATACTTTGATGGCTCTTTTCCCACACATGAATTAGGAACTGATATTATTTTGGTCACTCTACAAGGAGACCTTATTCCTAAGGCTTTTTGTCTTGCTTTTCCATGCACCAATAACATTTCAGAATATGAAGCTTTAATTGTTGGCCTTCAATTATCAATCCAATGGAACATCCAGCATCTCCAAGTATTCGATGATCCATAGCTAATAATCAATTAAGTCAATGAAGAGTTCCAAACTAGAGATGATAAATTACTCCTCTATAAGTAGTTGGTAGATCAGTTAAAATAAAAAAAATAGTCTATTACATTTGAACAAGTGTCAAGGGGGAGTAATAAGGTAGTTGATTTTATGGCCACTATTGGGTCTCTAATTGACCTTCTTGAAGACATCCTTAAAGGGAATTTCTTGATTGAGCATTTGATCTTAGTGACCCATCAATCTATGACTCCTCTACAAATTTATGTTATTCTTGATCCCAGTCTCTATTGGTATCATGACATCTATAATTATCTCCATGACAATATCCTTCCACCAAACCTTAATCACCATCAATGTAAGGCATTCATCCATTATACCTCTTGTTATACTATCCTGTATCATGCTCTATCTAAGAGGCTATGACAAGCCCTTGTTGAGATTCCTGACCTCAGAGGAGGCTTCTCTTGAAATCAAGAAGTTCCATGATGGTATCTGTGGTGGCCATGTGAGTGGAATGGCCCTAGCTAATAAATTACTCAGGAATGGATATTATTGGCCTACCATGGAATATGATTCCTATCAATATGTACAAAAATATGTAACTTACCAAAAATATGGTAATATTATTCATGCACCTACACAATAATTACAACTTATTCTAAGTCTATGGCCATTTTCTATATGGGGACTATATTTAATTGGTAAGATAAATCCCATGTCATCTGATGGCCATAAGTTTATCATCACTGCTATAGAATATTTTAATAAATGGGTCAAAGCTATGCCACTTACTTACACCATAGGTCTCTAGATTTCTAAATCCATCATGAATTAAATCATTTTCCATTTTGGCATTCCAACCAACATCCTATCAAATAATGACAAGTCCTTCAAAAATCAAGAAGTTGAATCCCTATGTAAGCATTATCATATCAATCAAATTACCCTATTACACTTCTCTACACCTTATTACCCCCAAGGGAATGGACAGGTTGAAGCTACCTTATCAAGATTCTTAAGAAAATAATCAATGATGTAGGAAGGAACTGACATTTGAAATTATATCCTACACTCTGGTCCTATAGAACAAGTGTCTGAACACCCACTAGGGCCATTCTATATTATTTGGTTTATGGAATAGAAGCTATCTTGCCTGTATAAGTGTATCTACCCTCCTTATGTATCTCATTATGGGGCATCATCACTAATCACAATTTTAGATAAGAATGGCTATAAGAATTGGAGCTTTTAGATGAAAAGCTTCAAAAGGCACTAAATCACCTATGGGCATATCATAATATATTCAAAGGCTAATATCGTAAGAAGATATATTCTTGAGAGTTTGAGGTTAGTGATCTAGTCCTTAAAAAAATCATAGAAATACCAATGCTAATAGGGATAAGAAGGGAAAATTTGAATCTAATTGGCTTGAGACCTATATAATAAATGTTAAGTTTGGATTAAGAGCCTACCAATTAGCCATATTAGATGGTGAAGAGCTCAAGGAGCCAATGAATATAATGCATTTAAAACATTTCTATACATGGCAAGTTCCAATTTACCTCTGTCTATGGGTCTCCACTCTTGGGGGCATATCCATTTACCTTTACACTTCTCTTCTCATTTTCCCATTCCTGACCCTATTCTTATAAATGGAAATCCATTATAGGTTTATACAACAGCAGGAGACAAATGTTTTAATCTGGAAAAAAGGCATTACTTGTTGTGTGATAGGGATAATTTGTTGAAGAGTCTCCTAGATTCACTTTATCCATTTTCACATATATCTTCCATCTCATCACATCCTCATATATAACACCATCATATCCTCTTTGATGATTATGTCTCCTCTTAGCCTCAAGCTAATCCTATCCTCGTTTATCTCTTGTTATCTCTAAGCCATGGTCTACATGTTCCCACTAACTTTATTATTATGGAAGGGCCAAAATAAGTCTTACTTTGGGATCTAGCATACACTATGCCACTGAATCTTGATCAATTATCTTCAACCCCATATACAGTTACTTATGATTCGATTAGATCCTTATTTTAATCTAGTAATTTTGGGCACAATACACCCCATGTATATACCACCTATCATCATTCATACCATTATCTATAATCATTACTCTCACCTATATATCTATTTTTTATCCCTATCTTTAAGTTTATTTTGTCTTGTTTTTATCTTGTGTATATGTGTGTATGTGTGTTTTGAATATGTGTGGTTTATTGATTAATCATTTAGTATTGTATATATTAATTATATTGTCTTGTTATCTTATATTTTTATGAGAACAATGATGGTCTAGGTAACTACTAAACTTATTTTGGGCACAATCACTTTTAAAACAAATTTCCCCCATGTATTAGGTGTGTAATGTATCTTTAACTTCTATCATGTCATTGGCACATGATTATTTGCCAGTGCAATATTAAAATGGATTGTTGACATTATTAATGGCTTCAAAATTGTCATCCATCCTATTCCCCCCCCCAATACTATCACCATCTAAGCCTAATCATCCTACCATCCCATCACTACCCCACCTCTTTAGTGCAGGGGAATTGTTACCCAAACCCAATTTATGAGACATAACAATTAAACATGGGTTAATCCTTATTTAGTACATTAATTAACATTTTATTTCATTATCCTATTTCAAATCAACACATCTCATTAACATTACATCATGTTACATCCATATAAGTTTGTTTTATAAGTTACATATCATCCATAAAATCCTAAGACATCATCACATAAATAGCCATCTATTTATCATATCAAACATCCATCTAATCTATCCACATATCCATCAACATATAAATAATCATCTATCTACCGTAATACCATACTACCACCTCATTTACTCAAATCCATATATCAATATCTAACTACTTACTCAACCATGACATCCAAATCATATAACACATCCAAATCCATCACAACACATCATATAACATCCTACACATACAACCATATATCTATATAATCCATCTAATCCATAAGTACATCCATCTCATCACATCATATAACCATACAAATATACATAATCAATGCATATCACAAAACCATAATCATCACTGCATAAAACATCACATCATATCAAAAGTCTCATCATATATAATCTCAAATGTCCACATAGAGTTCATGTCAAAAAATATATACAATATAAGGGCCCTGTGGGCATCAATGTGCTACACTAAACAAAATCCATATATATATGACCTCACATAGTCCTGGTTAGGCTCCTGGTTGTTCTCTAAGGCACTGGTGTATTGACTATGAGGAATTGGCTTTGAATGTAGGCACATACTCCTCAACTAGAACTAATGCCTCATATAAGTCCCTTTAATATTGCATCTTATATGTCAACCTCATAATGTTTTGCATAACCCCATCCATCCCCCTACTAGCATAGTTGTGTATACCTCCTTCTTGGCCCTCTCAGCCACCTATACCTCTCCTGTCATATCTCTAATATGAGTCTGAATTTGACTAATCTATGCCTATAACCTAGCAATCTATGTGTCTCAACTCTAGATCTGGATCTATAACATAACTACCTAAGCTTGTAAGTTAGTAACATGTCCTTATAACCCAAAAACTTATCCTTGTGCCTAGGCTAACTTCTCTTCCTACCCCTATAATCAAGCTTGGAGTTGATCTCTCTTCATGGTAATGCATGTTATCTATATGAGTCATGCTTATAATTCTACCCTAATACATGCTAGTAGATATATCTCATCCTCAATCAATAGCTATTGGGATGGTCCTACCCCATCATCATTACCACTAGCTCCAACTTGTGTTCCAACCACCCCAAACTATGCACTGCTCCCCCCAACCTAGGTCCCAATCCTTCCAACTTGAACTAGTGTAGTTGCCTGATCACCATCACCCCCATATACCTCTATCATATATGACACTTCCAGTCTATCTTGAGCATCCTACACTTGGACATGTCCTCTCCTCCATCTTCATAGCCTCACCTATGCCTAAAAAACCCTCCTAACCACTCCCCTTTATACCATAGGATTATGCCTAAGTAACCTCACTGATACCCTTTAAGCCCACCATGCGATATAAAATACTATCACTCCTAGATCTAGTAAAGGAGTCTAAAAATCCCATAGGATTGGGGCAAGCCTATCATAATCTATGCATGTTAAAGATTTATCCACTATCCTACCCCATTACAACCTCCCTTGGTCACTCTATGCAAATAAATGTTCCTTTCTTGGCACATATTGTAGGAGCCCAAACTATCTCTACACACAATTGGATCTATATCAGTTTATGATGAAATCCCTCTAACCTGTCAAGTAACACTTTGTAAGCATATACTACATCACCTTATCCTCATCCTCCCAACTAAACTAAAGTCCCCTATAGGTCATACAAGTGATATGCTCTGGCCACAAACTATCAAAAGTTTGTCTATAGATCCTCATCTCCCTGGCATGGCCTCTCTACACACCCAAATAAAATGTACCATCTAAAAATAATGGGATTGTGAGGCTCTCTAGCTACTCAAGTACCTAGTGGCCATTGAATAGCTATGTGCTTCTAGTTCTAAATCTATATTAAAAATGATGAATCCAAGCTCATATCTCTCTTGTAGACCCCCAAGTGTATCTCTCAATATAAATGAGCCAACACCACTAGCCCTCATGCAAAAACCCTAAAATCTTGAACCATGTCTACAACCACATCTCTAAGTCTTAGGTGGAACCATTATCTACTCTTATTTGATAGGAGTTTGCTAGTAATAAGAGACATCACTACTAGTGTTAACCAATCAATGGTACCCTATTGAAGGCATCTATCAATGTCCACCCATCAGTCCCACACACCAACTCGTAACCCTCCTACCAATATCTACACTATCACACTAAGTGTGTGTAATCACTAATAGATCATATCCCTTATCATTAATAGTTGTAAAATATGATATACATCCTCCAATGTCATCATCATCTCTCTGATCATGAAGTGGAAGGTACTCATCTCTGAGTGTCATTTCTCTACTAAAATAGTAATCAAGTCATGATCAATCTACACTATCTATATCATAGCTATGTAATATAACCCCACTAGTTCTAGAACCCCATAGTCTACAGGGGTCAATCTATACATCTCATGAAGAACCTTAAGACACCATAACTAAGATGCCATCATGCCTAAGTCATCCTACACCAATCACATAACTCATCACTAAATATATTCCATCACATATTCCTTTTAACCTCTTTCATCTAGTTGACTTACCTTCCAATCTTACTTAACATAAACCATCCACCCCAAATTCCATATAATCCTAACCTATTCATCCCTAACCTAACCATTCCCAACTTCTATCCTCAAATCCCTTCCCTAGCTCACTTACACCCATAATCTACTAACTACCCATCCTAAGTGACCTATATAAACCCTCCCAATCCCTACTTAACAATCCTATTTATCCTTAATCATCTAACTTACACCCTTAATCCACTAACTATCCATTCTAATCTCACTACCCTAATCCATCCTAACCTAACTTCTTTTCTTTCTAACTAATATCATCTCATCTAACTCCCTCACCATCTCTTCCTATTTGTCTAGCCCCCTAAGCCTTTTCATCTAATCCTCTATCTCTACATCCCTCAACTATTTTCTTCACCCTCGATAATATTGTTAGTCATGATTTTTAATTAACCTATGGCATTATCAAGACCACCACTCGAGTTTTGTGGTTTTTTATACTTGTGACTATAACCTCATGGTTATGCAAAACCATAGATCCCTAACTCATAGTATCATGATATCATGAGTTGAGACTTGTGGTTATAATACCATAATTCTAAAGTTATGGTATTGTAATACCATAACTCATGATGCAATATTGCTAGTCATGAGTTCAATAATGTGACTTAGAGCATTGCCCTTAGTCATAGTATTTTAGCCATGGCATCTTTGATCTAATTAATATGAAATAAATGCCAAAATTTTAAAAATTACCAAATGAGGGTCTAAAAACATACCAATGGTCCAGCATCCTTAGTGCTCTGGAACTCCTATACTCTCTTATCATGGTGAGAAACTCATAGGATCTAATCCATGTTTTAGCTCATAGAAAAAATTTCACCAAGGTTAAAATTCAAAATGAACTCCTTTTCACCCCTTTGTCTTATTTGACTCCCCTTTTTTTACACCCTCCTTCTGTCCCCTTTTTAACCCCTAACACCCCTATTCTCTTATTTTGTCAAACCCAAATCCTGTCAACTACTCCGTTATCCCACTTGATCATTGATTATCATCCCTTAGTCATCTGGGGCATGGTTTTTCTATTTCCCCATCATCCAACCTAATCCTGATTCATAACTACACCATCTTGAGGTCTTATAAGACTATGTAGGTAGTACCTATCCATGGTTTTGTGCTTATGGATAGCTCAACCACTATTAATCCCCAATCCCTGTCTTGTACCAAATTAATCACTCAATAATCATACATCAATTTAAGCTATGCATCTTACGTAAAGTGGCTCCTTATCACTAATCAACTCATTTAATATCCATTATAGGATTTTCAATCCCCCTTGGCATGTGTCTTTGCTATGGTAAATAACACCGACTTGTAGCCTATCTCATCCCTTTATTTCTCAGACCATATTTCCATTTGGGACATTCACATCTTATTAATGAGTCTCCATTTTGGACCTTGATCATTTGCCTAGAACCCATCTCTTAAAATTAAGCCACTTTATCCCATAACATCTATGCTTGGGGTCTTTCAATCATAGATACATCAATATTATGGGCATCCTAACCTCATCTCATCATCTTGGTCTCATCGCACCCTTGGGACATTTATTTGAGTGACCATCCAGGTCAGTTCTCCCCATATGTTCCCTCGAGGGGGAATCATACCTACTAACACCATATCCATACATGAATATGGTTTTTATTTGAAAGGCCATCACTCTTTACATCCTATCCACTCATAATGCCCTTTCAAAGAGGGGGAAAATGTATGTACCTAAATTTTCTCACCCTGATAATTCTACTAATTTTGTAAATTTAACCTATAACTATATTTCCTAGATAATTAACTAATATCCTATTTCATATTCCCCACATAACAACAACCTTATTCTACCTTTAAAACCACTTAATCACCCTCATTAGTCTAGTAGCTAAGCCTACTTACCTACTAACCTACCCATTAACCCACTTACCAACTTAAAAATACATTTTATTCACCTACCCATCTACCACATTATTAAACTAGCTATTCCTACATCCCTACTCCCTAATGGAGATTATAGAATTAGATGATTCTATAATATCATATAATTTAAACCTTCTCTTGTAGAATCCTCTATTCTAGACGTTTCCAAGGAATTAAAAATTACATGGAAAATCCTTGGCCATTGATCTCAATGCCTCAAAATTAAATGTAAGCCATTGATTTTCCCTCATATGGCTTATATAAACAAGCCAATTTCTCCATGAAAATTAACTTATAAATATTAAAGTTAACTTGATAACTTTCAGCCATAAACATCCTTCTTTCATTATCCAAGTATCCATATAGCCTTATCAAAGCCATTATCAAATGAAGAATCCATTATCAAGCATAATCACGTAATCTAACAATCCACTTATTTTGCACTCAAATCGGTTTGGAAATCTTGGAGGGGAGCTATAAGAGGTAAAATGATGGTAATTGATCTCATTATAATCATTTAATTATCTCTTTATCCTCTCTATTTGATGTTGTTTGCATTTTGGGTTTTTATTTCTAAAAATAGTAATATAGAAAGAATCCAAAATTCCTACTATACTTAATTTTTTTCTTTCATCATACCCTTGAATCTTTCTTGCTACATACATGTATGGATTGACTTATATATGTTGGGAATTATATTAAGAATAGGTGGAGTCTAATAAGGTTGATGATGAGTTCAATGATGATGTCATCTATGAAGATGATAGTGACTAGCTTCCAGACACATCATAATTTGATTTGGAGGAGGATGAATCGAAACTTGTAAGAACATTTTATTATATTTGGGGACCTTTTCATTTATTTGTTCATTTATGCTTTTATTCTAATATGGATTCTTTACTATTTCATAGTTTTATATAGAATATAAGATTGTGGACATGGGTATAGTCAAGTGACATGTGCACTATTGCTTGTTATGGCCATGCAACACATTCTATGGTGACAGTTGTCATCCATTCTAGTCACTGGAAAGACTTAACACTCATAATATTCATATTCATTATCAATATCTAGTTCCAAAGAGGCCTTCAAGGTGTATGGTAGTGGGAAAAAATGAGGGATAAACCATACACTAAAAGACAAATAGAACATATGCTAATAGTATGACTCTTAAAAAACTAGAGCCTCATCAAGAGAGATACGCTGGAAAGATCATGGATGGTGAGGGAGAATGTATCTATCATAGCTAATCCTAGTGAGATAGCCTTTAATACTATAAATGATGTGATGGTTGCATATGATTCTATGAAAAACTTGGAATGAAGAAGGGAAGCCTGTATATGACAGAGAAACTATAGTTGATGAGTGGAGTGAGAGAGATAATAGGTGAAGGGAATTATGCAAGCAACTATGGATGCTAGGTACAATGAAATTTTTTGATCACTTTCCATGAAGCAAAATTTAAGTTCATTTACATTTTTTCAAAATTAACTTGCATATTTATGGGCCACTCACCCCCTAAAATATAGAGAGATGACCCAAAGATCAGTTACACCAGTGATGATCGTGTTCCTTTGAGAGATTTTCCATAATAGAAAGGTAAAAGGATATGTTAGTATAACCCAAAAAAAATATCATGAAGAGATGTTTTGCATAAATAAACTCAATGATTATGTCCCAAAAAAATTACTATACTTCTAATTTCCACTAATGTTGATATGATATTCCTTGTTGATCATGTGTAGAGGAAGGCCACAGATGGAGGAGACCCTAGGGTGGATGTTTTATTGAGTGATGATGCTAGAAATGATTAGGATGATATCATAGTCAGTGGCTCTTACATGCCCTTTTGTTCATTCATTTTTTGTTTCATTTAACCCCATCATTATAGATTTTATTTTTTCTTGTACTTTAATGCAGGAATTGGATGGACATAGTGCAACACCATCCAAAGCATCATGGGCTTGTTGTTCAAGGTATGTTATCCATATTTTATTAAGCAAGCCAAAGAGTTTAATATTTACCTTTATGTCTTATTCTTGATATCTACCAAGTTTCTAACAATAATACATTCAAATGTAGTTGTTTTTAGGGGAAGGTGATGTATTTATATACTTGCATTCACTATGAGTCGACTTCCATTTGTACCTCATTTAGAATAATTTTCATGGCTATGCCATGAACATGGATATTGATACCACCCTGGACATGATTATCTATATATAAATATTCATGTGATATACATGACATGACATGTAATTAAACATATTATTTAGACATAACATTTTTATACAGTTATTTTGTTCAAAGATTGTGTTGGCAAATAAATGTTCCATCGATGATTGATTGCAGTATTATTTTGTTGGTTATTATTACTTTTATTAATGTTTTTCATGATGGTGCATGGTTAATTATTGCGTTGATGTTCACATTTTCTCATTTTATCATGTTTATATGTATGATGTGCACTGCATGTTCACAAGTCATGTTTAATGTTCATGTGTTTACCTAATTTTTGCATTTAATGTTATAAAATTTATTATTTAAGTGTGCATGTTTACATTAACTTAGTGTATGTTATGAAGTAACCATGGTGGGATGTAATGCATTATATCAATTTTAGCATGAATTGTACCTCATCCCAACACTTTTCTCATTTCATGTATTTATTTTTCAGGCATCATGAACTGCTCTCAGTCAAATGACTGATGACTATGGTTCAAGGAAGAGGAAGATGAATTTCAAGGAATGTAACACTTCAAATGATTATAACATGCATGTTGAAGGTGAAGTTTCCAACATTTCTATCTTATTTCTTAATGTTCATATATTATGAGTAACTTGCTTTATTATAACTTATAAGAGTAGTCCCTAACATTATGGGTAATTATAACATGTTCAATGTTTTAAGAATGTTCATAAACTGAAAAGTATATTGCATATTTTTTGTTTGTCTATATATACTTTTACTCCTATCTTGGGTGCATATTTTGATCGAATCTCCATTTTGACTAAGTTATCTATATTTACAAAGCTTCCAGGTAGTGAAGATCAAAATGCATTCCCCAAAATGCCAAACAAATTCAATGAAGTTATTGTAATGTTGAGATGTGAGGTTGCCTTGTCACCTGAAGACTTGGTTTGAAGTTATCATTAACATTGCTAGAAAACAAATATTTGATCATATAAAACTAATTGTTGACTGAGATTACTCAAAGTGTAAGGAAAAACATTCAAAATTTGGAAACCATAGTTGCTGAGAAGAACATAGTGGTTGCAGAGTTGCAAACCACTATTTATAAATTGAGTGAAAATAATTTAGAACTTCAACAAAAATGTATGAACTTGGAGGCTACCAATTCCTACATAAAATCACTCTATGACATTAGGGATGTGACTACCAAGGCCATACAGATAAAGCATGAAGGAATAATTTCAATATATTCCCATGAGCTAAATATTTTGAATGCAGTGTATGAGATATTTTTTTCTCAAATTCACTAGGTGAATGATAGTAACCTTGACATTCTAGACATAAACAATGCCAACTAGTTACATGCATTAACTATTGTGACCATTATCCTATGTATGGTTCTCATAATAGTTATAAACTAGTTGATACATTTATTATTGCTTTTAAAGATTGTTTAATATGAACATATTACTAAATTACAATTGTATACACATGGAATCCTAATAAATATAGGTGTATAATATAACTACATCTTTTTGTCTACCCACTACATATGTTATCTCTTTATTGCACATGGCGGTATGTATTATATGTTTGATTTATGTTCATTATAATCTACATGTAACATGGTGGCTTGTATTGTGTTGTGTGTTTCTAGTTTCAACATGGTGGATTCTAATATATATAGTGTTTGTATGTCCAATATGGTGCCTTATATGTCGAACATGATCTTCATTTTTTATTATGTTGCATGTCTTAAACATGTTATGTGTGAAATATAGAGAATTTTTATGATCCTAATGAGTTATTATATTGATGTAAATAAATTTAACCTTGTGTATGATGTAATTTCATAAAATTATCTCACTATAAGGATCTTCTACATTGGAAAGTTAAAAATAATATGTTTTTACAAGATTCTTGGATAGTTGCAAATAAGGAGGAAAAAACAAAGATTTGAATATTGTACATTAGGATAAGCCTAATTACATTAAGGAGGAGTTAATAAAGGAAGATAGATGAAGGTAATATGGATATACAAGACCTTAAGAAGGTCTGGAGAGGTCTGCAAAAGAGATCTGTAGGGGTTTGTTATGGAGTTGCAAAGGTCTCTTTGTAAACTTTTTAATATGGGATGAATAAAGAATTTTTTCTTTGAAAATCCTTATTGATTTTAAATCTATTGAATATTTAAGTTTTTTTGTTCAAGTTATTATGTATTGATTCGATGTTTTAGTACTCCATTCAATTTGGTTAAGGTATACCAACAGGGTTTACAAAGAATGGTCTAATAAATAGATGCATTTCTATATGAGTTACTAGATGTATGAGACTTGAAGGTTGTGTGAAATAGTAGGAAGTACCTTTAAAGAACCCAAAAAAAATATTAAAAGTCCCTAAAATTCATTAAAAACTATGAACATTCCATTTTTGACCTCTCAATTTTGTGTTTTGGGTAATAATCTATGATAGTCATGTTTAAGAAGTTGTTTATATCATTTTAAAACTCGTCAATACCTTTCATTTATAAATAGAGTTGTACAAAGATATAAGAGAGTTTATCCAAATATTATAACTCCATGAAAGTCATTAAGAGTTAAAAACTACAATTTTGTTTGTTTCAGCCTCTATATAGGACTGTATATAAGGTTTAGGAGAAGAAACCTCTAACTTAATAACATCTATTGAAAGTCATTAAAAACTCTTCTACAACTACATGAAGCCATTTGGAAGATGATTCAAACATATTTATGAGTTTTAAGATCATGTAAGGATCTATATAGAGGACTGTGTATTGTCATGTTGTAGGTGTCCATCAAAAAAGATAATGACAAGAGAAGATTGATTGGTTTTGCATTTTTATTAGACTTAACATCAAGTGAAAGGTTGTTATTATTACCTAGTAATTGTATAACATGTTGAAAAGGTAATTCAAGTTATTGGTGTTTAATTTGAGATAATTTTCTTTAAGGAGATCAGAATAGGCCTATGTAGACCTAAGAAGACATAATTGTTCTTAGATCACTCTTTTAAGAAACCAAAGAAATGAAGATTGGTATATTGTTAATATAAATAGACTATGAACATTATAAAGGTTATGTAAAATACTACTAAGAATATTTGAAAACCTAAGACATTGTCATTAGTGATATATTGATGACTATGTAATTTAGTTTGTGCATGTGTATGAACAAACAGAATCTTAAAAGGTTTTAAGATGAATAACCTATCTACAACTCTTCATATGCTATGCAGTCTTATGTGAAATTGGAGGAACATAATTCAAGTAAATTGGGAAATAGTTCAAACCTTTAAATATTCAAAATAACCTAATCTTAAGGATTGTGTTGTAATAAAGGTATAGGTGCACATAACCATTAAGGTTTAAACAAAGTTATAAACCTTAAGAAAGTGATCCAATAAAACTAAGGTATGAGAAGGGTTAAAATAGCTTGATAAGAAGATTCCTGGTCTTGATGAATCTGATACTTTCATCTATTGCTCATAGACTTGGGTACAAGACCTAGCGTAAAGTAAAATTCATTGTCTAATATAAAATTGGTAAAGCAGGGTCTTCAAAAAGAAGTCTTGTTAGGATGTGAAGTCATTGTTCACAGTCACTATTCATGAATCACTACTTATATGTAATATTCATAGTCACTATTCATGGTGATGTGGCCTGGGGGTTATGTGAATGGTTAATGATGTGGTTAAGTGACGACTTGGCATGACCCATGGTGGGTGGTATGGCCCATAGAGCATCTTTGAAGTTCAAAAGAGGAGAGAGAAATGGGGCACATTTCTCCACTAAATCACATGGGTTGGTTTTTGGAAATCATTTGAGGACATAATGATAGTGGATCACATATTTTTACTTACGCATGTGTTTTTGGGGTGCATTTATCTATGGGCTCCTAGTTGGTGAGCTTAAAAGTGAGAATCTTTTGACTCACACATATGTGTACATAGGAAAGTGGGAGACAAGGATCACTATGTTAGATTGAGGCCACATGTGGAGTGGGTCATAGCACATGAGAGATCACATGGATTTTCACATGGAGTACTCAAGTGGGCATGATGAGATGCCATTCAAAGGCTTGACCTTGGCACATGGGGGGACAAGATTCCCTATCGATGAATAGTGCTCCCACATAGAGTATGGCATATTTTTCTCCTCTCTCTCTATTTTTTCTCTATGTTGTAAATTTTATTTAATATCATGATATCTCCTTTATAAATTCATCATATTAGAGGATTCATGCAAGCCTTGGGCTTGAATGTTTGGAGGTTGGATCTTGTAGGATAGTTTATCTTGGTTTACAACCTAAATGCTTCAGGTGGAAGCATTGAGTGATTTGTTTGTAATCACTGAAGGATTTGCTATAGAGGAGTTGTTGTATAAGAGAGTTGATGTTGAGTTTATTAATGAATTCTGGAGCTACCATTTTGCCTATGGTTTTTCCTTTCACATTACAAGAGTTCCATGTAATATCTATTTAATGTGTCCTTTTGCTTATTTTTATTTTATGTAGATTATTTTTCACATTATTTACTTGCATAATAGGATATAGTTCATTGATCTAACATGTAATATCAAGACTTTATTCTTAATAGTTGGTATTAAAGCTTTGGTTGTGAAGCTTTTATTCCTAACAGCTGGTATCAAAGCTTTAGTTTAACACCTAACATCTAGTATTTTCTATGTACCTAGGGATATGATATATTATTGTATTTTATTATAGCTTCAATAAAAAATTTGAAGAGAAACTCCTTATATTTTGGAAGATATACCCAGATTAGTAAAAAAACATAAAATAACAATAACTCCCACAAAACTGATCAAAAAACCTTAATTTTTTTACTGTGCCTTCTTTAAAATATTATCCATATCCAGTAAAAAAATTATGAAAAAATTCAAAACCAATAGAAGTATATTGATGATTCCATAAAACTAGGGTTTCACCACTCACAAATTACCCAAATCGAAGATTTGATACCACTTGTTATGATCCACACTTATAATATTCAAAAATAATGTAAAGATCAATTCAACACAATAGATATTGGTGGACCAAGATTTCCAAATATTCAATATATGCAGAATACCCTTAAGGTAGTGCAACACCATATAATACTCCTTTAGAAATGAATAACTCCACAATGTCTCTTTGAGGGGACAACCTCCAATATCCTCTTATAATAGAAGACTCAATGCTTACTTGATATCTTTACAAAGATAATCATCTCCTTTGTATAGACCTATAATGGATGGGTAACCTCCTAATCCCAATGTAGGCTGACCATTACCCAATGCACTAATTCCACAAGTTACTCCATTACTAATATATTAGACCCATATAACTATTATGGGGGATGTGTGCCACATGTCAGCATCTCCATCAACCCATATACAATAATATATCATATCCCTAGGTGCATAGCATCATTAGAGCTTTGGTTGTGAATCTTTGATTCCTAACAGTTGATATCAGAGATTTGGCTACAAATATTTGATTCCAAACATCTGGTATTCGAGCTTTGGTTTTAAAGCTTTAATTTCTAATCATTGGTATCAGAGCCATGGTGAAAAAATCCATGTGTGAGTGTTTTCTATTATTGGTTGGTTGTGTGCAAGGTGAAACTACTATGACAAGAGGAGAGACCAAGTGGAGATTAAATAATAAAAAAATGAGGTGTTTTATTTTGGCAAGTATATCTTGGTGAATATCATGATCTCTTTACGTTGTTGAGGAAAAGCCCATAGGAGAATTAAAGGAAAAGCTAAAAAATCTGTCAAATAAGTCAGGAACCTACACAATGTTCCTGTTAATGGAAAAGCAACTCTACAGCTTGAGGAATAAGTTAGACTCCTTTAGAGGAGGTGGTAGATAACGCATGACCTTATTATGGTTCTTAGAAATAAATAGAAGGGGTATTGATGTGGTATACTACTGACCACATGTTGCTAGCTAAGATGTTGTACAATAAAAATCTATGCAAAAGAAGGAGGTACAAAGAAACCTAAAGTTGTACCTATTTTGAAGTGGTTGAGGAAGATGAAGATGAAGATGAAGATCAAGATCAAGATGAAGATGAACAAGTGAGACTTGGTGTTCCTAAAATGATAAGTTTGGTGTTGACCATTGGACTCAGGGTGCTAGAGTGTTGTGTATATGGTTTTGGCATTTGGCTAGGTCAACTAATGCATGGACTAACACTGAAGGCACATGGGTTAGTGTTTTGGCAAAATTCGATAGAGTAGGGTGCATTTTGAATGTTGACTCAAAAACATAGTAGGTAGAGTGATGCATCGAGTAGTCTGATGAATTCCTTGGAGCTATGATTGGTCCATTTGTATCATGTTGATAACTTGGAGGCTATTTGGAAAAGTCTAGTTTTGAATTTTATGAGATAATCTCTCCTCACTACTATCAAGAGTGTTATGTGCACTTGTTACTATTTAAGGAATTGGATCAACATGATTGCTACATGGTGATCTTTCTTAGGGAGAGATAAATAAAAATATTTGAGGCAAAGAGTTACATGTTTGATTTGAAATCATTGTATAGGTTAGTGTTGGTACCACACATGTAGTACAATAATTTTAGGACCTTCATGGGAGCCTATGTGTTATGACATGTTATAAGAAGGCCCTAATGTGATCATTGTTTTAATGGCTCAGTAGAGACACATGAAATGAAGGTGATAGGAGGAGCAAACTAAGGATGAAGATCCACAAGGATGGGATATCAAGGAAATACCCCATGTTTTGCATTTTTTGAGTTGTCTTTCCAAGAGTGTCTCAGATGAGGAGAAGACATGTTGTGTCTTATGTATTAGATTCATCAGGATTAGAAAGCCATGTAATGTCATGGTGAGTACTAGACTGGATATTCTAAAGTAGTGATAGTTGTGAGTGGTTCATGGTAGAATATTAATTGGAGGATTGGTTTGTGGAGAAGTGAAAAGTCACTTTAATGTTGTAATCTATTATAAAGGAGTAGATGTTGACAAAGCCAGTTAGGGAAAAGAAGTTTTAGTAGTGCAAAAAAATATTTATTGGGTTTGTGTCAGGGCAGTAGAGGGCATGGATGAGAATCTGTTTAGAAAATAATTAGGTGTGGTAAAAGCCTATGTATATTGACTTCAAGTGGGAGAATGTTAGGATGTGAAGTCACTATTTAAAGTAATTATTCATGAATCACTATTCATTGTCACTATTCATGGTGATGTGGCCTAGTGGTGATGTGGATGATTAGTGATGTGGCTAGGTGATGACTTGGCATGACCCACGGTGGGTGGTATGTCCTATGGAGAATCTTTGAAGGTCAAAAGAGGAAGAGAGATAAATAGGGCACGTTTATCTACTAAATCACATGGGTTAGCTTGTGGAAATCATATGAGGACATAATGATAGTGGATCACATGTTTCTACTTAGGCATATATTTGTGGGGTGCAGTTGTCTATGGGATCCTAGTTGGTGAGGTCAAAAGAAGGAATATTTTGACTTACACATGTGTGTACGTAGGAATGTGGTAGACAAGGATCACTATGCTAGATTAAGGTCACATGTGGGGTGGGGCATAACACATGGGAGAGAACATGGGTGTGCACATGGAGTGGTCAAGTGGGTATGATGAGATGTCATTCAAAGGCATGACCTTGGCATATGGGGGACAAGATTCCCTATTGATGAATAGTGTTCCCACATGGAGTATGGCATAATTCTCTCCTCTCTCTCTATTTTATCTCTATGTTGTAATTGTTATTTAATATCATGAGCTCTCCTTTGTAAATTCATCTTTTTATAGGATCCATACAAGCCTTAGGCTTACATGTTTGGAGATCAGATCCTGTAAGCTAGTTTGGCTTGGTTCATAACCTGAATGCTTCAGGTGGAAGCATTGAGTGATTTATTTATAAGCACTGAAGGAGTTACTTTGGAGGAGCTATTGTATAAGAGATTTGATGTTGAGTTTATTAATAAAGTCTAGAGCTACCATTTTGCCCATTGTTTTTCCTTGCACATTGTAAGGTTTCCATGTAATCTTTATGTAATGTGTCATCTTGCTTGTATTTATTTCGTGTAACTTATTTTTTGTATTGTGTACTTACACAGTAGGATATAGTTTATTGATCTAACATTTAGTATCATGACTTTATTTCTAATGGTTGGTATCAAAGCTTTGGTTGTGAAGCTTTGATTCCTAACATTTGGTATCAAAACTTTGGTTATGAATCTTTGATTCCTAGCATCTGGTATCAGAGCTTTGGTTGTGAAGATTTTATTCCTAACAAGTTTGAACTAAGGGACATCAGTAATGTGGTCCACACTTTATCATAGTAAGAAATAAATTCTTAAAGAGGGTGGTATCTCTAAGATGTTCTTGAAGAGGTATGTCAGTCTTAGAACAAGTATAAAGACTTAGTATGTAAATTCATTAGACCTTGTGTTCATCCATGGTGAGTATAAAAAGGGTTAGTCATTAAAGGGGTTGAGAGGAGTGGGACCATATAGAAAACCCTTGTCATATAGAGTATAATCTCATTGGTCTTGCAAGACCAATCTCAAAGGGATAATAGTCAAGTAAAGGGTTAATATAGACTATAAAGGAAGTACTTACATACCTAGTTACAAGTATGAATAATTTGTAGACCTTAAATAAGAGTGATTGGTAATTGAACCTCAAATAAGGTTAGTGAATAAGAAAATCCAAGGTTAGTTAAGAATAAAATAAAGTGATATACTAAAAATATTGTGTGATTGACCTTCAATAGGTTATTGAATAAGAAAATCCAAGGTCAATTAAGAATGAAATAAAGTGATATACTAAAAATATTATGTCATTGACCTTCAATACATAAGATTGTGTGATTGATTCTGAGATAGTCATAAGCCTTCTCCTATGTAACTTAGCTTCTGGATAGGTGATGATGTAGTTCATGGTTTATGGACTATGCACAGGTTGAGGGCTATTAAATATGGAAAATTCAAAGTCTTTAACCTTTCTAAAAGTTTTTGAGGGTTAAATACACCCTATACACCTATATCTTGCTTTCCCAATGAGCCTTAATCATTTTACACACATAAAAGGATACAACATAACCACCATTATATGACCATCAAAACATAGTCTTGTACCTTGAATCTTGTAACTTACATGAACACCAAACTATCACAAAATAATGATTTCAATGCATTAGATATAGCAAGTCATACATGTAATAAGAAAGAATATGGATCATAAACACCAATGAAGTCATCAATAAAGAGTGAATACCCATTATATAAAATACATGAACACCAAACTATCACAAAAATATGATTTTAATGCATTAGCTATAGCAAATCACATGTGTAAAAAATTAGAAACTAGATCATAAACACCAATGAATTCATCAATAAAGAGTGATTATTTATTGTATAAAATAGTTACATAATATAATCATTGTGAGAGTTATCATCTTCATCAATAGTAAAATAAACATAATTAGTTTAAAATACTTCAGTAACATATTGTCTGTTGATCTTTCTTTTCACCAAACACTAAGTCCACTATTCACTATATGAATCAACATTGTCACCTAATGGATAATACTCGCCATCACTATCAATACCTTTGGTGGGTGTGAATACGTAAAGAGGCTTCATTCAAAAAATTATTTGGATCGATTAGAAGAGTGTAAAATTGGTGTGGTGGGAAATTGTGTATGTCTTCCACAACACTACAAAGGGTTGTGTTGGAAAAAGTCTTGTTGCCTTGTTCAGGACCCCCAGCTCATGAAGAGCACAGTTGATTACCTTTGTATAAGCAACTAAACATGGAATTTAACTAGAAGTAACAAGTAACAAGAAATTAGAAATAACACAGAATATGAGAGACAATACCCAATTGTATTAATACTCTTCCAGAAGGAAATATAACAAAGAAGATGCCAAAATCTTCTTCACACTCCTCTAGGGCTCCCACACCTCTAGGGCATAAACAATAAATCTCTTCAAGAGTTCTCTCTCTCAATTATGGTCAAAACACACAACTCAAACATAGAGTTGTTGTTCACCTCCAACTAGTCAGTATAAATACTGCTAGTACCACCAATCAGTAACAATACTGCCAGTCCACCAAGTACTCCACGTACTCCAAGCCCGAGTACACCATGTACTCCAAGTAGATCTCCCCTGATCTTGCTACCTGTTGTGTTGCTAATCTCCCTAATCTTCCTGCCACCTACAGATCAACTTGGTTTTGCACACCTGTAAACCTAGACCTCACACACACACACACACACACACTTGCAGATCAACCGACCTTACTTACACATGTAGATCTGACCTGATCTTGCTATACCGCATATCAACTTGGCCTTGCACACCTACTGACTAAGATCATACACACCCAAAAGAACCCTTGTCCTTGCCTTACCAAGTCCTTATGATTCTCCCTTAGATAGAACCCTTCTAATTCTATAGAAGCCTTCTGGTTCTAAAATCTTACAATACAGCCCATGAGTCTATTATATAGATCCCATACAAATAATAATTAGAATTCTAATTAAAATAATTAGAACCACATCTCCAAGACTAAAATTAGTCTTTACATGCAAACTAGTCGTTCAACAAACTAACTATTCATGTAACAAATAGTTATGGAATGCACATGCGACCGACATCGGTCCCTGTCTGTTTGGAGGTGACCAACGTCGGCCGACTCCTGACAGATGTCAGTTGCTCTGACACTGGATATGACTGACGTCAGTTGATCAGACTGATGTCGATTGCTCTGCCACTCAGCAACCTCCTTCTCTGTTTGCATCAGTGAAGCTTTTAGCTCCACAACCTAACAATCTCCCACTTGGAGATAAACAGTTGCACCTATACCTATACCTATACCTATATGTCATCTAATTTGTTTCTTGGCTTGTATCCCTCTTCAAGTTCAACTTTGAGGACCAACCACCACACATCTTGTGGTGCTCCGCCTGTCATCCAAGTAACATGCCGCATCTGCATCTACAAACCCATGTAGAAAAGAACTTGACCCTGCATAGCATGAATTCTTGCTACTGGTCCCTCTCAAATACCTGAGAATCCACTGAAATGCACTCCAGTGCTTCTTTCCTAAATTGGCTATGAACTTACTGACAACACCCACTGCTTGGGCAAACTCAGGTCTAGTACACATGTACTCAACCTCATCATGTGAATTAGGACACTGTTCATAGAATTATCCAACCATTGGTGTGCTAATTGGTTTCACACAATCATCTAGAGACAAAATCAACCTGTGACCTTCCCTATCTCTAGAAACACACTCATGCCAAAGAATTTCACTGCTTCTAAATTCTTCATGACATACCACTAAACTAACTTTACCTTTAGTTCAGCAACTCCCTGCATGTGTGACCCTACAACAAGCATACACACAACATACAGTAACAAGATAATGTAGCTAATATTATCCAACCTGGTAAAGGAAACACAATGGTTATAATGACATTGACTAAAGCCATGCTTTGTCATACACCTGTCAAACCTGTACCACTGTCCTGCAGCTTGCTCAAGACCATATGACTTGGCCTTCTGTCTCACCTGTCCATTCACTCTATTCTTTAACCTAGGAATCCATTCATCTTTCAGTGCTTTCATCCCAGTTAGCAACTCTACCAAATCTCCCATTTGGTTCTTCTCCAAGGAATCAAATTCCTAAGTCATGCCATGCTTCCACTGTTTCCTAGATCCTACCTGCTCTGCTTCTTTAAAAACTGCTTCTTTAAAAACTTCTTGGTTCTTGACCATCAATGAGCAATAAGTAGTATAAAGAAGAGGAATAATGAAATTGAGGTTTACATACCCTTTCAGACCTCCACATGGGTGTTTGAGACTCATTGACAGCTTTCTATCCACCCAAATTTCATTATGTCAGTGACTGATGTCGATCGCCTCCCAGTCTGCACCCGACTGATGTCAATTCCCTACAACTGACCTAACTATCGATGTCAATTCCCTGACTGATGTTGGTGTCCACCCGACTGGCGTCAGTGTCCACCTGCCCAACATCACCAACTTCAATTTGCACATGATCGATATTGGTACCTATCTGATCGACATTGGTTCTTCTCTGATTGACACTGGTAACTGTGTTCTCTTGTGAGTGATGACTTTTTACCCACAAGCTTACTTTGGATCAAAACCCTATCCAAACTACCCTGCTCAATTTTATTCAGCCTCCCTCACTGATCACTGTCCATCATCTCCTCTATGAACACCAAGGCTTTCCAATTCTTAAGTTTGTCAAAGACATCTAACTTCTTCTTAAGAACATGCATCTCCTTCTTGCTCATGTGACCAAGCCTACAAAGCCACATCCTTGCAACAGAAGGAGAATTAGTAATATAAGTAGATAGATAAAGAATACCTACTTTCTTACCACCTGCTAATTCAAGTGCATCCATTGTGAGAGTTACTATGCATCTCTCATCACCCAACTTTCCTGAGATTAGACTCCTCTCTACGACCGGGACCTGCATGACATCCTTCAACACCCATGTTTTGGTCGTCTACAATTTCAGCCACACTTCCCCTTTGCCAACAATTTGACAAGGCTCACCAACCCCTAAATAAATCTTTCCAAAGTCTCCAAAGACATTAACATGGAAAAATACTCTATTTCAGGCTGCATGGAAAGAGACAACAGAATCTATAAAACAAGATTCTACTTTATCCAAGGAACATACCAGAGCATCCTGTGCAACATCTACTTCTTCAGTTCCTTCATGCTGATCTTCTACCAACCAACAATATTTCTTTACCTGCTCTTTCTTTCCATAACCCCGTAATTGATCATTCTTGCTTTTGAATTCTTCCATACTTTCTTCTACCATTGCTATACTCCCACTCAATCAGAAACCCCTGAGAGTGACCTATAATCAACAAACACTAACCTGCTCAACCACTTGTTAGTTGATCCTAGCTCTGATACCAATTTTTTAGGACCCCCAGCTCATGAAGAGCACAGTTGATTACCTTTGTATAAGCAACTAAACATGAAATTTAACCAGAAGTAACAAGTAACAAAAAATTAGAAATAACATAGAATATGAGAGATAATACCCAATTATATTAATACTCTTCCAGAAGGAAATACAACAAAGAAGATGCCACAATCTTCTTCACACTCCTCTAGGGCTCCCACACCTCTAGGTCATAAATATTAAATCTCTTCAAGAGTTCTCTCTCTCAATTACGGTCACAACACACAACTCAAACATAGAGTTGTTGTTCACCTCCAACCAGTCAGTATAAATACTGCCAGTACCACCAGTCAGTAACAATACTGCCAGTCCACCAAGTACTCCACGTACTCTAAGCCTAAGTACACAACGTACTCCAAGTAGATCTCCCCTAATCTTGCTACCTATTGTGTTGTTGATCTCCCTAATCTTCCTGCCACCTACAGATCAACTTGGTTTTGCACACCTGAAAACCTAGACCTCGCACACACACATACCTACAGATCAACCGACCTTACTTACACATATAGATCTCACCTGATCTTGCTATACCACAAATCAACTAAGCCTTGCACACTTGTTGACTGAGATCATACACACTTGGAAGAACCCTTGTCCTTGCCTCACCAAGTCCTTATGATTCTCCCTTGGATAGAACCCTTTTGATTCTACAGAAGCCTTCTGGTTCTACAATCTTACAATACAGCCCATGAGTCTATTATATAGATCCCATATAAAAAATAATTAGACTTCTAATTACAATAATTAGAACCACAGCTCTAAGACTGAAATTAGTCTTTACATGCAAACTGGCCGTTCAACAAACTAACTATTCGTGTAACAAATAGTTATGGAGTTCACATGCGACCGACATCGGTCCCTGTCTGTTTGGAGGTGACCAACGTCGGCCGACTCCTGACCGATGTCAGTTGCTCTGACACTGGATATGACTGACGTTAGTTGATCAAACCAACGTCAGTTGCTCTGCCACTCAGCAACCTCCTTCCCTGTTTGCATCAGTGAAGCTTTTAGCTCCACAACCTAACATCAAGATGGTTACTTCTAATGCTAAAAGGTTCAAAATTCACTCTAAATAGGATCTTCTCACCAATGAAAACATTTTGAAATTTATACGAGTGTACATACACATTAAGATCATTTGATACCTTTATTGGAAAATATTTTTCTAGGAACAGCATTATGTATGTCAAGATGACACCAAAAGTATTCCAAACATCTAGCAAAACCACATTGCCGTTCGGCCATTCAAAGGACTATTACATGAAGAAGTCACAACCATGACTTTATATTAGTGTCAAAAACTTATAACTGGCCATAAGAATGTGGTACAAAATAAATGCTTTATTATGATGTAAAATAACATTAGACCATCTCAAACCATCAAGTTGAATGAAATCTACAATGTATTTTAGCCCCCTCCAATTAATGTGCCAAAGTTAGTTCATCTAGGACTAATTTCTTATTTCATATGTGATTGTATAATTATTTTATGATTTCTACAACTCTACCAATTTTTTTTGCAATCTATGAACACTCCTGCCACACAATTAAAAAACATTTAGCAATAATTTCCAAAAATTACCAGCTATGATAACTCCATATCTTTAAAATTAACCATGAAAAATCCATGAAACTTTGTAGAGAGGTGAAATAAGGTGAATGTTAAGTTTTAAAGGCACTTTTAAGACTTTTGAATACTTTTACTTGAAGATATTATAGTTTTATCAATGCTTGCAATAAAGATGTTCACAAAATAATGCAAGTACTTACAATAAAGGTAAAATGCTTTATCATGGGAGAACAACATTTATGTCATGTACCTGGCACTATTATATTTGAATACATCTTATTTTTTAGTTTTTATAATATTATTATGTAACAATGATAAGAGTAGTTGAATACTAAGACTTGAAAGATAACTCTATTGGCACTCTACTAGAATAAACAAAACACTATGTACAAAAGAAACTTAGCTTTATTGCAAACTATAGAGATATAGTGGTTTGATTTATTGTATTCACCTTGTTTTAGCATAGAATAAGAGGATTAAATTCAATATAAGATGAATTTGCATTTGTCTTATGATATAACTAGTCGAAACCTTCAAAAATCTTGTTTTTGTGTAGTTATAGTCATTTGTAGGCACTAGAAACATGTAAAAAGGTGTGCATCAACTTGGTTTGAGTATTTTAATGGTTGAAGGAGGATATCAAGAGTCTATCATAGGTGTTGAAATATTGGATCATTCCCAAACCTTATGAACAATCAGTTATTAGCTCTCAGGTCCTTGTATGTCTTTCAAGAGCCTATCACGGGTGTTTTATATAAAGGTAATAGGAGGTATTCAACAAATATAAGAATACAAAGAAGGTTAAAGTCTTCTATTAAATTTATACTTGTAATTAGTCTTTTAAGTATGATTGAGATCAATTAATCAACTAATATCCTAAAACACTAGGTAAATATAATGAAGTGGACTATAAACCTAATAACATGAAGAACATTGTACAAAATGTTTAGACTTGTTGGCATGGAAATTTGTCAAGGGAAAAATAGACATTTATCATCAATATTTGAGGTACAAAGTCCCTTTCCTATTAGTAGGTAGAGTTACCTTTATTTAAACCTAAAATAGTGCATTAAAGAAAACTATTTACAATAAAATTAGGTTTTACTAAGGTAGTACTTTTGACCTGAAAGTATGAAAAGGTTGGAGAAAGGAAAGGAAGATAGATAAATATACAAAAGAAATATATTGTGAAAATATAAGAAGGACAACATAACCAAAAAGCTCAACATGGAAACTTATTGGAGATGTCGAAGCAAATGGAACGTAATTTTCTTTGAAAATATATTTCATTCAATGGATGGGAAAGACAAATAAATTTATAAAAACATACACCAAAATGACCATATGACTAATAACAAAAAATGATGATCCTTATATATTTCTTTTGCTAAAAAGTAAAACATTTACTTCCTAACTCTACTGAGATTTCTCCAAAATGAAACTAACAACTATAGATTCAAAAAGAAATGTTATAATTAAATTTTCATGATTAGTGACTAGTTTATAATAAATTTGATAACATTCTAAAGATGAAAATGCAAATACATGCAAATAGTAAATACATACATTATCTACATAGAATTTTTTGAACACAAAGTCTACAAAAGATCTCTTTTATATTGAATTTTGAGGGATTACAAGTGTAATTTCCACTTTCATAAGTTTTCTTCAAAATTTCTAATTATTAATACCCTTACAAATGAGCCCCTAAGATGCAGGAGCATCACTCATGGAACCAAGTGAATGCAAATTTTGTCTAATTTAGGTGAATGGAGAATCAAAATAAATGTTTAGGAGGTGGGTGCAGTGTTAGGAGACTTAAAATGCATCTTGGAATGCTTTATAAATCCTTTGGAGTGCATAGGACGGTCAAAGGTTCAAATCTTGAGTTTTCCCACCATTTTTGATGTATTTGAATTTTCAATATTTTGTAATAGAATAGTTGTCTTACAATGAGGTATAGTGGTCCAAAAGTTGTCACATGAATAGAAATGTTTAGGGAAAACATTTTAGGTATATTTAATTGTTTTTATTCATCATATTGTATGGATTCATCACCTTTGGTTTTATATTAAGGGGTAAGCATTTTTTCAAGGGACTTTAAAAAAAAGTAGTTATGACAGTTTTGGGGTAGATTTAAAGACATGTTTTATTGGTTTTGTAATCAGTTGTACTGTGCTTTTTAAGAGAGAAAGGGTGGAAAATGAATAATAAAATAAGTTAAGTTTAGATTTTTAATGAGGGGGAGATAATTCTATTTTTTTGTATACAATTTCATGGTTTCCCTGTGTAGACACAATACTAGGGATTGTCTTTTGGAAGAAATTAATGAAAGAAGATGTGGTGATGTTGTGTTTGGAGTCTAAATGAGTTTTTGAGTATTTTCCTATATTTTTTATTGTATTCATAGTCATTCATTGACTAAATTTTATGTTCAATAATAATACAAGTCCATAGAGGAATGTTTATATAAACTGTGAGCTCTCATCGTAATAGAACAAAAGACACATAGTTCTCAAAGTGATAGATTCTTGGTACCACGAAGGAATGAGTGTTGTTATGATTCATTTTCTATGTTGTTTCCTTAAAATATAAATCTTTCAATGCATGCTACCTAATTTTTAGGGCATGATTGTAATCTCAGTTCGGTCAAGATCAATGAATGAAAAGTTACTAAAGTTTGTAAATAATTGATGCTTGAATAAGGTGTAATAAGTATTGGTGAAACCTTTTAGATCATACATGTGGATTATAAACCATTTTAAGTCTTCTCAAATCCCATTAGTGCATTGGTAGATCTTGAATATATATAATTGTGTGTTCATTATGAATTAAGCAGTAAATAGGGTATAAAGAAAGAACATGATGAAGACACCATGAATAATAGTTGAGGATTATAAAAGGACCATTGAGATATTTTAAATCCCATTCAACTGAATATAAATATAATAAACCTTCTTATAAAATAATGTGACAAGAATTAGTTTGTTGAAAACCTATATACAAGAGTGTGTCTTCATTTTAATCAAGAATGAGTTATAAAAGGTGAATACAAGAGTTGTGGTGTCAATTTGATGGTCTAAGAAGCTGAAATGAGAGTTTTTAAAGATAACTAATCTATTCATTTAGTTTACAATTTGTTAAAAATCTCATCAACCCCCAAAATACATTTTTAGTTCTTGCATGCTTACATATAGGTTCACTCTGAACCAAGACCAAGTTAGAAAAGATTAGTAGAAGATTTATTTTGTCAATTTGATGACTAGGAAAGGTTAGAACAATTCATACTTAACTTAAACAAACATATTTAATCCTTGAATCCTCATTTGGATTGAAAAGCAACAAGTTATACTCTTTTGGGTATAGATAGGGTTCTTAAAACATAAAGCTAGGGTTTTGATTAAGAAATATAATTTCCTATAGATTAAACTAGAAAAATCATCTAAAATTTGGTGAAAAGATTGGTTATAGTGCAATAAAATAGATTTTTGAGGTTTCACCTAGTTTTTGTATGTTTTGACACATGTAAGAAGGATTGTGTATGTTTATAGGTAAGAGAGACCTAATTTGGCCTAACAGAGGCTGAGAAGAAGCTAGAAAGAGAAGTTAGAAGAAGAGTTAAGACCTATAATTTTGTAGAGATAACAATCTCAAAAGAGGGTATCTAGTTACATGCTTGGTTTGGTGTTTTCAATCCATACAAAACTATACAAGTTATTTTAGCCTTAAAAAAAGGCTACAAGGAATAGCCTGATGGATCAAGAAAGTGGCTAAGTTGGACAAAAAATTAAAGAAGTATGTTGATATAGATATAAAAGGACTCTAAATACCATAAGGAGTCTATGAAGATGAATCATATCCAAAAGGCAATAAAACATCAGTATATCCTAGTATAGAAAGAGATCATTGATAGAAAGATATTGGCATTTTGTAGATCATCTCTACATCATTTAGTAATAAAGCTAGTTATCTCTTGGTGTGGGTGATTGGTAACTATTTCAAAGAATATAGGACCTTCCAAGGTAAATACAAATTGGAAAACATGTGCCTAGAACTCAATTACAAGGTAGGTAACCAAGAATAAAGACCCATGGAGCAAAAAGTGGATTTAGGTAGCAGAGATCAAGATGGCATTATGGAATAATTGATTAGTTAGATGACATAGTTGATAGCACCTTTGGTTATGATCATGGAATCCATGGATAATGCTATTAAAGGATGAGTACAAAATTTAGATATAGTACATGTGAAAGAATATGGAAGACAACAAGGTCAAGAAGAACATTTTGCAACCAAGATCAATTGGAGAAGAGGGTAGAGCAGTATTCTAAGAAGCCATGAGGCCACAAAATTATATGGTAGAATGTCAAGAAACCATGAGATCACATCACCATGTACATGAGGTAAGGTCATTTGCAAATTATAAAGAAATAACTAATGGGTTTCATAAGACATAGACAAAGACCAACCTTCCAAGGATAGTGTTGGCATTGTAATAGAGAAAGACATAGAGCAATAGAATGTCCCTTACAAGTTAGTAGGGATGGTCAATATAATGCAATAAGATCATGTGAAGAAAGAGGATAAGTGAAAGATAGTTTTTGCTCATGAAAAGGGTATTGTTTCAATAGAAAGGATGAGTACAAGAACTAGTATAGAAGAGAAGTTTGTTTAGGAGCAGTTGTAAAGCAAAGGGAAAGTGCTACAAAGTGGTAATTGATGGAGGAAGTATAGATAATATTGTATTTATGGAGATGGTACAAAATTTGGGGTTGAAAATAATACCTCATCCCCATCCTTACAAGGTAACATGGGTTCAAGAAGGATAACAAATTATGGTAAATGAGCAAAGTATGGTTGATTTTCATATAGGTAGCTATAAGGATAGAGTTTTATGTGACATAATGCCCATGGACATTTGCAATTTGTTGCTAGGAAGGACATGGAAATTTGATAGGAAGGTTGTTCATGATAGACAAGCAAATACTTATATGATAAAAAAGATGGGTTCACTTATTGTCTTTTACCATTAAAAGGTGAAGAAGGAAGAGCAAAACAAAAAATGATGTTGATAGTAAACAAATAGTATTTTGGTAAGGTATTTGAGAGTATGAGATTCAAAAAATCCCCTAATAAAGAAGAAAAGACAAGTTATTTTGAGAAGGTGAGTATGGATAAACATGAGTCCACAAAGATGGACATGGAAGATATCTAACAAGAGAATAGATTGTTGGGCAAGGTCACCAATTTAAGAGGTGGAAGTGATCTATATGAGGAAGCATTGGTAACAAACATGAAATGCAAGAGTGAAACCTTCAAACACCAAGAAGGTAGCAAGTACACTAGAAGACAAGGGGCAAAAACTACAGCTGAGATGGAGAAGAAATGGTTCAGGAGTGACACCAAACAAGAGGATGAATTGGACAATGAAGTGTCCAAGAAGGCAACATAAGAAAGAGTCAATAATGCTCCAAAATTTGATACTAACAATGTGATATGTGATGTGCATAAAGGCAAAGCAAAGGTAGCTATCAAGCAAGCCTTGGAGATAAGGAAACAAGAAAAGTGTGAGCTCAAAGAAGATAGGATTGGTGCCATACAGCTTAAGGCTCATCAAAGAGTGCAAAACAAGAAGGAAGAACATAGCCTAATGAATCAAGATATAACAAAAGAATAAGATAAGAGAGAAGAATATGATGCAATGTGCATGGGAAATTTTAATTTGTAGCTGAAAACCATAGTTGAAGATGAGATAGAGGAGACAAGAATACAAACTCGAGAGTTGATAGAACTTCATTTGAAAAAAAGCACAAGTTGGTGGCAAAGAGAATCTCCATGAAGATGAAAAAAAAGTTAACAATTTAGTTGTGATATGGCAGTCCCAAGGAGCAGCCAGGAGCATGTTAAGCAAATAAATTCCATGCAAGGTCAAGAAACAAGAAAAGGATGAGTGGAAGAAGGTACGTTACACTCAAAGTAGTGTAAATCTCATGGTTGAATTTGTAATATTACATATGTGTGAGGATGAATTTGCAAGTGAGAAATGGCAAGAGTCTAAAAGAGCAAATCAAGAAGTTGAGCAGCATAATAAAGGTCCACACAAAGCTATGAAGATGGAAAGAAGTCGAGAAAAGAAAGCCAAAGGACTAGATTTGCATATGAAATAAGAAGAGAATGCTCAAGGTACATTCATGCAATCTTTTGAAGGTTATGATTGTTGTGTTGACTCTTTGCATAGTGGTAGATTTGTAGAACATCAAAGTGATATGAGGAGGAACCATAAATAAGATAAACATTCAAACATGTAGGAATATGGTAAGGATTTTCAGGTTGTTAAAGTTTTGGAGAGAGAAAAGATAATCATGTCCAAATATGACATATGGAAGATGAATGGTGAAGACACAAAAGAAATGTTTCATGATTATTTTTCAAGACAAGACCCCAAAATAGAGGATGTGACAGTTTAGAAGCTATGTCTTATAGGCTAACAAGAGTGGAGAATGTACTACATCATGATATAAGGTATGAGGATTATTACCAACAACTGTTATACATTAAATTTCAAAGAAGGATATCTTGTTTGTTGTTTGAAGACATAATTTCTAGACAAGAAGGCATAAACCAAGCTCAAGGTAGTGTGAGTGAACTAAATGTGTTCAAGGATATCATAATGACGGTAGGCCTTACTCCTCACACTGATAAAATTAAATCATACTCTATCATAATAAATACCAAATAATTGGAACACCTCAAGGAATGGCATACAAGTCTACATTTGCATTCAAAATATGGATATGAAGTTGTAGCTGACTAGAAAAAGCAGGTACTGTAGGTGAAGGAAGGAAGGAATGACCTAAAATTTCATGTTCTAAGCATGCCCATGCAAGAGAAATCACTATTTAAAGTATTGGAGGAGATATGCAAGGTTGAAAAAATTATAAAAAGGATAAGAGAAGTAATCTAGATGCAAGATTAGAAAGCCCAGTTGCAAGAAGCAACTAGAAAATAAGTAGAAGATGACAAATCTAAAATTGACAAGGCGAGTGACAACATGGGAAGGATGTTCAAATGGTAGGCATGTGCATACAGAGAAGCCATGTGTCAATAAATGCATACACACAATGAGGTGACAAAGAGAGCAATAAAACAAGTTGATAGTATATCACCTAAGCAACATTGTTCAAACTAAAAGAGGAAGAAGTAGAAAATAAATCATTTTAGGTTAGGACTCAGAACAGAGTGTATTTTAGACAAGAAAAAGAATGTAAGGACTAAGAATAAGCTTACAAATACATGATTGATTGAAGCTAATACAAATAAGTAGAATGATGACATCAAAGACACAAAGAGCAAGCTGGAAAGCATCATGGAGAACAAATTCACCTTCAATTTGTTTTCTTTTTTCCCTTGGGAGTATGATGTAGGAGCATCACTCATGGAACCAAGTGAATATAAATTTTGTCTTATTTAGGTGAATAGAGAGTCAAAAGATATGTTTAGGAGGTGGGAGCAGTGTTAGGAGACTTAAAATGCATCTTGGAATGCTTTTCAAATGCTTTGAAATGCATAAGATGGTTAGAGGTTCAAATCTTGAGTTTTCCTGCCATTTTTGATGCATTTGAATTTTGAATATTTTGTAATAAAATAGTTGTCTTAGGATGAGGTCTAGTGTTCCAAAAGTTGTCACATGAATAACAATGTTAAGGGAAAACATTGTAGGTCTATTTACTTGTTTTTCTTGGTCATATTGTATGGAGGCATCACCCTTGGTTTTGTATCAAGGGGTAAGCATTCTTTCAAGGGACTTTAAAAAAAAAGTAGTTATGATAGTTTTGGGGTAGATTTAAAAACATGTTTTGTTGGTTTTATAATCAGTTGTAATGTGGTTTTTGACAAGAAGGTAACTTTAGAGTTTTAATGACGTGGAGATAATCATATTTCTATGTATACAATTATGTGGTCTCCCTATGTAGACACAATAGTAGGGACTATAATTTGGAAGAAATCAATGAAATAAGATGTGTTGATGTTGTGTTTAGAGTCTAAATGAGTTTTTAAGTATTTTCCTATATTTATTATTGTATTCACATCCATTTATTGACTAAATTTTATGTTCAAGAACAATATAGGTCCATAGAGGAATGTTTATATAAACTGTGAGCTCTCACCATAATAGAACAAAAGACACATAGTTCTCAAAGTGATTGATTCTTGGTGCCACAAATTAATGAGTGTTGTTATAATTCCTTTTCTATGTTGTTTCCTTAAAATCTGAATCTTTAAATGCATGCTACCTAATTTTTAGGGCATGATTTTAACCTCAGTTCAATCAAGATCAATGCATGAAAAGTTGTATAGTGAAGTTTGTACATAAATGATGCTTGAATAAGGTGTAATAATTATTGGTGAAACCTTTTAGATCATGCATGTGGATTATAAACCATTTAAAGTCTTCAAATTCCATTAGTGCATTGGCAGATCTCGAACATATATAATTATGTGTTCATTGTGAATTAAGGAGTAAACATGGTATAAATAAATAACATGATGGAGATACCATGAAAAATAGTTGAGGATTCTAAAAGGACCATTGAGATATTTTGAATCCCATTTGACTAAATATAAATGCATGAAACCTTCTTAGAAAACTATGTGACAAGAATTAGTTTATTGAAACCCTGTATACAAGACTATGTCTTCATTTTGACCAAGAATGAGTTATAAAAGGTGAGTAGAAGATTGTGGTGTTGATCTGATGGTCTAAGAACGTGTAGTGAGTGTTTTTTGAGCTATCTAATCCATTCATTTAGTTTACAATTTGTCAAAAATCTCATCAACCCCTAGAACACATTTGTAATTCTTGCATGCTTGCCTATAGGTTCACTTCAAACCAAGACCAAGTTGGAAAAGATTAGTAGCTGATTTATTTTGTCAATTTGGTGACTAGGAAAGGTTAGGACAAGTCATACATAGCTTAAATAAACATATTTAAGCCTTTAATCCTCATTTGGAGTGAAATCAACAATTTATACTCTCTCGAGTATAGACAGGGTTCCTAAAACATAGAGCTAGGGTTTTGATTAAGAAATCCAATTTCCTTCAGATTGAACTAGAAAAATCATCTAAAAATTGGTGAAAATATTAGTTATAGTGTAGGAAAACCAATTTTGGAGGTTTCACCTATTTTTTGTACATTTTGACATGTGTAAGAAGGAATGTGTATGTTTGTAAGTAGGAGAGACCTAATTTGGCCTAACAGAGGCCTAGAAGAAGCTAGAAAGAGAAGTTAGAAGAAGAGTTAAGATCTATAATTTTGTAAAGACAATCTCAAAAGAGGGTATTTGGGTATATGCTTGGTTTGGTGTTTTTAATCCATACAAAACTATACAAGTTATTTTAGCCTTAAAAAAGGCTACAAGGAATAGCTTGAGGGATCAAGAAAGTGGCTAATTTGGACAATTAAGTAAACAAGTGTGCTGATATAGATATAAAATGACTGTAAAGACTATAAGGAGTCTATGAAGAGTAATCAAGTCCAAAATACAATAAAACATCAGTATATCCCAGTATAGAAAGAGATCATTGAGAGAAGGAGAATGGAATTTTATAGATCATCTTTACATCACCCTAACTCATATTTATAGCTTGAACTAGGTGGTTATAGTGTGTAACCACATTTTTTGCATATTAGGGACTTTTAAAAATACATTAATGAACTTGCACATTTGAAAACTTGTAAAAATGTTTTGAGTAATTTGCACATCTCATAAAATTGCTTTAGTGTTTTTACAACTTTCAAAAGTGCATTAGCAAATTTGTATGACTTGAAAAAGTGCATTAAAAAAATTTCACGACTTAAAAACTTAAAAAAATACCTTAGTAAAATTGCATTGGATTTAGTGCAATTTAAAAATACACAATATGATTTGAAAATTCTAAGTTGGGAACTCAAGTGAAAATCTTTGATGCATCAACCCGCTTCTTCTTCACTAAAGACAATAGGAATTTCTTATTGTTGTCAAAGCTTCTTTTTCTCACTTTGATATTTTTCAAATCTCTACATTATCTCATATACTTTTTCTTTATCTATACCATCTAAATACATGAACCCCATGTCTACATCATAATCTTTCTCCACCATTTTGTCAGTAATGGCATGATGTTTCTTCACTATCGCATTGAGATTATCCAAGTCACACTCATACTTGACCAACTAATGAATCGATTCAGAATTGAAAGCAAACTTAAGAGTTAGAATCTCCTCAATATTATTCTTAAATTGGTTGACAACAATTTTTGGTGAGATTACTTTACTGTCATTGTTAATGATTGTACAATTTAATTTCTCAAGTGCTCCAATTATTTCAAGAATAACATCTTCTCCCATTGATTTGGAATTGAAGAAATTCATGATACCTTCTCTGATGATGTATATTTTGAATCTTATATGTGCAAGAAATTTAGTGAGATATATGGCTTCATTTTTATCAATCACCTTTGCTTGAACAAGATCATCTGAGTCAGCTTTGTAGAATTATTTTAGCTCAAAAAGAAAATCTTCCCATTTTTGTACCTCTTTATTGTACTTATCTTCTAATTTTGATGCATTATCATACTCTGATTAGATATCAAAACATAGATCCATTTTAGTTCAAATAGAATTGATTCTTATTTATAAAATTTCTTCTGACCAAACTTTTGTCACTTTACCCATGGTCCTAATTTCTTCCACTACATTCAATGTTTTAATATCTGATACCTGATGAATAACTAAAGAGGATGATTAAACTAGTTTGATCAATTTCTGAACCACTATTGTCAATTTTTCAACTTTCTCTTTGAGTTGACCTTTGGTTACCTTATCATGATCCATTTTCTTGAATGGAGTGCCAATAGTAATTTAAACATCTTCTTTCATTCCCTCTCTTGTGGATTTTCCCAAATGTATCTTTGTTATTTGATAATCTTAAGTATCAATACTATCTTTGTCTTTCTCTATAGGAAGAACAACCACTTTTGCGTATATTTTTCCTTTCTCCTTGTTTATTCCCGTAATAGTTTTATGTTTCTTGATTACCTGTGGAGGAATAGAAGCTATTGCACTAAAATAAATTTCTTGCGGTTCTACAACTTTCTTCCTTTTCTTTACTATTATGTCAAGCCAATTTGGGACTTCAACATTGACAAGAGATTGTTACATCTAAAAACATTCAAATTTTATGAAGTATTAAGAAAGGGAAGAATTTTTCAAAGAGGTTAGATTTTTTATGATATTATTTCATCCTTCCCTTCTTCAACTAAAGGATTTTGTGTTTTTGGTGAAGGTTTTGGAATTAATTCAAGATTTGGTGAAGGATGATGAGAGAGAGAAACATCAAGTTGAGCTAAGGATGATGGTAATAATGAGGAGTCAGATGCAAGGAATTATTGAGTAGTATTTGTTACCAACATTTGGGGTTGAACAAAACTATCAATCAAAATATCTTCAATAATAGAGGTAATCGGGGAACAAGAGGATTTCTTTCCTAACCTTTTGATCTTCAACTTGAGAGGTTTAGAACTCAAATTAGTTGTTGAGATCATTTGTTTTTGTCTCTCCTTCTATCTCGAGAAGACTTCCACTTTATTTTATTTTATATGTTCTAGCTTCTACCTATTTTTATTTTATTTTATATGTTCTAGTTCATCTCATGTTGTTGGTGGTGGTGGAAAAATTGCCTGCTCAACATTTACTCCTTTATTCTTCAGCCATTATAATGTTTTGTCAAGAATAACTTGAGTTATGATTACAAGATAAACTAAATCTTTCTTATTCCAATCAATCTTTGGAGTTGGTTCTAATTCAGTATTTTTCTTTGAAAACATGGATCCGAAGTATCTTCATCATCAATTATTTTCATAAGGACTTTTGTAATCCCAAATTTAAAAACCTATTTCACAGTGAATCATTAATAATCCCTAATTATCACATCTTTCTCATCATTACAGTCCATCTAATAGTCCTAAAAATGAGGAACATGTTGATATGTAGCTTCTAAAACATGTGTCATCAAACCTCTTACATCAAATAAAGTCATGCTTTTAAAAGCCCTTATAGTGACAAGTGTCATTTCTTCTTCAACTATATTTTCCTTAGCCAATGATGAGCACGTGTATCTACTAATGAAAATAAGAAATTTTATTCTTGTTTTATGTTTACTAGCTAGTAATTTATAAGTCTCATCTAGTTGTCTTACCAACTCCATTAAGGCCCATTTATAATCAACATCCCTAGGGAGCATGTAAGGTGATAGCTCACATCTACAAACCCTTAGATAAGAGAAATTTGGGAACTGAATGAACCAAGTTCCCCACCTAGAAATTTATATTGTTACTTCTAAATAAATCCTCATATTATAAGGTTCACTACATTTGAATCACATGCTAAATAAATGCAACATTCACTCTTTGAAAATGATGAGCACTTTCCTTCAGTGTGAGCTAAGGATAGTATTCATATATTTTGGTGGTTCTAATAATTCCTACCTAATTTAATCCACCATATAACCTTGTTTTAACAATTACATAGACCAAATATGAATTCATGTAGAATTTATAATATGTCTTAACTTTAATCAGTTACTTATGAATTGAATCACTAATCAGTTCACTCCAGTTGATATATTGTTTATTCTAATGAATTATCCAAATGTACCTATACATCCAATTATGGAAGTATCTTGCCTCTGGGCTTCCAACTACCCTATGTAGGAGTGTGATCATATTATTTACTTCATTTATGAACTCAAACCTATGAATGTTATTTGGAAGTTTGGTTATTGAATGTTTAGGTTTAGTGAGCCATTACCATTTTGCACAAGAGCTAGTATTATCATCTTAAAATTGTTGAGCTGAAGTAAGGTTTAAGTTCACATATGCATCTCATTATGGGAGTTATACAAACTTATCGATGTGTTCTATATCTAAACATATGATATACTCTCCTTTAGGGTTCAACACTTGCCTCTTTTCTAGATCATAATATTCAACTATTGTTAGGACCAATTCTAGGATCTACATTGAGGTCAAAAAAGTAGTTGCATTTGCTAACCCACTAACATAAATACTCTGATCATAGTCTATTTTGTGTACCCCATTAATTATATTTAATAAATACTTCATGTTGATATGACCTATATCTGTGTCCATTATATTTTCAACATTTAACTCCAGACTTGATGGAGAAATGACACCCTAAAATAAATACTTCATTTTTGTTTCCTCTTTTCCTTGCAGAAACATCTTCAAAGGAGTATTTTTAGGGTGATCTTGGTAGGAGTGTTGGATGAAGACATCAAATAAAATCATAGTTTGAAGATAAAATCACACTTGAATTTAGTTTACCAAGAGGATCTCTACAAGCTCCAAACCCTATAAAATATAACTGGGAGATCTAGTAGATGGTGAGTGACTGCAACCATGTGAATAGAAAAATAATTGGAGAAAGATAAGTTTGCCAAAAATAGAGCCAAATTTAGAGCAAAGAGGTAAGGAATGATGGAAAGATCAACAATATATATCTAATTAGCACGTGTAAAGATAATTCCATTAATGGATGGAAAAAGGTAAGAGTATAAAAAATTTAGGTTTTTAAGTTGTGCATGTAGGGTACCCAAGGCCCGATAAGGTGTTTTCACATACATCAGACTCTACCATTTATGATTACAACATTTATGGGTCCTGATGGTGGTGTTTACATGGGCTACGAGTTCTATCATTGGTATATACAAGGTACTATAACCCCACCAAAGGTGTTAGCAACAATGGTAGGTTTCATCGGGTATGCAAGTATGCCTCTGAGGTTCGATGGGGGTCTGAGCACTTTTTACAAAATTGAACCTTATAAAATCATCTTTTCAAATTTTCATAATACTTTTCCATTTTTGATTTCACCTTGATCAATTTTTCTCTAAAAAATAAACAAGTTTCTAACTAACTTTGATTTTCATTATTTTTTACCATTGTCAAAAACTATGATAATAGCTAGCTCTGACTAGGGACCTCAAACTACAAGGAATGAGATAAGAATCCAAGACTCTAGTTTTGTATATTAGTGTACTTTCATTGGGCCATAGAGTCACTTTTAAACCTATTAATATAAACTTTTTTGAGAACTATTTTTCACTCTAATCTGACCAACTGACAACCAATTCAACAATCTCAATCATATGAAACATGAACACGCATTGTCGAGCTAGATCCCCTGTTATAAATTTTAAAGATCCTAATCTAACAAAATAATATCTAGTTCACCAATCTCAATCATATGAGACATAAACATGCACTACCAAAATAGATCTTGTTGAAGAAGACTCTGATTTTTATTACTCACTCACTTGAAGATGTCAGTGAGGATTTATTAATTCTGAAAGCTGAGGAAACTCTTGACCATGAAATTTGATAAGACTAAATATGTTTCTCATTTGGCCTTAGAGTAAACCTTAGAAAAGAATACCAATACATAGAAAAGGGAGGGACAATAGACAAGTTGTTGTGTCTTATTGAAAATCAATACACACACACATAACACAATAAAAATAGGATGAGGAAAAGGGAGACAAACCAAAAACATATGTACATATTTAAATGAATAGAACTAGCAATTTTTAATTGAAAAAGAACTTGAGATATTATCCACTATAGGGTAATGTAAGATGAGTTCCATCATGATACACCAATTAATATGTGTTATAGCCACAAAAATGTTTGATTTTGAAAGGACCCATCTAGAGAGTCAAATTTTCCATGACATCCTTTAGGTTCTCAGCATTTATTCCATAAAAGAACTATATATCCAACTTGAAACTCTTTGTTTTTTTTATTTTTTATCAAATAGTACTTTCACTCGAGCTTGATGTTATATGATTCTATCAACCACCTATAACCTTTTCTTCTTTTAACTGTTGCAAATAGAAAATCATCTTATCCAATGAGCTTTTGAAGTTTAGATTCTCAATGGCTCTAGATAAGTGCAAAGCTGGCAATTCAAGATTTAAAGGAATTATTGCATCCACTCCATAAATCAATTAGAATAAAGACATCCCTATTGCTTTCTTTGGTGTTATAGGGTATACCCATAGTACCTCATATATCTTTTTATGCAAGTTTCTTTGATATTCATCAACCACTTTACGCATGATCGAGAATAGGTTTTTATTACTTGATTCAGCCTAACCATTTCACTATGGATGGTAATTAGATAAATGAGACAATAAAATTATATACCTGTAAATAAAATTGATCATATCAGAAGAATAAAAATTTAAAGCATTGTCACTGACTATTTTTTATGGAATTCCATATCGCACCAAGATATTTTATTTGATAAAGTTATAAATGATTTCAAAAGTTATCTATTTGATTAGAATAAATTCTACCCATTTAGTGCAGTAATCTATTAGAGTGATAACATGTGTGTGACCTATGCTTTAATGAGGATTGGGTGGACCCAAAAAATCCAATCCCTAATGTTGAAATGGTTCTTCAACTACTAGTTGAAGAGGAAGTGTTGTAAGCTTGGGATTTCCTATGAACTGTTGACATGATTCACATTTTATAACCCATCATATGAATATTTGAAAAGGGTAGGCCAATAATAATTATCTCTCAATATTTAATAATCTATTACCCGAGTTGAAAAATATCTACCACAAACTTGATTATGAAAAGCCTACAGTTTTGTTGTTCTTGGTCGACACATCTAAGAAATAAACCATCAATGTTTTTCTTAAAAAGAGTACCATCCCAAATTACATATTTATTAGCTTGTAGCTTTATTGTCTTGCATTTTTTACACTCAAATGTGAAGGACATTCACCATAGGTTAAGAAAAAGGTGATATCAAAAAACCATTCATCTGTAGACTCAATAAACAATACCAAAGGTTGTTCTTCATTATTTTGATCATTAGATTTTTTCAAAGAAATTAATTAGGGAGTCAAGTGTTCTGCTATGACCTAATGCAATCCTATTTCTCAAACCAAATTCATGGGTTTGATATCAATATCATACTCTTGAACCTTGTTTATCTAGTTACCTCTTTTTTATCCCATTTCTTGTTGTTTCAAAATGGATTTAACAACTGTACTTGGCACCATTACTACATAATGTGAATATAAGATACAGTATCTAAACTATTTGATGGATTTCACAACTGCATACATATGTTTATCTTCTAGATAATACTTCAATTCATGATCCTTTAGATTACATCTCATAAAATCTACTAGAGATTCAATACCTTCTTCATTTTTATGAACCAAGATGGTAGGAGTATGCTCTAAATCATAACAATAGATGATAAATTCTTTTTTGAAGTTTAGGTAGACTAATGTTGGTGTACAATCAATAGCTTCTTTGATTTTCTCAAATGTCTCTTTACCTTCATTATTCCATTTGAAAGAAGGTTTTCCTTTCATCACGTTTGCAATGTGCCTAGTGAGTTCTAAAAAATCTAGAATACATCTTCTCAAGAAATTCACTTTACCAAAGAATGAATGCACACATGGTTTACTAGTTGGCAAATACAAATCATGATTTGCTTCAAATTTTTCTATATCAATCTAATTCCTTCCTTAAAAATTATGTGTCCAAGAAGCTTCCCTTCAGTTATTCCAAAAATAGATGTTTTAGGGTTGAAACAAATACCATGTAATCAACACTTTTTGAATGCCTTTTTAAGGTACTCATAATGATCTCATCTCTTCTTTGAAAACATTGTTAGATTATCTAGATATACCATAATTATTTTATTTTTCAAATCTTTGAAAGAAAGATCCATGGCTCTCTGAAATGTAGCTCTTACATTTATCAATCCAAATGGCATTCACATGTACATAAATGTACCCCAAGGAGTGGTAAAAGTTGTTTCATAATAATCCTCCCTATTGACCTTAATATGATTATACGTTGAAGAACCATTGATTATTGAGATCATTTATGCACCTGTCACTGTTGGCAGGACTTGATCCATGATTGGTAATGGATAGTTGTCTTTGAGAGATACTTGATTGAGATTTATAAAATCTACACAAATCCTAATTTTTCCATTTTTATTACAAATATGTACTATATTAGCTACCTAATCTGAATGATGAATATGGAAGATAATTTGAGCATCAAGCATTTTTGTATCTCAGCTAGAATCATACCCACAATATTTGGATTGTACTACCTTTACTTTCGCTTGAATGGCTTCACATCAGGATTCAAAGATATTATGTGTTATATGTCTTTTGGATTAAATGATTTGAGATTTATATATGAATATGTGATTATATCAACATACTTGTGAAGAAGATTAAAAAACTTCCACTTTTCTTTAGGCAAACAAATTTCTAGATATTGACAAACCTGGGTCATTCTTCAAAGCTAACATTCACTTTTTCATAATCAACAAAATTAAGAGTTTCTTTTATACCTTACTTTTTATAAACTTATCATTCTTATCAAATAGTTCTTCTAAGTATACCAAACCTTTTGGAATCTTGTTCCCTTTCAACTTGAGAACACCATTTTCATCTTGTTCATCAATGATGCCTTCTTTTGAAGTTTGTGATGAAGATTCCCTATATGATGAATCATTTCCTTCAAAGTAAAATTTTATTAAAATGTCATCTTTCTTAAGAAAATAAATAATTTGTTAATCACTATTAAAGACTTGTCAATTTTATGAATTATCTAGTACACTAGGTCAGTACTTAAGTTCGATCGTATACTTTTCTTTATCAATTTAAAAATGAGGAATCAACAAGGAAGCTGATATTATGTGTATCTAATATGGAATTAATTTCTCTTAGAATGGATTAAATGAAGACAGCCTCAAAATATGATATGTTATCCCAAACTTTATTCATGTAATGTTTCAAATGATCATTTTTACCTGATATTGGCCTTTGATTTGCTTAACTACCAATTTTGCATCACCCAAGGATTTCATATTTTTGAATCCCATTTATTCTACAACTTGTAATTCCTAAAAAGAGTGATTTATAATATATTAGGCTATTCATGCACTCAAATTATAATGTGCAAGAAAATGGAATATTTTCTCTACTTAGTGATATCAGGATAATCCCTGCACCATATCCTATTAAAGAACAACTGTCATCAAATTCCAGCATCCAAATGTCATTAGAATCATTCTATATGATTTATGGCATATCCATGTTCTTTTTTGACATCAATAAATATTTTCCTATACCTACATCTTCAAATAATATTTTTTCTCTATGGTCATCAACCTTTTATACGGTATGTTTTGTTTTTAATTATGGCTCTAGATGTTGTTTCACTCCCTTAACTAGAATCAATACATGTGAGAGAACTAAATAAATCTCACCACCAAATTTTATACAAAAATTTCTTCCCAAGAGTTTACCATATGTTGTTGGAATATATGCTACTAAAATGTCTATTTTGATCCTCTTTTGGGGAAAGGAACCTAATGCAACTTAAGCGTCTTTGATTTGGACAACAAAAGAAACTTGTTTTGTTTCAATGAAATAACAAAGAAAAAATGTTTTTGTGTAGGTTAGACCAAGGGAATGGGCAAATTTAGTAGACATCACATTATCTGAGGCTCATGTATTAATAATACAATTATTGACTTTACATCCTTTAATGAATAAAGAGATGTAGAAAGGATCCACTTTATTTATTTTTGAGATCATTATAGCCATAGAGTTTATTGGATTGGAAGAAGATGGTGTGGTTAGTATCCCTTTAGTATTAGTTTTCTTTTGAGTAGGATTCTTACCCTTGATAAACTCCACTAACCTATCTAGTTGGTCTAGATATGTTCTCAAATATTCTGCTTGTGACATTTGGATTTTAGTTTTATTTAATTATTTAAATATGTCAAAAGTAGGCAACTAAAAGAATAACCTTCTATATCCTTAGCTATATTGATATTATTAATAGAAGTGTTTTTTGGATAACTAGTAGTAGCAATAGGAAAAGATTCACATGATTTGGTCATTAGTTATTTCCTTCATCTGAATAAGATGTGGTGTTTCTCATGGAAGAATAACTCTTTTATATTCTTTTTTATTATCATTTTATTATTTTCTCTAGTTATGAGATATTGTGAAGACTACGAATGATTTTTCATTCATGTCTTGAACACTCTCTTCATAGTCATCTTCTTTTAAACTATATTCCAGGAACACATTTGAAGAGTTGCCACTAGGTTCTTCAATTTCACAATTCTCAAAGTTCTAGATTTTCTTATTCATTTTTTTATTTAATCTCTTCATACCTAAATATCTCTTTTGTTTTTAAAATAACATTCACAAGTGGATTATTATTTTTCTAAAGAGGAGCTTCTAGTGCAAGTTTATGTTGAGGAGCTTATAATCACGAAAGATCTCTTTAAAAAGGGACATAATTTATTCTTGGAATGTCCTAATAAGGAGCAGTGATAGTTTTCTAAGGTAATTGTTTTTCCAAAGCTATTATGTCATTATCCATTTTATGTAAAATTTATTCAGTGGAAGATGGTCTCATATTTTATATTTTACCTTTTAATAGTTCCTTTTTTAGTTTTCTAGACATTATCATGTCATCCTCAACACCAATAGCTAATTATTGGGTTGATTCTAAATATGTTACTCTAGCTCTCCTCAAATGATAACTTACTTATACCAACTGAGAGTTGATAAAAAAACATTTCTAATTTTCATTTGTTCGTCTTATGAAAATTGGTATTTTATTTAAAAAGTTGTTGAATTTGGAAACAAAATCCCTCATAAGTTCATAAATCTCATTTTTCATTTGTGTAAGCTAAGCAAGTAATGCATGAGCTTATTTTATTAGTTTAAACCTATTTTTAAATTTAGTCTTCATAGTAATTCAATTAGTAACAAAACCTAGGATAAGGTGGTAAACCAATCTGTAGTTCCATCATGAAGTGTTTCAAAGAATAACCTAATGGAAACATCTTCATGCTCGACACCCAAAATTCCACATGTACCATTGAAGGTAGCAAGGTGTTCATCTGGATGTTATTTTCCATTGCCAAAAACTTTGGAAAATTCTTTCTTGACCCTTTTAGAATGTCATGTAATTACCCTAGAGCTAATGGGCCAATCACATTTACCCATGGTAGTGCCATGGTTTGGAATATTACTTGTAAAGAAACAATAATTCTTGATAAGACAAGAGCTTAGCTTATCACAGTCCCTCCTTGTGGTTGTCTATTTTTCTGAGGAGTTGAAGGAAGACTAGTTGTTCTTTTAATTTTTCTTTGATGATCATGACTTTATTTGAAAATGGAATATTTTTGTAACTAATAAAAAAGGTCAATTTCACCTTTTGACTTACTAGATCTAGTGAATCTCTTTTCTACTAGTTTGAAAGAAAAAAACTGGTGTTGAGGTGCAGGTTGAAGTTGATGAGCTCTCTGATTTGGCCTTCTATGTCATGATTTTCACACAGCTATTGATTTTGCTCTCTATGCCAAAATAATCATATCCTCTTTGTTTTCTATAATCTCAATAGATCTATGAAAATATGTTGAGCTATTTCTATTAACCCAAGAAAACATTCTTAAATATGATGAAATATCTTCTTGAGTTTAACTCAACCGATCAATATTAGGTTAAAGAACTAGAGCCTGAGGTGTTTGGATGGTCATGAGAAGAAAATTTTTCTATAGAGAGTCTATAAGTAACAATAAGAGTTATTTTTCATGCCTATCTTCTCACTTTTTTTTTTGAGAAAATTTTGGAATTTCTTCTAATAATGGTTGCATGATCTTCTTCTATGTTAATTACTATAGTTACAATGTTTAATCGAGCACAAATAGTCTTATTATCCCAAGCCAATTGTCAAATATTCGAAGCATTATATTCTTTTACTGACTCTATCCAATTTAGACCAGGTTAATGGTCAGAATTTTGAAGGGTTAAATTGATCATATGAGAGTTCATTGATTTTGAATTGCTAAATAAACACTATAGGCTTCTCTTCTTACACAAATTCTCTATGTTATTTTTGCACATTCTAACTCTTGATTCAAAATTGGTAGGGAAACTTGAAATTAATCTACCAAATTTTCATCAGAATCCCAAATGAGTTGTTTGATATGCAAAACAATATCTAACCATGTAGATTGTTCTAAGTCTAGTTCAAGTTGATGAAGCGGTCCTTGAGTTGATGGCAAGGTCATCTGGACCAATATCTTAAGATGTGGGTTGCATGAAAGTTACTAATATGTACCCCATAGTGGGCACCAAAAACTCTTGACATGAAAATTTGTTAAGGGATAAATAGACGTTTCTCGTCAACAATCAGGTGATGAAGTCCCTCTCATATTAGTAGGTGGAGTTAACTTTATTGAAAGCCAAAATAGTGCAGTAAGTAAAAATGTTTACAACAAAATTAGATTTTACTAGGGTAGTATTTTTAAATTGAAAGTATGAAAATGTTGGAGAAAGGAAAGAATGATAGAGAAATATATTGTGAAAAGATAAGGACAAAAAAACCAACAGGCTCAATACGGAAACTTATTAGAGATGTCAAAGGAAATTGAATGTAATTTTATTTATAAAATATATTTCATTCAATGGATGGGAAAGACATAAATATGTTTATAAAATTCATAACATACACTAAAATGAACATATGAGATAATAATAAATGATGATCCTTTTGTATTTACTTTGCTAAAAAGTAAAACATTTACTTCCTAACTCCAAGATTTCTCCAAAATGAAAATAACAACTATAGATTCAAAAATAAATACTATAATGTAATTTTCATGGTTATTGACTAATTTATAATAACTTTGATAACATTTTGAAGATGAAAATGTGAATACATGTAAATACTAAATACATACATTATCTACATAAAAATCTTTGAACACAAAATTCGCAAAAGATTTCCTTTGTATTGATTTTTGAGGGATTACAAGTGTAATTTCCACTTTCAGAAGTTTTATCTACAATTTCTAACTATCAATACCCTTTCAAATGAGCCCCCAAATCATATTATTAGCATTAACTGGGTGGTTATGGTGCATAACCATCTTTTTTGCATATTAGGGACTTTTAAAAATACATTAATGAACTTGCACATTTGAAAACTTGTAAAAATGTGTTGAGCAATTTACATAACTTATAAAATTGCTTTAGTGTTTTACAATTGTAAAAGTGCGTTAGCAAATTTACATGTCTTGAAAAAGTGTAATAACGAATTTGCACAACTTAAAAACTTGAAAAAAGACCTTAGTACAATTGCATGAGATGCAATGTGCAAGTCACAAATACAAAATATGATTTGAAAATTCTAAGTTATGAACTCAAGATAAAATCTTTGATGCATCAACCCACTTCTTATTCACTAAGGACAATAGGAATTTTTTCTTCTTCTTATCGAAGCTTCTTTTTCTCCCTTTGATATTTTTCAAATCTTTGCATTATCTTAGAAAAAAATTCTTCATTTAGACCATCTTAGTACGTGAACCCCACCTCTGAATTGCAATGTTTCTCTAACATTTTATTAACAATGGCATCATGTTTCTTCACTATCACATTGAGATTATCCAAATCACATTGATACTTGACCAACTAATGAATTGATTCAGAATTAAAAGCAGACTTAAGAGTTAGAATCTCTTCAATATTCTTCTTAAATTGATTGACAACCATTTTTTGTTAGATTACTTTATTGTCATTGTTGGTGATTGTATAATTTAATTTCTCAAATGCTCTAATTATTCAAATAATGTCATCTCCTCCTATGGATTTGGAATTGAACAAATTCTTGATACCTTATCTAATGATGCATATTTTGAATCTCATAGTTTCAAGAAATTTAGTGAGATATGCAGCTTCATTTTTCTCAATCACCTGTGTTCAAACAAGATCATTTGAATCAATTTTGTAGAATTTTTTCAGCTCAGGAAGTAATTATTCCCTTTTTTGCACCTCATTATTGTACTTATCTTCTACTTTTGATGCATCATCATATTCTAATTAGATCTCAAAACAAAGATCCATTGTAGTTCTAATGAATATACTCTGATGATATATTTTTTATTCTAATGAATGATCCACATGTACCTATACATCTAGTTCTAGAAGTATCTTACCTCTTGGCTTCCAATTACCCTATGCAAGAGTATGATCACATCATTTACTTTATTTATGAACTCAAACCTAGGAATTTTCTTTGAAATTTTGGTTTTTTAATGTTTGGGCTTAGTGAGGCATTGTTTATTTACCCATTTTGCAAGAGAACTAGTATTATCATCCCAAAAATGTTAAGCTGAAGCAGGGGATAAGTTCATATACACATCTCATTCTAAGAATTGTAGCAACTTGTCAATATGTTATAGATATAAACATAATGACATACTCTCCTTTAGGGTTTAATATTTACCTCTTCTTTGGATCATAATTTTTAGCTATGGTTAGGACCAATTCTAGGCTCTGCACTGAGGTCAACAAATCAACTACATTTGTTAACCCACTATCATGAATAATCTAACCATAGTCAATTTTATGTACCCCATTAATTCTATTTAATAAATATTCCATATTGATATGGCCTATATATGTGTTTGTTATATTTTTAACATTTGACTCCAAACTTGTTGGAGGAATGACACCCTAAAATATATATTTCATTTATGTTTCCTCTTCTCCTTACAGAAACTTCTTCAAATGAGTCTTATTTTGGGTGATCATGGTAGGAGTGTTATATGTTGACATCAAATAAAATTACAATTTAAAGATAAACCTGCACTGAAATATAGTTAACCAAGAGGATCTATGCAATCTGTAAACCCTAAAAAAATACAACTTGAATATCTATTATATAGTAGGTGACTACAAGCACACAAACATAAAAATAATTGGAGCAAGATAGATTCACCTAAAAGAGAGATAAATTTACAGCAAAGAGTTAATTAATAATGGATAGATCAATGAAATATATATCTGATTAGCATGTGTAGAGAGAATGCCATTAATGGCTGGAAAAGGATAAGACTACAAAAAATGTAAGTTTTTAAGTTATGCATGCAGGGTACCTAGTGACCAATGAGGTGTTTACATGCACATCAAACTCTGTTGATTATGATTATAACATTATTGGGTCCTAATGGTGGTGTTTTCATGGGTTTCAAGTTCTATTTTTGATGTATACAATGTACTCAAACCCTGTCAGAGGTGTTAGTAACACTGGTGGGTTCTGTCGGGTGTGTAATCACACCTTCGGGGTCCAATGGGGGTCTGAGCACTTTTTTCAAAATTGAACCTTATAAAATTATCTTTTAAAAGTTTCATAAGTCTTTTTCATTCTTGCTTTCACCTTAATCAATTTTTCTCAGAAAATGAACAACAATTTTTTTACTAAACTTTGATCTTCAATATTTTGGGTATGAGCACTTTTTGCAAAATTAAACCTTAGAAGATTATCTTTTAAAATTTTCATAGGTATTTTGAATTCTTTATTTCACTTTGATCAATTTTTCTCATAAAAATGAACAAATTTTTGACTAACTTTGATCTTCAATATTTTGACATTTTAGACCGTTGTCAAAAACTATGACAACAAGACTCAAGGAATCACTTGTATCATATTGGAGCAGAGATTAAAACAAGCATGAAGAATTTTTTATTTAAGGTTTAGACTCAATTATTATCATATAGGTGAAATTAGGTTTTGAAAAACCTTAAGAAATAATTTAAACTAATTTTTAGCCTCTCGGGCTCTAAATCTTGTTCGAACCCTATTATAAGGGCTTAACTCACTAAAATCAAGTTTTAGTTGAATCAACTTAACCTTGAAATATAAAAATTGACTCTCATATTATTTAAGGTATTTAGAATATGTTTGAGATGATCTCATAATGTGATTATCTCATAAATGGAAGGAATAAATGACTGTGTATATGGAAAACTATAGGATATAGTCCTAGACAGGGTTAGAAAATCCAAAAGGTGGTTTATGGTGTTCCTCATATCCAAATCACTTAAAAATTTGTATACAAAATTTATAAGTGTTATTATACATGATCCAATGGTTTATTTAGTCTATAAGAGGTTTGATTATATGAATCATAGAATGTACATCAAACAGACCTTATATATTTGGTTAAGAAAGAGATTTAAGACCAAGAAGAGAGACTTTGATTATTTCTATATTTTTATTGATTTAAAAACCATGTATGAAATTTTTCCACTATTTTATGTATATTATATGACACTTTATATAAGTGATTATGATGCAAGAACATCAACTTAAGATCCTTTTGTTTGTAAAAAGTGATCAATTTTTTTTGAAGGGTCTTAAGTAGGCACATAATATCTTATTTTGTCATGTTATAGATGTTTAAGTCAGTAGGTTTTGAATTTCTGACCTCTAGAGCCTAAAAAATACTTGTCCACCAAAACTATGAATTCAAATTTTTGAAAGTGTAAATGCATTATATGGACTTTGCTTATCTTCTAAACTTGTTTAAGGACATAATTATGTATAGATTGGGGACAAATAAGTTTTATGTTATGTTTTAGGAAACCATTGAATATTAACTTATAATATATTTGTTTAAACTCAACCAAGGCTTATCCAAGGTGAATGATTTAGTTGATCATCTAGATGGAAAGAGAGTCTTAAAATAGTTGAGATAAAGAAGGTGCATGCGAGTAAGTGGTAAACATGAAGATAAGAAAGAATAGAAGAGGAGTTAAAGCTCAGAATAGAGAATTTGAGAATAACCTCCTCTTTTGACACTTTTATATTAGTTAACAATAACACATATACCTTTGTATAGGGTCCAAACTTCTATATCCAAGGAACACAGGTCTAAAACTTTCAAGTTTGCCTTATCCCAATGAACACATATAGAAATCATATGCTCAGTCATCCTTATTTGAAAATCAATGAATATTTGGTTCAAGGATAACTTTAATGGCTCAAATAAATAATAATGGACCTTATTAAATGTTTGCACAAGCTCAAAATATTAGCTAGGTCACCACTGATCAAGAAAACTTGCCAAAATTCTACTTTGCTACAATATTAGTTATATGCCTAATTTATCTTGAATGGGTATTATTCTTATTAGACATCATTTTATTGGCATTTAATAATCGAAAATTTGACATTAAATTTTATCAAAACATATTAACCTTGAAACTAACACTTATCAAATTGTAGTTTATCTATATTGATAGGAAACTAATCTCAATATTAATTTCTTCCCTAATTTTTAACTTAGACTCCTTAACTCTATTTTAGGTCTCTAAGCCTAATGGTACCCAATAGGTCAAAAATCAATAAGATTCCATTCACATGTTATAACCTATTATATCAATTGTTTCCAACATATACAAAGGTGATCCAACCTTTACTTTAGGATTTATAACTCAATAACTAAAGAACACACTAAAAACCCTTATCATTGTTCTTCAATCCTTCACACCTATAGGAAAAATTTGTCTCAATACTCCATAAAACTTATTAAATGACACCTAGGCACTTTAAAATATTTTAATCATATAATAAACTTCATTTCCCACCTATTTATTCAATTTTATGGAATTTTAATGGTTAAATTTGAAGATATGGACTTTATTGGAAGACTACAGGTTATCAGAAGTTACAAAGCCTAAGATTTATTTATGAATAGTTAATAAATATTGGGGGATATTAGATCATTATAAAACTTTAAAAATACTCTTAATATACCTTTTTAACTATTTTATGTCACTTGATGAATCTTTCTCTTAAAACTCTCTTGAAGGAAACCTATAACTTTAGAGACAGTCAGTTTGAGTTTTGATATAACTCTTTTTCAACTTGAAAACCTATGTTTTTGACTCAATACCTATTTTATACTAATATAATACCTATGATATTATTATTACATTCATATAATTCCCTTTTATGGGTTCCAAACCTTCACCACTTTACTTGAAGACTGAAGACCGTAATTCTACCTCAAATTACTACAGGACTATTTAGAGTAAATAGACCTTAAGGATGTGGTTTTTATTCTTGTTATTCCTTAATTATCCCTTTTTATATATTTTAAATTAATATATATTAACTAAATTACCAATAAACCAATCTTACTTCATTGGTTTCTTTGAAACATCAAATTTGGGCCAATTCTGCATTTTAAGTCTCTAGGCCTAATTGGCTCTTAGTAGGCCAAATCACTAATGAGGTTGTTTTTACACTTAAAAATTGATTCCTTAAGGTGTTTTGGTGATAAAAAATATGTTCAAACCTCATTTCAAGCCTTTGACTTGACTAACAAAAGATTCAACTCAAAAACCTTCTTGACTGCCCCACTAAATAAACATTTATAAGAAAATATTGTCACAGTCCTCTTATTATTCTTTCATAGGGTTTTTTTATAAAATTAAAGATTTAAATATTTTATATACTTGATCCTAAATTTCATAAAAATTTTGGTTGGATTCCACTAATTGAAAACAAAGATATCAGTCTTTATTGTCATTAAAACTTGTTTTAGGGTTTTTATGAGTTTTAGAGGCTGAGAGTCTCTTATTGATTGTTCATATAATCTAGGACCTTTAAAATAAATCCAAGACCTAAAAAATAATATTAAAAGACTCCTTCAACTAATCCAAACTTCACTTGTCATACATGCACTAATTTTCATGTGATATGAGTGACTGAGAAGACTATCCTCACATAGAAAATAGGGGTTTTATGAGTTTTAAGGTGAAAAACCTCAATTTCAAATTAAACACATTTAAAAATTAAATGAAATACATTAATTTATGCATAATAAATATGTATACATAGATTTAAAACAAATATTATCCTTTATTAACAAGAAATTTGCCAATATACACCTCCATAACCTTGTTTTGCAAACTATGAACTATTATTAGTCTCTCTAATGGTGAAGTATTGTCTTTTTATCTGTGTAGATTATTTTACACCTATAAAATTATAGGAAACATGATGATCATGTTGTTATATCCTTTTCCAAGTTTAGAGTGTGCATATTTAGTTGATATTCTTGCTCAACTTATCCAACTTAAGTTAGTAAATGGCCTTTTAAAATAATATTCTATTACTTTTGCTTTATTTTGTCCCCTAAAGATGAATATGACCTCTAGAATCCCTCTAAGACATCTAATTACTTTCCTATACTACTAACATACCCTTGATAACTTGTTACAAGCCTTGTATAATAGCAAATATCCATACATTATATAACTTGTTACTAATATCAACATTTTAACTTCTTGAACACCTATTTATGACCAAAATATTACTCTATATACCTTCTACGACCTACTAATACCTTTTACAATGCTTATTGAGTCATGTTATGACCCTAGACCTTCACAACACAACTCATTTGACTTTTATAGACCACTATAGAGAAAACTTACATGTGTTGACTGATGTTTTTGCATCGTAATCTATTACCCATTAATGTACAATACTAAGTGAATTATGTGAAATCTTGAAAATTATCATTGGTATTATAATACCAATACTAAGAAGATAAGACTAGAAACAATATATGATAAAGACAGACCTAGTAAAAGGAGCTTCGGCATTTCTATTTGACAACATTGATTGTAAACCTATAGAGTAAGAGGTTGAATCAAACTTTCATGACCATAATTTTTTTATAACACATAACTGAACAAACAATAGAATAACTCACTCAAATTTTAGCACGAAAACATGCAATGAGATCCATAATTGTGTTACAACCAACATAGGAACTAGACTAAGTGTATAATCCATGAACAAATTCTTTAGGATGTGTGTTTTAACCAACTAGTAATCGGATATAATTGGGTCAGTGTAGTCCTACCCACTCACCTCTATCAGTGTATTATACTGCAGCCTTCTTAATGTAGTCATTGGTGGCTTGTGCTCTTACCCAAGTACCTGTATGAACTATAAAAAAGTTATTACTTTAAGGGTAGTATGAGTAAAGTCCAACAAACAAAGGTAGAGCAATTTTAAATTCAACGCAAGAATCATCATACTAAGATACATTAAGTATGATTAATCAAAATCACAACCAATAGACAGATGTCAAGGGAAGGGGACTATTTCTAAAAGCAATACAAAGTATTTGAACACCTTTTCAAAACATAGTCAACTAATGTATGGAGTTGGACACATCAGCGACTAAAGGTATTCAAGCTTTAAGGGATGTTTCAACAACCATAATTAAGTTTTGCTTAGGAACATCTTACCATTTTTCAAGTAGGGTACAAGTTTAACACTAACTTGCCCAAGGGTCAATAATGTCTTAGGATAGATATTTTAATTCCCTTTATATTATTCCAAGGTCTTAGTTCAAGTATTCAAATTACTTACTTAAGAAATATAAATGCTTAAGCCTCAATTCCAAATTAAACTCTTATTATAATATTACAAGTTTATAATCTCGTTCTTATCAACTAAGAATAAGAGACTATTAATAAAATATTTAATGATCTATTCTGAACATAAAGCACCTGTTCGTCAATCACAACATGCTTAGCTAAGAATAGCCATATTTCCAAAAACTTACAAATAGGGTACATTATTGTCAATGTAATTTTATTATAACATAAGATTAACTAAATCTTCATGATATTCAATTATAATGAATTTATTTAGGAACTACCCATACAACCCTATGTGAGTACGTATTAAGTGACATGAAAGTATTATCCTTAATTAGTTAAGTTATTATTAATTACTTAGGTAATTATTCTCGTATAAACTTTATTCCACAAAACATCAAGTTATTACAACTTCTCACAAGATGCTAATCCATAATTTTCCAATTCAATTATCAATAATTTATTTAACTATGAGATTACAATCTATACATTATTGAAGTGTCAATACTTCCATTTATTCATCCATGTAATTAATAGGATTCACAATCTATAGGAATTAGAAAAGTTCATATAAAAATAACTTTTAACTTCATACAATACAACAGATAACCAAAGTAACCACATCTAATGAACATTGTTACCTAACTTAACTAAGCTTGTGATTAAATAGATTCATGTAAGTAACTTTGACATATCTAACATTATGTCTCTTTTCCTTATCTTCTAATAAATAATGAATCAAACCATAGTCAAAACATAATTAATATTTGAGTCAAATAGTAATGAATATATAATCAAATATCTAATTATTTTCTCAATCAATATACCAATGCTTTATAAACATAATCAAGGACATGACGAAAACATTATCAACTTTGCTACAACATTTAAATCAACATTACAACTATTTATTCCAAATAAATAATCATGATCAAATATTAACTTTATATCAATTTAGCAATTCCATGACATTCAAATAATCCAATGAATAACTATAATCAATTTAAGAATCAATATACATGTCATGATACATCATTTTTCATTAAACACAAACATGACAACTAACATGACATTTAGCGACAATAATTATAATTCAATTTAATCAATTGGAATAACTTAGAATAAGAAGAAATGAATCCAATAATTTCATGCAATATAATAAATCTAATCCTACCTCACCAGTCCCAATGGGCCCAACAATAAGTGGCCCTAGACCACCCTAACTATTAGTTAGATATGGATCAGGGCAATAGAAAACCAATGGAGAAAAGATTATGAAATAATCAATCTTGACAACATATCAACAAATGACCAATGAAATAAAACCAAACACATAATCAACCCACCAAGATCTATTAACTTGGTACCTGATTATAAGTGCAACTCTATTTCAATATTCTCAGTTTATGGGCCATATTCTATTTCAAAATATAATATGGATCATAAATCTATGTTATTGTAGTCATCTTTATGTACTATTTTAATAGACATTTATGTGTTAGAATAAACCCATAAAAAGAAGATAATAACTCAGTAAATTAAAATTACGACTTGCATAAAATTTTAGGTTGTTTTATTAACAAAAATTGACTTTATTTAACATAATAATAACTCAAAAGTTTAATAAAAACCATTTGTAGAATCAAAGTAATTAAATAATCAACTGATTAATTACCCTTACCAAGTAAACATAATCATGAATGATAATTATCTTGATTATTATTTCCACAATTAATTCAATAAATCAACATGATTTCATAATCCTATATTTGATAATCATAACTTAAAAAGTCATAAAAAAATCAAACCAGTAAAATAAAAATAATAATAAATTAGATTCAGAACCCCTATAATTATTTCCACTCCTATTGGGACTCTCTATGGTCCTTTTCCCTCAGAAATATCTATGGTTCAATAACCCCAACTATACTCGTTTAGGATTTTAAAAACAATAAACCAAAATCAAACACTAGTTATGTTTTAACATAGTCGAGTCGTATGGCTCTTTAAACAAACATCAAACTTAATCACAATAAACCTGAGTCACTAAATAAACCAACAATGACCATAATAGACCAATCAATCACCGTAAGCCATAAAGCTTCTATTTTTAATTACAGACATCAAAATATAACACATAATCATCATAAGCCATAAGGATTCTATTTTAAACCTAATCAAGTCTTTGATTCAAAACCAATTCAAACCCAAATCAATAATAAGAAACCCAATTTTAATCATTTAAAACTCATTACACATAATCAAACGTAATACCATATAAAACTTTAAAAGAATATGAGTTCATATTCCACACAAACCCCTTTTTCCTCATGATGATAAAACACACACAGTCCACTTTATAAATCAAACAATCAATAAACATTTACCCATGATCTTACTATGGGGTTTCCACATTTAAATTCAATGATAAAACCCCACACAGTCATTATATTACCAAAAACAAAAGTTATTATAGCCTAAATAAACACTGCAAGTGCTCAACCAAACCATCACACAAAACAAACACTATGGCCTTATTAGGGTTTCACCTAAATTACAAAATAAAAATTTAAGCTTTTGGCTAAAGCCCCAATGCTTTTCATACGACTATATTTTTTTAAAATAAACCCATAATTCTAAAAACATTACTTGCTTGGTTGATGAAAGTTAACCACAATAAATTTTTTACATTTTTAGCCTCCAAGCACCAAAATTTTATGTATATTTTCACAAAACTAGTCACCTATTAAACACAAAAACAAACCCCAAATAACTCTCCATTATCCCTATATGGTTGTCGAGATAAATACGTCTAACTACATTTCTCATTCCCAAAATTCTTCATGCAGAACTACTTCACATTCTCCTTGGCTGCCATGCCAAAAAAATTGGTAGAGTTTCCCCAAGGTTTCTAAACCTCTAAGACTGAATGCTAAAATGAATGCATTCAACCCTAAAATCCAACCGAAGTCTCTCAACCAAATTTACATGGTAATGTGATCCAATGCTACTATTAAGATATACAATGCAAAATTATATCCTCAAAATTATAGTGAGAGGAACTATGTAAAATAGAAATAAACAAATTACACAATAAATCAAACCATGTACAAAGGAGATACCAATATTAACATGGTTCACCCAATGGGCTACATCCATAGAGAAATTATTCAGGTATTATATTATAATAACACTTGTGTTAATTAATCCCATGACAACACCTTTTCACACTTGTCTCTCTTTTCTCTCCTCCACTTCCACTTGCACAAATGTAAGCTACAACCAAGATTACAAACAAAGCTTTCAACCAAGCTTCCCACAAGCTACAACCAAGCTTGTCCAAGACTTCATAAGTCTTCACTCCTTACACTTTCATAAGCTAACAACAAAGCTTACTCCCAATCTCTCAACCAAGATTGACACAAGCTCTCTACCAAGCTTGCAACCAAAGACTTCAACAAGCCTTCTCACCTTACACCTATGTAAGCTAACTCCAAGCTTACTACAAGCTTTCTACCAAGCTTGCATACTAAGACATCATAAGTTTTCAAGGCCTTTACAAGGCTTACAATGAGAATGAAATGAAATAATCACATTTTTACTTCCTTCTATAGCCATATAACACAAAGAGAGAGATATGTATAGATAGCATTTATCTAATGAGAGATTAAATGAGAGAGAGAATAAGGAAAGAATTTTTTTTGCCCCACTCCATGTGGAAACACTATTTAGGAATAGTGAAGGTAGAATCATCATCAACAAGGTCCACATTTCAAAGGGCATCTCATGATGCAATGTGGATTTCTTCCATGTGCACTCAATTGGCGTGCCCCACTCTCCCATGTGTAAGCCCAAGGGTCAAAATATACACCAATCAACTTTTGACTTCCAACATAGAATCCCCACAAGCACATGCCTAAAGAGAATGATTAGATCCTCTTTATTTATCTTCCACATGCACCCACAAGTTAAGGGTCAAGGATGGTGCCCCACATATTCGCCACATGTGATCTCAAAAGGTAAACCCATGTGCCCAAGTATAAATTCACCCTATTTCTCTCTCCTACATTTTTAAATATGAAAGATACATTTGTGGGCCATACCACATCACCTAGCATCCATCTCAGCTACCCAGTCACTATTTCCACCTCATCTATGAATAGTGACCCATGAATGGTGTTTGTGAATAGTGACTTAATAATTATGACCCCTAAATCATTGGCTATAGTAAAAACAACTAAATTAATTACCATGACCCCCATGTGGGTCAATAACCTCTAACCTAAGTCCCCCAACTCAAAAAAAGACTTAACCTAATGCAAATCAAATAAACAAATATGCCAAATAAGGTAGTCAAACATGCTAACCATCATGTTGTGGTCAATGCAATGCATAATTTTAAGATGTGTTGATAAAAGTTTGAAACCATGTAGGGTCCTTTTAAAAAACCATTAAGACACAACTTTTAAGACAAATATAAATATCAGTGAACGTCAATGATCAATTATAAAAAGTAGAAGATGACAAAGATTGGAACTACTGACAACACAAATATTTACAACATCAAATTGATGAAAATGATAAAAATCAATGAAAATATAGCAGCTATCAATCACTTAGACTCAAACAATGATAGTCTCAAAAATAATCATATCAAATAAAGAGATGTTTGCACCAAGAAAAAACGAACTCAAATCAATAATTAAAGAAATCAATCATAAACTGATAACATACAGTAGTTAAAACATAATGACTAAATCATTAATATTAATAAGCTCAACTTTATGTTTAATTTCACTATTTTAGTTATTCATTTACTTCTCCATGTTTTTTTGTTGCATGTTTCTGCTCACAACCTAACTCAAGTACCTATATCTATAGTTAACCAATAGACTATCAGTATCATCTAGACATCTAAGTATAATAAATGTGATAACAACATTTAAACAATACATCAAACTAAATAAAAACTTGTACACATTAAGTAATGGTATCAAATGCTATAATGAAATTTAATCCATAATTATCTCAATAATTATAATGAAAACATATCAATGTAGATCACTAATTGTAATACCACATCAGAATAACAAATATGTCTCAAATAGTTCACAACTAGACTATATTAGCACAATAAATTAAATACAAGTAACTTAGGGTCATGACATCCTCTCCCACTTAGAAGAGAGTCATCTCAATGATCAAAACAACCTAAGATAATGCTTCCTGGAAAGACTCTCATCTTCCCATGTAGCACTTCTTTATGATAAAGTATCTCATTGAACTAATACTTGGGAAATCTTATAATTTTTTAACTTAACACTATGATGATCTAGGACTTTCATTAGATCCAACTACATTTTTTCCTCTTCTGAAACCTAAAGATAAGTATAATCCAAAACATGAGACAAATCAGGAACATACTTTCTCAACAAAGTAACATGAAACACATCATGAATCTGTGACATGGAAGGTGGAAGGGCTAGTCGATAGGCAACAGGACTAATTTTCTTTAAATTTTTATAAAGTCCTACAAACTGAGGGACTAATTTGTAAAACTTTCCAAATTTAATTAAGCTTTTTTGTAGTTTAACACAAAAAAACTTTATTTCCCACATGAAATTCATGTGGTGTCCTTTTTAAATCTCCATAGTTCTTTTGCCTATCTGAGGTAGCCTTTATAATTTGCCTTATAGTTTCTATTTGTTTATCATAATATTGCAAAACATCAAGACCAATAACAGTCTTATTTTCTAAACTTTCCTAGCCAGGTGGAGTTTTACACTTGCAATCATACAAATTTTTGAAAGGAGATATTTTAATCACCAAATGATACGTATTATTATAAACAAATTTAATTAAGTATAAACAATCTTCCCATTTACCTTGTTGATCCATAACATAAATTCTTAGCATGTCTTCCACAACTTGATTTAATTTTTTTGTCTGACCATCTATTTCTGAATGATAAGATGAACTAAAATTTAACCATGTACAAAAAGTAACAATTAGAGCTTTTTAGAATATCGAATTAAAATTTTATCTTTATAAAAAATAATAATTTCAAGCATGCCATGCAGTCGTACTATATCTTTCATAAACCATAAATTAAATACAAATGCATCATTAGTTAATTTTTAACAATGAAATGACCAACTTTTATAAATTTATTAATTACAACCAAAATGATATCATGTTTGTTTTTAGATTTTGGTAAACTAGCTATGAAATCCAATGAAATCATAACCCACTTACCTCATGGTACATTATGAGGGTATAAAAATCCTCTTAGATGGAAATGTTCAAATTCCACACATTGGCATTCTAAATATTTTGACACAAAGTCAACAAATTTATGTTTTATTCTAGGCCAATAATACAGCCTTTTCAGTTTATGGGTCATCTTCATGACACCTAGATGAGTGAAACAAGGTGATATATGCACTTCTTTCAGTAAAATAGTCCTTAAATCACCAAACTCAGGTACATAAATTTTATTTTATGTCTAACTAAACCATCATAATCAACTAAAAAATCATAAAATTTATTGTCAATAGGTTCATCAGCCAAATTTGCACGTACATCTTGGCAAAATTTATCAGAATGTTGTTGTTTCGATAATTCAATTCTAAAATTATTATGTAGAATAGATAAGGCAACAAGGTACATGCATTGGTTGAGTGCATTCACAACACAATTTTTTTTACCTTTCACATATGAAATATTCAGATCATCCTGAGAAAATAAATATTCCAAGCTGTGATGATTAGATTTTACCTCAAAATATTTACCCATCAAAAAATGTTTTCATTACTTCAAAGCATGAATAATGGCATAAGATCAAGGTCATGAGTGGTGTATTTTTTCTCATGGTCCTTAAATTTCTATGAGTCATAAGCCACAATTGAATCATCTTGAGTTAACACTCCATCCAATCCTTCTTTAGATTCCTCATCGCATATTTCAAAATTTTCATTCGGATCCAATACAAGAAGTACAGGTGCTAAAGTTGATAACTCTTTAAGTTTTAGAAAATCTTGTTCACATTTAGTAGTCCACATATATTTATTACCCTTGCACTGCAAGGATGTTATTGGATTAGCTAACTTAAAAAACTTCAAAAAAAAATTTATAGTAACTAACAAATCCCATAAAACTATGTAATTCATGTACATTTTTAAGAGCAGGTCACTCTTGAATAACTTTAATCTTTCTTAGATCCATAATAATACCAACCTTTGATATCCCAAAAAGTGGATCTTAGACTAAAATAAATTATAGTTATATAGTTTACCAAATAATTTGTGTTGCCTTAACCTTTACAGCACTAAGCATAAATATTGTTCATGCTCAGTTGCATTCATGAAATAGATTAGTATATCACCAAGAAATACTAGAACAAACCTATATAGAAAATTCTTGAATAGACTATTCATTAAATTCATAAATATAGTAGGTGCATTAGTCAAACCAAAAGATATTATAGTGAACTTATAATGTTCATACCTTATTCTAAAATTTGTTTTATGAATATCTTCTTCCTTGATCTTTAGCTAGTGATAGCCTGATCTCAAGTCTATCTTCAAAAATATAGTCACATCCTTCATTTGATCAAATAGATCATTTATCATTGGCAAAAGATAATGGTTCTTAATTATCACCTTATTAAGTATGTGATAGTCAACACACAATCTCAAGATTTCATCCTTCCTTTTCACAAAGATCACTAGTACACCCCAAGACAACACGCTTAGCCTAATACTGTCATTTTCCAACAATTCTTGTAGTTGACCTTTCAACGCCTATAAATTTACTATATTCATGTGATAAGGTGCCTTAGATGCAAGGGCTACACCTAGAGTTATATCAATAGAAAATTCATATTCATATTTAGGAGGAACACTGGGAATTTATTTAGAAAAATATCAAAAAACTCTTGTAAAAATTGATGTTCCTCAAATACTATTATTGTTTTAGGTGCAATTTCTTACATCAAAATAGCATACAACTAGCAACATTTACATACTACTTTTTTTAGTTATAAGGTTAAGATTAACTTACATACTTTTGGTTTCAATAAACCTTGAAATTCTACAAGTTTTCTTAAATCACTACAGCAATATACCACTTTGTTACAGTAGTTCAAATTAGTTTTATGCTACTACAACCAATCCATTCTTGAGATAATATCAAAAGATCCGAAAGGAGCTATAAACAAATTTACTTGGGTTTGAAAAACACCTAAGTCTAGGCTTACTCCCTCAAGACACTTAGTAATAGGTACTCTTTTACTTGAGCCAAACTCAACATCCAAACCATCCTTCAAAGTCATTGAATTCAAATTACAACATGTTACTAACTTAGGATTTATAAAACTACTAGTTGCTCCTAAATCAAACAAAATTGAAACAAAAATTATATTTATTTTACCTCTGCTATCAATTAGAGTTACTTGAAAATTAGTATATTTGTTATCAACAACTGCATACACTCTATGATTAACTGATTGGTCAGATTTTAACTTAGAACAATCTTTACAGTAATGATATCTCTGCAATCCCAACATACTACAATTTTTTGTGGTGTCACAAGAATAGTATTGGCCCCAATATTAGGCACATTTTGATTACCTTGACATGAATTCTTTTCAAAATTAATAGTCTTAGAAGAATTTGAATTCTTAAAATTCTTATTATACACTTGAAATTTATTGAATCTACTTGTACTCTATGAATTTGTGGTTAGAATCATATTTTTTTTTTAAATAAGAGAAGGGAATGGATTTTTACTCTTAAATTATTATCTAGTTTGTTTAAAATCTTGTCTTGCCTTTTATTGAGCCTTCTCTTTTTCTTCTACCCTATACACATATTAAATTACTGTAGTTAAAGTCTTAGGATTAGTCACATTCACATCATTCATTAGTATTTCTTTCAATACTAGCTTAAATTTAATGAACTTACTCTCTTCATTATGGACGTAATTAACATGACACGGTAGATTCAAAAATTTGTTTTCATACTCAGTCATAATCATATTCTCTTGTTTCAATAGTTGAATATTAGTGATTTTTTATTCCTTGATGTTGGAACTAAGATAAAAAAATTTAAATTGTCTTTCAAAAGTAGGCTAGGTAAGAGTCATTAGTTGGTAACTTTCTAAAACACACAGATGATTCCATCAAAGACTTGGAACTCCTAATAAATGATAGGCAACTACCCTTGCCTTCACATTAGAGGAGATATTGTGCAGATTAAACTACTATTGCAAGTGTACTAACCATGCATTAAGATTCTTCCCCTAAAAATATTAGTGAAGGCAATTTCTTTAGCTACTTAATAATATGATCAGCCATATTACTAGGATTATTCTAAAGATTTAGTTTGACCACTTGTATTTCATATCTAACTGAAAGTTCATCAGCTAGAACACCTTATATATTATTCAACCTTCTCTCTTGGATATCTAATTTATTTTGAATAAAATTTAATGCAGTCAAAATCCCATTCAAAATTACTTCCTGATTAACATTAGGGTTGTTTTCCTCATGATTAAGGCCCTCAATATTATTACCCACATTATTGAGAGGTGGTTCTTCTCTCTTAATAATGTTTACCCTATGAGCTCTAGCTCTACTCAAGTTAACATTTCTTAGGTTATTTTTTGTTATTCTAGATTTTATGCTCACCATCCTATCGAGAAATAAATAACTCAGCAAAAATCAATAAGAAACATTTCCCAAAGTTCTCTAAAATAGTAAATCATGCTATGATACCCAGATTTCATGACCATAATTTTTATTTTTATTTTATATAACACATAACCAAACAAATAACAAAATAGTTCACTCAAAGTTTAGCATGAAAACATGCAATGAGATCCATAATTGTGTTGCATCCAACACAATAACTAGACTAAGTGCATAACCCATCAATAACTTTTTTATAAAGTATGTTTTAACCACATAGGGTCATTGTGGTCCTACTCACTCACCTCTATCTATGTATTGTATTGTAGCCTTCCTAATGGAGTTGTTAGTGATTGGTGCTCTTACTCGAGTACCTATAAAAGTTATAAAATGTCTAGTACCTCAAAGGTAGTATCATTAAATTCCAAAAAACAAAGGTAGAGCAAGTTCATCTTCAATATAAGAATCATCATACTAATATAGATTAAGTATGATTCATAAAAATCACAACCAGAAAATAGAGATCAAGGGAAAAGGACTATTTCTAAAATTAATGCAAAGTATTTGAACACCTTTTCAAAACACAATCAACTAACATATGGAGTTGGACACATCAACTACTGAAGGTACTCAAGCTTCAAGGGATGTTTCAAAAACCATATTTAGGTTTTGCTTATGAATATCTTACTATTTTTCAGGTAGTGTACAAGTTCAAGACCAACTTTCCTAAGGGTCAATAATGTCTTAGGATAGATCTGTTAATTCCCTTTAACTTAGTCCAAGGTCTTAGTTTAAGTATTTAAATTACTTACTTAAGAAATATATCTATTTAAGTCTCAATTCCAAATTGAAATCATATTATAATCTTATAAGTTCACAATATTGCTCTTATCAATTAATAATAAGAGACTATTAATAAAATATTTAATGATTTATTCCAAACAAAGAGCACTTGTTCCTCAATCACAAGATGCTTAGCTAGGAATAGGCATGTTTCTAAAAACTTACCAATAGGGTACATTATTGTCAATGTAACTTTATTATAACATAACATTAACTAAATCTTGATGATATTAAATTATAATGAATTTATTTAAGAACTGCCCATACAACCCTATATAAGTACTTATTAAGTGATAGGAAAATATTATCCTTAAGTAGTTAAGTTTATATTAATTACTTAGGTAATTATTCTCATATAAAATTTACTCCATAAAACATCAATTTATTACAACTTATCACAAGACATTAATATATTAATTCACCAATTTAGTTATCAATAATTTATTTAACTAACTATGAGATTACAATCCATACATTAATGAAGTGTCAATACTTCCATTCATTCATCCATGTAATTAATAGGACTCACAATCTACATGAATTAGAAAAGTTCATATAAAAATAACTTTCAAATTCATCCAATACAATAGATAACCAAAGTAAACACATCCAATGAATATTGTTACCTTGCTTACTTAATCTTGTGATTAAATAGATTCACATAAATAACTTTGACATATCTAACATTATGTCTCTCTTTCATATCTTCTAATAAAGAATGAATCAAAGTATTATCACTAAATATTGAACCCTAGAGGAGGTTGTTCAATCCTACTCTAATATTTGGGTAACATTGGAATACCTCTAAGCTTTTGGCTTGCCTATAGTAGAGGTAGACCTCTAGGTTTAAGGGCTAGCTCCCTATATTGACCTTTAAATGTTTATCACCTACACTAATTGATTGCTTACGATAAAAGTGGTATAAGTATGCATTAAATTAAACTAATATAATGGGGTGATATACCATGAATTTCTCCACAAGATTATCATACTCTTACACTAAGAGACAAGATTCACAACACTAGTTTCAAAGTCCTAGAAGATTCTAACATTAGTATTTCAAATATGGAGGTGATATGCTTGATAATACTCAATGAAAGTGGAATAGAGATCAGTTGTAGATACTAAGGATAATTTCTCTAACATTAGTATTTCAAATATGGAGGTGATATGCTTGATAATACTCAATGAAAGTGGAATAGAGATCAGTTGTAGATACTAAGGCTAATTTCACATTTTAAAGGAGTCAAACACACTATCTACACTCCATATGACCTATTAAAATGAGAACTTATTGAACCAAACATGAAAGGATAAAGAGAATCAAGGATAGATGCTTATCATTAGACCTCACCATACACCACTTCACATAATTAGACAAGATGTTTATGAACTCAAAACAATATTTCATATATTATTCAAAAGTAAATCATAATATCAAACTGACAAGGATTTACCATACTAGGTGTGGAATTTGAATACAAGAGCCAAAATGGCTTGTATTTATAGAATGTGTGAGAGGAGAGAGAGAAATAGAGCTCAAGGGTCACAATGCCACTTGTAAAGGCATAATAATTAGTTATTTTTTATAGTAATGGAGTATTAAGTATACCATGAAATGTTTCTTTATACAAATGTCCCTCTAAAACATGAAAACTCCTCAAAATTGGTGTAGGACCCTTCAACTACCTTCTTGAAAACTACCTTCATCATTTGGCCTCCTTTGAGTGATCTAAAGTAGACTAGGAATAGTTGACACATGAAATATGAAAGGGGGGTTATAAACAATATCTAACATGCATTATATGTGTCCCTAACCATTATATTTCTTTTGGACAAGTGTTTTCATCATATGTAGTCACCATCACTAGCTCTACAATTATATCTTCACATTTGGCACCAAGCTGGCCTTTAATTTCTTGATCCAATCCATGTCAAGGGTGATATGAAACCTATCAAGAGTCCCATTGCATCCCAATCCATCAAAATGCCTCCTAATTGGACTTATCACTTTCTCACTTAGTTTTCACCCTTCATTTTCATTGTCTTCCATAAACTACCTAAAGTGAAAGAGCTTGCATAAGTGTTTATGTGCTTGTCTAAAGAAATAAATGGGAATTAAGGGTTATATTAGGTCCTAATTGACCTTCCCAATTTATTTCCATCCTTCAACTCTCCTCTAAACTTGCAAAACACATAAAATTTATCAATAAAACCTAATTTATACCCTATCCATATAAGTAAGGTACCAACCAACTAGATGGGATGGATATTGATAGAGTATTATTCAATTCCAAAACCATTTCTAGGTCATAATATCTCTCTTGGATGCATCTCCAGCAATTTATTTCTAATTGGGTCTTAGCCAAGGGTTTTGGAGGGTTGATGATGTTTTAGACCCATAAGGATTGTTCATACAATCCTGACATTGAAACCTCAGACCAATTCCATTAGAAGCATGTTAGGGACCCTATTCAATGTCTCCTAACTCCTTGGGCCTCCATGATAAGTGTTTATATTGGTGTGGTAATATAAATATGGCCTCTTGAGTTTGCGAGTGTATTTTAGATAGGTCTAAGGTGCCTTTTAGTCCAAAATGACTTTTATTTGATCTCTTTTATATACCAAAAGATCAAAAAAACTTCATACCTCCATCTAAATATGATTCAATGCATTGTAAGGTTTACTTATCCCTAGAAGTGGTATTGAGACTCCAATAGGGCTTTAGGCCTAGACTAGGCCTAATATGCCTAATTATGTTCCTGTATGTTTAGGTCATCTTATTTGATTTATCAATATTGTGAGACATCATTCATGTTTTTTAATGATTAAAATAACTCCCTACATCCTTTTCTCATTGTTATATCAACTCTCAACTCATTCCTTCATTGTTCACTCACCCAACCTACAATTTTGTCTCTCTAAGAGTGCCCTTTGTCTGAGATAGAACAAAGGACATCTCCCCTATATGTTATATCATTTTGAGGTTATGAGAGGTTTAGGTATGTTATGAAGGTATTATGTACCAGATTATAGAGTTGAATCACACTTATAGTGCCTTCAATCACTCCAAACTCCAAGCTAGACTCACTAAACCTACTGACAATGCATAGACTATGAACCTTGGAGATTAATCCTTGTCTTGAGTGTTACATGGGATGGACATCACCATAGTGAAGCTATTATAACATCTCAATTCATCATCATTCATGTTATTCTCCTCAATCCATCTCTCTTTACTTGACCAGGCCTAGTCAAGTCTATTATAGTAGAGTGTGTTACTATAGGTATACACTCAAGAAAAGGATGTGTTTATAGGTGTCTTCCATGATAGAAATTTTTATCCCATGCCCTTAAATTTTATTTAAATATTTGAACTTTTGAACTAGGAATTTGACTCAAGAGAGGATGGTTAGTATCATGTTAGTCCCAAAATAAAATCAAAATGAAATAAACACACTAGCATAACATCTCTAGGCCTAATTACTAGGGGGAGCTTAGTTAATAAGAAAAAAATGGAAAACATAATTAAAATTCAAAATAAACCCTCTTTCACCTTCCTTGGATGTTCCAAATATCTTGTTGAAGTGGCTTTCTCGATTTGCGCTCATGAAGTCTGCATCAATGAAGTGTGGCTACCTCCATCTCTCCTTGGCACCATGTTCGGCTTTGGCTTGACTTAGCTTGGCTTGGCTCAATATTTGGGCATTATAACACTAAAATCTAATTATTTTAATGCATTTGGGCATTGTAAGTTTGGCTTAAAAGAGCTTTGAATTATGGCTTTGAGGCTTGCTATTTATAGATTTTTAAAATGGTTTTAGGATCAACCATGACCGTCCATCTCAAAATAGAGATGTGTGCCCATGAATAAATATAATTATTAATTTTAATCTACAAATATCCCCATTAATATTTGGGATATATGGGAATTAACTACACATGGAGGTTCTTAATGAGGCATGGGAGGCATAAATCTTGATATTTTATGCATTTATGGATTGTGGATGCCACCCCATAGGATGATGTCATTTGATTATGTGGTTAATAACGGTCAATTTCCAATAAATATTTATTCAACAAGTTCTATGGAATTCTTAATTAGGCTCATGATTTGGTTTAATTAGCTCTTAAGAAAGATTAAGCATTTTGATGCAAACCTTGGCTCTTTAGTTCACAAATTAATCAAATTGGTCAGAATGTCCTATTATTGGCTTAAAATTTGACTAGATTAAAATTATAAATCGATGTTATCTGTGTTATGTCCGTTATCCCATTTAAGATGTTGTCAACACCAAATAACAAAGGCACATGTCTCATGCAAGAAATTTGATAGAAAAGAACAATCCAGAGCACCCAGGTGTGAAATTAGCATTTTGACTCGAAATGATCTTATAAAAGTTAGTTGGCCATAAAATGCATTACCTGAGTTAGGTATACTTTGGCCAAAATCAGCACTTGAATATGTCAGTTTCAAAGCTTTTAATGTGTTTTAGTGTTTTTAGGCCAAATTGTGCATTTTGGTGGAAATTGGTCAAAACCCTGGTTGATAGTCATTAGTGGCCAGTTTTAAGTGTCTACATAACTCATTTCATGTTTGTTTGAGTTCATTAATGCCATTTATTAGGGTCTATGTACATTTTTCCTCTAGCATACTGGCCTGAGTTACTTTTTCCTCTGTAGCAAGTTGTAGGTGGCTATTTTTTAGGCCACAAAGACCCTTGTAGGTGATGTTTTTCATCAGGTATTGAACATCAACCCTTTTGATTGTTATTGGAGGGATATCATCATTTGGACTCACATAAGGTCACTTGGCTTAAAAGTATGCCACTATCATGTCATATTTCATTGAAAAATTTGTCTAAGCCTCAAAGATACTATAGATAACTCAGCGTATATAGTGGAAAGTTGATTGATTTGGAAATCCTCCTTACATCACCCACCTTTAGTCAAATAACCACTTATCATGTCAACTCACTACACCTATACCTAGGTTGCATAATGAAAACTATTAGACTAGTTTAGACCTTATATGATTTACTATGTAAGGGTCCAAAGGAAGTTAAAATCCATTTATGAGACTTTAAGGTAATATATCCTTAAAGAAAAATTTCTTGACTATGAAAATGGATTCAAGTTTGCCTGCTACCTTATGGCTCTAAAAATTTTTCTATGATATTATTTAATGCTTTAAAACCTCAATGAAGGTCCAAACAAGTTTCAAACACCTCTTATTCAACTGCTCACTCCTCTATGGACCACTTGTAGGTACACAAACAATATATAGGACTATGAAGGTAAGGTGTAAATAGATAAAATAACCCATCCTAATCCATTTGAATAGATCAAACTTGATTTCTCACACCTTGAGACTTCTTACCACTTTTAAACCTTCATGTTTGACCGTCATGAATATGCAAGGATCTTCCTTTACCTACTTGCAGGTGGGTGTTGTAGGAAAATTGATTGTATATTTTTTTTATTATGTTATTCATTAATATATGACTTTGAGAACACATATTCACAAAAATATTGTTAGGGTATGGAGCTAAAAGCTTCACCAAATGAGCGAGTTGCAGAGTTGCAGGCATTACACAGTCACCAGCATCAGTTAGGAGAGACCAACGTCGGTCAGGAGCAGCCAGGATCGGCCGATGTCGGTAGGTTCAAGTAGGCAGGAACCGATGTCGGTTATCTGTGGCGTCCAGGAAGCTATTTTCGTGCGTGAACAGATTGTTTGCATGTTAAGAATCAAACTATTTGTTGTTAAGTTCGCATTTCTATTTTGAGTAGAACTAGTTAGAGCCCTTGTTTAGGAGGTGCATCTATTGGTTGTAAGTGCATGCTCATGAATCTCTATAGTTATATAATAGAGATAGATCTTCATAGTTCATTGAACAAGAGTACAATACTGTAGAAGTAGAATACATATTGTATATGTGAATCAATCCAGATTATGGAGTTGATTGTAATTGAGAGAGAGGACTCTTGAGGGAAAGATATCTAAACAGAGATCTGTACATCTGAGAGAGGTGTGGAAGAAAGAAGTTTCTTCAATTATAATTCCTTCTGTAAAGAGTTGAATACAAGTTTTCAGGGTGGTTTCTTGTATCTCTTGTTTCTTATTAATTCTGATTCTAGTTACTTATCTATCTAATTTAATTTCATGTTTATTGCTTTCATATTGTAATCATATTGTTGATTGATCCCCAACAAGTGGTATCAGAGCCAGGTTCACTAACAGGTAGTTCAGATCTGGTTAGTGTGTATTGATTACAGGTTACTCACAGGGATTTCTGTTTGAGTGGAAGAAAGCAATGGTAGAAGAAAGTAAATTGAGAATGGAGAAGTTCAATGGTAAGAACTATCAATTATGGTGAATGCATATAGAAGATTATCTGTATCAAAAAGATTTATACTTACCGTTAGGAGGGACTACAAAGTAGCCCAAAGACATGGATGATGAAGAATGGGAAGTTCTTGACAGAAAGGCTCTTGGATCAATAAGATTGAGTCTTGCATCTACTGTGATATCTAATTTATCACAGGCAAAGTCTACGGTAGAGTTAATGACTACTTTAGCAAATTTATATGAAAAACCCTCAGCGTCTAAAAAGGTATATCTTATGCAGTAGTTATTTAATTTGCAGATGTAAGAAGGTAGTTTTGTATCTAACCGTCTAAATGATTTCCATGGAATTATGAATCAATTAAATTCAGTCAAAATAGTGTTTGATGATGAAATTAAGGCTCTATTAATCTTATGCTCTTTACCAAAAAGTTGGCATAGCTTGGTAATGGCAGCTAGTAATACTACATCTGCTTCAAATATTTTAAAAGTAGATGATGTTATTAGTGTAATCTTGAATGAAGAAATTCGCAAGAAAAGCATAGAGGAGACATCAGGGAATGCTTTAAGTTTTGAGAGCAGGGGAAGGCAGAAAGAGAAGGGCAAGAAAGGGAGATCAAGATCTAAATCAAAGATGAGTGGTAGATCTAAATCCAGAAATGGCAGGAAGCCACAATGCTGAAATTGTGGAAAGATAGGGCACATAAGCAAAGATTGTTGGTCAAAGCCTAAAGAGGACAAACAGCATGATGATAAAGAAGAAGGAAAGGTGGCAGGTATTGTTGCACAAGATGCTCTTATATTCTCTTTGCATAATAATATAGAATCTTGGGTTTTAGATTTTGGTGCATCTTTTCATGCAACCCCCAATAGAGAATATTTTAGTGACTATGTCCATGGAGATTTTGGAATAGTTTATCTAGGGGATGATGAGCCTTGTAAGATTATTGGCAAAGGTAAAGTGCAACTGAAAATGTAGAATAACAACACATGGGTGTTGAGAGATGTCATGCATGTTCCCAGCTTGAAGAGAAATTTGATTTCTGTAAGAAAGTTAGGGGATGAGGGTTGTACAGTAACTCTCACAGCAGAATCTTGGAAGGTCACCAAGGGTGCACTTGTATTGGCCAGAGGTAAGAGAGTAGGTACTCTCTATTTATGTAATTGTATTACTGACAAATCTCCTTTTGTATTATCTACTTCAGATGTAGATGCAAAGTTGTGGCATCAAAGGCTTGGCCACATGAGTGAGAAGGGAATGAGAATTCTTAAGTCAAAAGGTATGTTTCCAGATTTAAAAAGCATAGATCTAGATTTCTGTGAAGACTGTATTTTTGGAAAATAGAAGAGAGTGAGTTTTCTCAAGACTGGGTCAACAAAGAAGAAGCACAAATTGTAGCTTGTTCACATAGACGTGTGGGGACCAGCCCAAGTTGCTTCTATTAGAGGATCACAGTACTATGTTTCCTTCACAGATGATGCTACAAGAAAGGTATGGATCTATTGTATTAAAAAGAAATCTGATATTTTTAACATGTTTAAGATTTGTAAATCTATGGTTGAGAATGAAATAGGCAAGAGATTGAAGTGCCTGAGATCTGACAATTGTAGTGAGTTTTGTAGCCACAAGTTCAATTGGTATTGTTATATGCATGGAATCCGTAGGCAAAGGATTGTTCCAAAAACACCTCAGCAAAATGGAGTTGATGAAAGGATGAATAGAACAATCATGGAGCGTGTAAGGTGTATGAGATTGCATGCTAGATTGCCCTTAGAGTTTTGGGCAGAAGCCGTGGATACTGCAGTGTACTTAATTAACATAGGACCCTCTACAACACTGGATGGTGGAATTCCAGAAGAGGCATGGACAGGTAAAAAGGTAGATCTATCATTTCTCAAAGTTTTTGGTTGTGAAGCCTTTGTGCATATTGATAAGGAAAATAGAAAGAAGTTGGATGCTAAGTCTATGAGGTGCACATTTATTGGCTATGGCTCTGATGAGTTTGGATTCAGGTTTTGGAATCTAAGAACTAACAAAATAATTAGGAGCCGTGATGTTGTTTTTAATAAAAAAGTGATGTATAGTGATCAGCTGAAGAAGTTGAATCAATCTGAGTAGAGCAATGGAGAATTGGACGAGGTGATGGTCCAAAATGAGCTCGCAGGCAGAAATAATCACAAACAAGAAAACACAGAGACTGACGTCGGTCAGGTAGGAACTGACGTCAGCCATACGGGGACCGATGTCGGTCGTATAGGAACTGACATCAGCTAGTCAAAAACTGATGTCGGTCAGGCAGAACCGATGACAGTTAGTTACAGGCCTAGAAGTGACCGAGGTCAGTCACTGTCAGAGAATTTGGGTGGACAGCGTGTTGTGGATGAGTCTCAAACGCCCAACAGGAGGTCAGAAAGGGTAAGTAAACCTCTAATTCAATATTCCCCTTCATTATTCTATTTATTGCTTACTGATGGTGGAGAATCAGAGAGTTTTGATGAAGCAATACAGGTGGAATCCAAGAGTCAGTAGGAGCTAGGCATGAATGAGGAAATTGATTCCTTAAGAGAGAACCAAAAATGGGATTTGGTTGAGTTGCCAGTAGGAAAGAAGACACTGAAGAATAGATGGATCTACAGGTTGAAAGAAGGTGAGAATGGACAGATGAGATATAAGGCTAGGTTAGTAGTGAAAGGATTTGCACAGAAACCAGGTATTGACTTTGGTGAGATTTTTTCTCCTATTGTTAAAATGACTTCTATACGGACTGTATTGTCTTTAGTTATTATTGAGGATTTGCATCTTGAGCAATTTGATGTTAAGACAGCAATTCTTCATGGAGATTTGGATGAAGAAATATATATGGATGAACCGAAAGGATATGAGGTCAAAGGTAAGGAGAAGCTAGTGTGTAGATTGAAGAAAAGCTTGTATGGCCTCAAGCAAGCTCCAAGGCAATGGTATTTAAGATTTGATAGGTTTATGACAGAGCATGGCTACAGTAGATGTCAATTTGACCATTGTGTATATTTTAAGAGATTGGATAATGGTAGATATATTATTCTGTCATTGTATGTAGATGATATGCTGGTTGTAGGATCACACATGCAAGATATCTCTGAGCTTAAGGTGAAATTAGCTCACACGTTTGCCATGAAGGATTTGGGAGCAACAAAGAAAATCCTTGGCATGAATATTAAGAGAGATAGGAAAAATCACAGGTTGATTTTGTCTCAAGAGGATTATGTGAACAAGGTGTTGAAACAGTTCAACATGTAGGATGCAAAACCGGTAAGCACACCTATGGCTGGACATTTTAAGTTGAGTAAAGAACAATGTCCTAATTCACATGATGAGGTAGAGTACATGAGAAAAGTTCCATATGCTTCCACAGTAGGAAGTTTAATGTATGTAATGGTTTGTACTAGGCCTGATATTGCCCAAGCAGTGGGAGTTGTAAGTAAGTATATGACCAATCCAGGAAAGGAACACTAGAAAGTAGTTCAGTGGATCCTTAGATATCTGAAAGGAACCAACAGTAGGCACTTGTGCTATGGCAGTTTAAATACTTCTCTACATGGTTATGTAGATTCAGATATGGCAGGTGATTTGGATGGCAGGAGAAGCACCACAGGATATGTTTTCACTGTAGGTGGAACGGCGGTTAGCTGGATATCAAAGTTGCAGAAGGTTGTTGCCTTGTCAACTACAGAAGCAAAATATATTATAGTCACAGAGGCTAGCAAAGAGATGATATGGATGACATGGTTCATGGGAGAGCTTGGAAAAGAGCAAGAGAGTTGTAGACTATACAGTGATAGTCAGAGTGCAATTCATTTGGCTAAAAATTCAGCCTTTCATTCAAGAACAAAGCATATACAACTTAGGGACCACTTCATTAGACAGGTATTGGAGGATGGTGAGTTGAAGCTAGAGAAAATCCATACAGATAAGAATCTTGCAGATATGTTAACAAAGCCAATTATAAAGGAGAAGTTGAATCTTCATTCAACTTTCGTTGGTCTTCATGACTGAGTTGAAGATGGAGGAGCTAGAAGATGTTGCTGTAGAGGTACTGGTGTAGCTGTTTATCTCCAAGTGGGAGATTGTTAGGGTATGGAGCTAAAAGCTTCACCAAATGAGTGAGTTGCAGAGTTATAGGCATTACATAGTCACTGGCATCAGTCAGGAGAGACTGACATCGGTCAGGAGCAGCCAGGATCGGCTGACATCGGTAGGTTCAAGTAGGCAAGAACCGATGTCGATTACCTGTGGCATCCAGGAAGCTATTTCCGTGCGTGAACAGATTGTTTGCATGTTAAGGATCAAACTGTTGGTTGTTAAGTTCGCATTTCTATTTTGAGTAGAACTAGTTAGAGCCCTTGTTTAGGAGGTGCATCTATTGGTTGTAAGTGCATGCTCATAAATCTCTATAGTTATATAATAGAGATAGATATTCATAGTTCATTGAACAAGAGTACAATACTGTAGAAGTAGAATACAGATTATATATGTGAATCAATCCAGATTGTGGAGTTGATTGTAATTGAGAGAGAGGACTCTTGAGGGAAAGAGATCTAAACAGAGATCTGTACATCTGAGAGAGGTGTGGAAGAAAGAAGTTTCTTCAATTGTAATTCCTTTTGTAAAGAGTTGAATACAAGTTTTCAGGGTGGTTTCTTGTATCTCTTGTTTCTTATTAATTCTGATTCTAGTTACTTATCTATCTGATTTAATTCCATGTTTATTGTTTTCATATTGTAATCATATTGTTGATTGATCCCCAACAAATATGATGCAAGGCTTCCCAGACTGAAATTCATCTTCATGCAAAATCAAAATGGATCTACAGAGTACATACTTATGGACCTACAGAGTACATAGTTATGGAAAAGCTTTGAGAACTGGAGAATTTGAACGCACTGATTTATTTAGCGAATGGTTTTCTCTAATCAAAAACATTTATATGTCCTCTCTATGCATTCACTCATCCTTATCATTGCTTCCTTGGAACCAAAATAGTATGTTGCCAATGTCTTGCAAGCTTAGACTTGCCAACACCTGTAGGCCCTGAGAAAATGAAGCTTGCAATTGGCCTGTTTGGGTTCTTCAACATGTTGAATATCTACCTTAGTTACAACCGGGCCTCCATCCCCTGCTTCACTCTAGAAATGGCACCATTTATAATCTAAACTCTGTCCCCTCTTCTAAAATTCATGGTTTTTGTGTGAAGTGCCTTTGTTTGGGAGGACAGATGGGATATTTTCATATATTCTAAGAGCGGGATTTGTAGGACAGAAAGCTACAATCTTTGAAAATAGTATGCAGCTGAGAGAGCAGGTGCAACACAACATATATGCAAGAGGAACTTCAACAAAAAGTTGGAGTCCTGAGTTGAGATTGAGCAGCAAAAATGTTTCGTGCATAAAGAGGCGGCAAAATTGAGCTGAAAATGAATTGCAAGGAAATTCAGTCAATACTGATGTGGATTTTTCTTTTACTTCACAATTCTCCCACCAATCATCTAATCAAAATGGGTTCCACCTATCTTGAATGCACAATTACAGCGATGAACTAAGCATCGCCATTACAAGAGTGGGATTGATCATGCCCCTCGTGACTGTGTGTCTGGAATCTATAGCCACACATCTTCCATCTCCCTATACGTATCTTCCCTAGATTTATAATTTTAAATGAATACCAGATGAGTTTCTTGTCTGGGCAAACTTACCAACCTTTTTAATGATCACTGTATAGCTAGATTCTGCTACACTATCCCAACTGTTACATGGTCTCATGAATTTATACACATGCATTTCATTGGGGATACCATCTATAGGGATCGAACATAAATGTTGGCTGTATGCATTATTTCATGGCCATCAACTATATGGAATGGTTATCTCGCCTCTCTCATTTGGGTTGGTGTGGTTACAATGCCATACATTCCCCTTACCTAGGATAAAATAGCAAAAACAAGTTTTGAAACATATCACAACCCAGTCCTGTCAATATCCTTAGCCTAATTTTATATGGCTTCTTCAGGTGGGACGACTAAAGTTTATTTAAAAGCAAATTACAAAACAAGAAACCATATATAAAAACAAAACAATCATTCTTTCTTAGATCAAAATAGAAGGCTTACAATTCAATACCAGATTCAGTCTGCTCCTTCACACATTCTTGTCTTCTCATCAAATCTGCTCCTTCTCTTCAACTTTAACAGCTCTTGAGTGAGGTCCTCCCTCACTATTTCTCCTCTCTTTTCTTCATTCTATTCTTCTTTCCTTGAATGAGAGGAGCTTTTCTTCTCTGTCCTTCTTCCCTCTACGTACCTCTCATCCTCCTCTATATTTAATTTTCCTTTTTTTTGCTCTTGTTAAGATTTTTCCTTTCTAACTTCTACGCCCAATTTTGGGCTGAAGGTAAAATAGAAACAGTTTGTAATTTTTAACAATATCCTAAGGTTGAAATCATTTCAACCACTTCCCCCTTATTTCCTCAACAGCCCACAATTACCTTTTTACTTTTACTTTTTACATTTATTCCTCCTTAACAACATTTAGGAGGGAAAAGACAATAATATGAATTCAAATACAAACTAAGACATGACTTGCCATTGTAGATGCTCCTACATCATACTCTCCCTCTAGAAACAATTTGAACCTTAGTTCAAATGAGATAACTCTTCAATGCATTAGTCTTCATTCTATCCCTGGATCCCAAGGTCTTGTTGTCAATGCCAATACCACTATTTGTCTTTGATATTCTTTGTCCTTCAGCTTCTTTTTTTTCTTCCTCTTTATATATATCCTTCTTCTCATTTATTTTTTAGCTGCCAGCTCCTACTTCCATGCTTCTTCATCTTCATACATGTCTTCTTGATCTTCTTGTTGTACTTCTTGCTTCAAAAATTTGTCCATTGAACTATGGACTTCATTCATCTCCACAATTTTAACACCTACTTTCAAAACATCAAAGGCAATGTTAGAAGTAAAAACTTGATACCATAAGATCTCTTAGCTACCTCCACTCATCTACTCTTTGGCTAAATCTGCCCTCAATATCTTTCTTTATTTTTGCCTCAGTTTATTTTCCATCTGATCAATGGTGTCACTATGTTGATAGGTGTCTCTACACAACTCTCTTGGAGGGTTCAACAACTCTTCTATCCTCTTCATCTCTTCACTCAACACAAGCTCATCCAAATCTTCATGTCCTATATCAAACTTAAGACCAGATTGTCTTTCATCCTTTATAAATACATTCATCCACTTTGTGGTTTCTTCATACAAGTCAACTTCTTCATCAACATCAATATAATTATCAAAAACAATAGGAACACCATTACCTTGTGTCTCCTTGTTCTTTTCAAATATGTGAACTGATTTCACATCCTCACTTTCATCATCCATCCTCTTGGAACTCTGTCCTTGCTGCACATTTATTTTTGTAGACATTTTCCATTCCTCATTTTCCATAAAAAGATATTTAAATGATTCAAAAACATCATTATCCCATTTATTACAAGCAATTAACTTACCTTTCATCTTTATATCTTCATGCTTAACCTCATTATTCTTTGAGAAGTTTTCTTTCTCACCTTTAGCCATCCATACCTTCTTCATAGCTTTATGATGACACTTGTTCAACTCACCAACCAATTTCTTCTCTTTGACATCTTCCTATTGGCTTGCTTGATAGCTGGCCTTACTCACTTTGCATTCTACCTCTTCCTTCATGCTTTGTATTTGCTTCTTGCTTGAGTCATCATCTTGACTGAGCTTTGTGTCCTTTGTTACATTTGCTGATCTCTTAAGCCATTTTGGTACCACATATCCATGGTCTATTATTGGATTCGAAGGCTTTTTATTGATCCTCTTCATCTCCATCTGTACATCAGTATTCTTACTCTTATATGCATGTGCAAAATCAGAATTTGAACTTATTTTTACCTTTTCAATGGCTTGATGTTTAGCCATACTTTTCCTCATAGTTTCCTTGCTTGCATTCATTTTCTTTAGGTGTGTTTCCTTCTTTTGTTCTATTGGAATGTTTTTCAAGTCATCATAGTATTCTATACCCTCTTGTTCAATAGTTGTTCCATAATTAAGTGGATGAGAAAAATCAATACTATAACTCACCTTTACCTCCTTGTTGGGCTGCTTCATGGTTTCCTTCATTTGCATGGCTTCTTTGATTGCACTATCCTCTTTTGTGCATAGTTTTTCCCTTGCTTCTTCAAGGTACTCCATGGCATCATGGAATGCAATTTCCTCCTCCATCTCAACATTTTCTTGCACAAGGTCTCCAACATATTTCTCATGCATTTGACAATGCATTCCTTCTTCCTTATCAACTACAGCAAACTTTTTCTTTTCTTTTACACATTCACTTGTGCACTTGGTGTCTCTTCTTACACCAATCTCTTCACTCTCCAAGGCCCTTCTCTTGACCTTCATAAGGCTGCTCATACCTGCACTTACCCACTCAAAGACAATATTAGAAATAAAAACAAGAGACCATAATGTCTCCATGAGTGCTCTCTTCACCCACACTCGTATCTTTTCAAGTGTTCTTCCTGGCACTTCCTCTTTTCTTTCTTCTCTTCTCTTGTCCTCCACAATGAGAACCTTCTTCACAACTTCTTCCTCTTGTTGCTCACTTGGCAACCTTCTTATCTTCTTCAAGCCTCTATGGGCTTCTCTCTTCTTGGCAATCTCATTTTGCCTTCTTCTCCCCTTCATTAGGAGATCTATTGGCCACTTCAACCTCTTCCTCATTGGCCATACCCATGCTTGCTTATCCATCTACATCCAAGACTCATATTCATCTTTAATCTTAGCTAACTCTCTCTTCAAATTAGCAATTTCCTTATCAATTACAAAACTATTCATACCTTTGATGATTGCTTTCTTCTTGGTGCCCTCATGTACCTTGCTGCTTTGTAGTGCCTTCAACAGTACTTCAATCTCTGAGATCTTCACCCAAGTCTTTTCTACCTTGGTCTCTTGATCCCTTGTCTCACCCAAGCCTTTTCTTCTTGACTAGTCTTTTGACAATCTCTTTGATCTCACCTAGGCCTTTTGCATCCTAGTCTTTTGATCCTTTTCTCAATCCTGCAGCAACTATTATACAACACTTCATCAAATACAAATCACAAATCCAAGCTTACCTTGCTTTAGATCTTCCTCTTGAGCATTCACTTGCTCTTCTTCTAGAGCTTCTCTTAGCTCTTCACTAAGCCTTCCTTGGCTTCTTCTCCTCTTAAGCCTCAATGGCTTGGCTGCCTTGGACCTGAAACTTCTTCACTTGATTCCTTCTCAACACAATAAACTTCAAATAAAATATCAAAATTATTCATACCTTTTCTCTCCAGGGTCTTCTAGCACTTTGTCCTACAGATCCTCTTGCCAAATCCTGTAACAACTCATTAGAAATCACAACCAACAACAAGATACCACTTCCTAAGAGCTTTAAGCTCTGATACCAAATGATGCAGGGCTGAATGCTCTGTTACCAAAATGATGAAACTACTATTTATCTTTAATCGTTCATGGATTTAGACCATCTCATAACTAACTAGAGTCTTCATAATTATCAGCATTGTATACAAATTATGAAGAAGCATACTACAAATTTATTGTCACAAATCATCCCTGTATAAGTTCCAAGATAAAATATAAAGACATATTTCACAAGCTCCACTAACATACAGTAAACGCATACACCAGATCTACCCAGAACCATATGCTCTGCCTAGTATAAACTCAATAATTGGAGTATAAAACAATTGACATCAACATGTCTTGCTCAAAATAAAAGTTACTGTGCTAGTCCATGAAATTGTTGATCTTCTCGAGTCAAAATGCCATCTTGACTATTGGCCTGTTTGAAGTGCTTCAAAATGTTGAGCAGCTAGCCTCAATGACAATTGGGCTTCCATCCCCTGCTTCACTCTAGAGCAATAGTGCACCGTCTGATAAAATAACTACAACAAAATAGCTGTAACCCAAGAATATTGATCAACTAAACTACTTACAACATAGAATCTATTTGAGCAGACAACCTGCCTAAAGGAATTGAGTGGAGGACAGAATGGAAGTATTGTATCAAATATTCTAGGATGCATGCAATGTGTAAAAGCTTGAAATCTACAACCATCACTCGAAAATGGAGTACGCAGCATGAGAGAACAGGTGGTAGAACAACATATATGCAAGAGGAAGTTCAATAAAAAGTTGGTAGTCCTGAGCTTGAAGATCCCTCAAGAGGGCAACTGACACCTTTTCCCTTGTGTTACCAAGTCACTGACCACGGTCGTATCCTACCAAATAATATAGTCTCTATACATGATATATGGACAGGATACTTTGAATCATATGCTGATGTGGAGTATACACAGTGTACTATCACAATTCTTCCACTCGTCTAATTAAAATGGCGAATTCCACCTTTCCCGAATAGACACTATTACAGCGATGAACTAAGCATCACCATTATAGGAGTGGGATTGATCATGCCCCTCGTGACTGTGTGTCTGGAATCTATAGCCACACATCTTCAATCTCCCTATACATATCTTCCCTAGATTTGCATAATTTTAAGCCGAGGAATTCCGGATGTAGCTGAGTTGTTTGGGCAAATTTACTGGCCTTCTGTTAAGGATCACTGTATAGATAGATACTTCTACACTATCTTGACATTGTAAGAGCATGTTCTTTGTTGTCATGGTCTCATGAATTTATACACAGGCATTTCATTAGGGATACCATCTACAGGGATCGAACATAGACGCTGGTTGTATGCATTATTTCATGGCCATCAACTATATGGAATGGTTATCTCACCTCTCTCATTTGGGTCGGTGTGGTTACAATGCCATACATTCCCCTTGCTCAGGATTAAATAGCAAAAACAAGTTTCAAAACATATCACAACCCAGTCCTGTCAATATCCTTAGCCTGATTTTGTATGGCTTCTTCAGGTGGGATGACTACAGTTTATTTAAAAGCAAATTACAAAATAGGAAACCATATATAAAACAAAACAATCATTCTTTCTTAGATCAAAATAGAAGGCTTACAATTCAATACCAGATTCAGTCTGCTCCTTCACACATTCTTGTCTTTACATCACATCTGCTCCTTCTCTTCAACTTTAACAGCTCTTGAGTGAGGTCCTCCCTCACTATTTCTCCTCTCTTTTCCTCATTATATTCTTCTTTCCTTGAATGAGAGGAGCTTTTCTTCTCTGTCCTTCCTTTCTCTACGTACCTCTCATTCTCCTCTATATTTAATTTTCCTTTTTTTTGCTCTTGTTAAGATTTTTCCTTTCTAACTTCTACGCCCAATTTTGGGCTGAAGGTAAAACAGAAACAGTTTGTAATTTTTAACAATATCTTAAGGTTGAAATCATTTCAACCACTTCCCCCTTATTTCCTCAACAGCCCACAATTACCTTTTTACTTTTACTTTTTACATTTATTCCTCCTTAACAACATTTAGGAGGGAAAAGACAATAATATGAATTCAAATACAAACTAAGACATGACTTGCCATTGTAGATGCTCCTGCATCAGAATATATTGCTCACTGTGAAGTGATATATCAAAACACAACATTTCAACTTGCATTTTTATTATTATGAAGGTCAAATATGGATACAAGCTTCTGTAACTGATGAAACTATCTACAGACTCAAAGGTGTCTATCATTAGCAAACTAAGATGATTTTTATCATAAATTATTTTCCACACATGCAACTAAGGTTTTAAACCATGAGATAATAATGCCCACACTCCCTAAAAACACTTTCACTAATTGGTTTGTACAGACCAATGCAAACAAGAGAGAAATTTGTAGGGTACGGGGATGAACATGTAAAAAAAGTGATTAATACTCTTAGCATTGGTTCATAAAGCCTACTACACCAAAATTATAACTCCTACCATGAATTTTAAGTAGATAAGGTTAATTTCATCCCATAATAACATTTGACAAAATTTATGTCCTATTATTCATACTCAACCAAAATTGGTTGACCATTTTTGCTTGCCAAAAAGAGAGATAGAGGAGTAGAATGGTTTTAGGTCATTTTTGAGATCTTCAAGACTGATCAGGCATGGAAATGAGCTCAAAGGACTTGAAGGGTCACTACAAATCCTTCCACACATGCCACAACTCTTGTAGAATCTAAAAAGCCAATTAAAACTACCCAAACTACCATTGATCTTCTTATTCAAATGTTACTCTTGCATTTTTTCAATTATGAAACAACTAACCTGACACCTAATTAACACATGTATGTTGAAAGACACTTTGGAACACTTGTCTTATTTTTAAAACCATACAAGCTTCATTAAATGACCCAAAATGACCTTATATGACATGAATTGATATACGGACTAAAAGTGACTATGACAAAGCTAATGACACATCAAATTACATAATTAGGACCATGGTACACCCTATAAGGCCCCTAAATAAAATTTCCAACTATAGGAGGTTGATCTATTTTGACTTGTGGTCAAAATAGTCAACACAAACCATAATCAAAATATAATTGATATCTGAGTCAAACACTAATGAATATATAATCAAATATCCAATTTTTTTCTCAATCAATATACCAATGCTTTATAAACATAGTAAAATACATGACCAAAACATTGTTCATCTTTGTTACAGCATTTAAATCAACATTACAACTATTTATTCCAAATAAGTAATCATGATCAAATATTAACTTTATATCAATTTATCAATGCCATAACATTCAAATAATCTAATGAACTATAATCAATTTAGGAATCAATATACATGTCATGATACATCATTTTTCATTAAATACAAATAAGAAAAATAACACTCCATTTAGCTACAACAATTATAATTCAATTTAATCAACTAAAATAACTCAGAATAAGAAGAAATGAATCTAATCATTGCACATAATCTAATGAAGCTAATCTCACCTCACTAGTTCCAATGATCCCTACCATAAGTGGCCTTATACCACCCCAACCATCAATTGGATACGGATTAGAGAAATAGAGAACTGATGGAAAAAGGATTACAAAATAATCAAGCCTAACAACAAATTAACAAATAACTAATGAAAGAAAACTAAACACATAATCAACCCACTAAGATCTATTAACTTGGTACTTGATTATGACTGTAGCTCTATTCTGAGATTCTTGATTTATGGCCATATTCTATTTCAAAATATAATATGGATCATAAATCTATGTTATCATTGGCATCTTCACGTAATATTTTAATAGACATTTAGGATTTAAAATAAACATGTAAACATAAGATGATAACCTATCCAATTAAAATTAAGACTTAAGTAAAATTTTAGGTTACATTACCAACAAAAATTAACTTTAATTAATATAATAATAACTCAAAAGTTCAATCAAAACCATTTGTAGAATTAGAACAATTAAATAATCAACAAATTGATTACCCCCAATAGGTCAACGTAATCATGAATGATAATTATCTCAATTATCATTTCCAAAATTAATTTAATAATTCAACATTATTTCATAACCCTACATTAGATAATCATAACTTAAGAATTCATAAAAAATCAAACCAGTAAAATAAAAATAATAATACATTAAATTCAAAACCCCTAGAATTATTTCGACCCCTATGGGGACTCCCTTTGGACTTTGTCTCCTAAAAACATCCATGGTTCGAAACAACCAACATGCCCTTTCTTTTATTTTTATTTTCCTTTACTATATTTTCTTAACCCCGGTTGTACCTAGTTACTGTTTTAAAAATAATAAACCAAAATCAAACCCTGGTTATGTTTTAACATAGTTGATCCATATGGATCTTCAAACAAACATCAAACTTAATCACAATAAGCCCAAGTCACTAAATAAACCAATAGTCAACATAATAAACCAATCAATCACTGTAAGCTGTAAGGCTTAAATTTTTAAACACAACTATGAAAATATAACACATAAAAACCATGTTAAAAATAAGATAATAATAACAAACTTGATTGTAATCATTTAAAAATCATTACACACTGTCAAACGTAATACTATATAAAATTTTTGAAGAATATGAGTTCATATTCCACAAAAACCCATTTTTTTCATGATGACAAAACACATATAGTCAACTTTATAAATCAAACGATCAACAAAATTTTACCCATGACCTCACTATGGGGTTTCCACATTAAAATATAATGATAACACCACATGCACTATCATTCTAATACCAAAAACAAATGTTATTATAGTCTAAACAAACACTCCAAGCGCCCGATCAAGCCATCACACTAAACAAACACTCCAAGCGCCTGATCGAGCCATCACATAAAACAAACACTATGGCCTTATTAGGTTTTCACTTGAATTCCAAAATAAAATTTTAATCTTTCAACTAAATCCCTAATGCTTTCCATACAACTATATTTTCCAAAAATAAACCCATAATTCTAAAAACATTACTTTCTTGGTTGATGAAAGTCAATCACAATAGTTTTTCTACACTTTTAGCCTCCAAACACCAAAATTTCATGTATATTGTCACAAAACTAGTTGTTTATTAAACACAAAAACAAACCCCAAATAACTCTCCACAATCCCTGCATGATTGTCAAGCTAAATACTTTTAACTATAGTTCTTGTTCCCAAAATTCCTTGTGTAGAACTACTTCACATTCCCGTTGGCCGCCATACCAAATTTGTTGGTAGAGTTTCCCCAAATTTTCCTAACCTCCAATAATTATTTCCAAAATGAACGTATTCAACCCTAAAAACCAATCTAAGTCTCTCAACCACCTTTGTAATGGTAATACGAGCCAATGCCACAACCTCTAAGTCATTGACTATAGCAAAAACAACCAAACTAATTATTGTGACCACATGTGGGTCAATAACCTCTAACCTAAGTCCCCCAACTCAAACAAAGACATAACCCAATGCAAATTAAACAAATAAATATTCCAAGTAATGTTCATCAAACATGTTAACCATCATGCCCAGGTTAATGCAATACACAGTTTTAACATGTTTTGATAAAACTTTGAAATCATACAAGGTCCTTTTTAAAAACCATTAAGTCACAGATTTTAATACAAATATAAATATCAACAAACATCAAATAATAAAAATCAAAATCAAAAGATGATGAATATTGAAGCTACTGATGACACAAACAGTTACATAACCGATCAGACTATCAAAGTCAATGAGTAAGGAGTTCATAAAAAATACACAACACCAAATTGATAGAAATGATAAAAATTAATGAAAAGACAATAGTCAACAATCACTTAGACTCAAACAATGATAGTCTTGAAAACAATAATATTAAATAAAAAGATGTTTGCACCAAGTAAAAACTAACTCAAATAAATAATTAAAGAAATTGATCATAAACCAATAACATACAATAGTCAAAACATAATGACTAAATCATTAATATTGACAAGTTTGACTTTGTATTTAATTTCACCATTTTATTTATCTATTTGCTTCTCCATGTTTCCCTATTGCACATTTTCACTCCCAACCTAACTCAAGTACTTGTCCCTATAGTCAACCAATAGACATTCAACAACATCTATACATCTAAGTATAATAAATGTAATAACATCATTTAAATAATACATAAAATTGAATAAGAACCAATACATATTAAGCAATAATATCAAATACTATAGTGAAATGTAATCCATAATTGTCTCAACAATTATAATGAAAATATACCAATGTATATCACTAACTATAATACTATAGCAGCATAACAAATATGTCTCAAATAGTTCAGAACTAGACTATATCAATATAATGAATTAAATGCAAGTAACTTAGGGTCATGACATCCTCTCCCACTTAGAAGAGAGTCATCTCAGTGATCAAAATAGTTTGGGATAATGGTGCCTAAAAGGACTCTCATCTTCCCATGTAGCACTTCTTTCAAATAAAAGATACCATTGAACCAATACTTGGAAAATATCATGATTACTCAACTTAACATTGTGATGATCTAGGATCGTCATTGGATCCAATTGCATCTTTTCCTCTTCTAAAACCTCAAAATGGGTCCAATCTAAAATATGAAATGAATCAGGAATATGCTTCTTCAATAAAGCAACATGAAACACATTATGAATCCATGACAGGGTAGGTGGAAGGACTAGTCGATAGGCAACAAGACTAATTTTTTCCAAAATTCTAAAATGTCCTACAAACTAAGGGCTAGTTTAGAATACTTTAAAAATTTAATTAAGCTTTTCTATGGTTTAACACACATAAAAACTTTATTTCCCACTTGGAATTCACATGGTGTCCTTTTGCAATCCATGTAACTCTTTTTACTATCCAAGACAACCTTTATACTCTGCCTTATAGTTTCCATTTGCTTATTATAATCTTACAAAAAATCAAAATCATGAACAATCCTATTTTATAAACTTTCCCAACCAAGTGGAATTTTACACTTGCGACCATACAAAGCTTTGAAAGGAGCCATTTTAATCATTGAATGATATATATTATTATAAGCAAATTCAACTAAGTGTAAAAAATCTTTTTAATTACCTTGTTGATCCATAACATATATTCTAAGCACATCCAACAGACTCTAATTTAATATTTGCATCTGACCATCTATTTATGGGGTGATAAGATGAACTAAAATTCAATCGTGTACCAAAAATAACAGTTAGAGTTTTATAGAATCTTAAAGTAAAAAGTTTCTCTCTATCAGAAATAATAACTTTAAACATACCATGCAATTGTACTATCTCTTTCACAAACCATGAATCAAATATAAATGCATCATCAATCAGATTTACAGTAATAAAATAACCAACTTTTATAAATTTATCAATTACAACCCAAATAGTATCTTATTTGCTTTTAGATTTTGGCAAACTAACTACGAAATCCAATGAAATCATAGCCCACTTACCTCATGGTACATCATGAGGGTACAATAATCTTTCTAGATTGCAATGTTTAACTTTCATATGTTAACATTCCAAATATTTTAACAAAAAGTTAGTAACTTCATGTTATTTTAGACCAATAATATAGCCTTTTCAGTTCATGTGACAGCTTTGTGACACTTGAATGAGCACAATAAAGTGTTGTATGCACTTCTTTCATCAAAATACTCCTTAAGCCACCAAACTTAGGTACATAAATTTTGTTTTTATGTCTGATTAAACTATCAGAATCAACTAAAAAATTAAAAAAATTATTTTCAATAGGCTCATCAACTAAATTTGTACTTACATCTTGATAAAATTTATCATAACATTGTTGTTCTAATAATTTAGTTCTAAAATTATTCTATAGAACATATAAGGTAGCAAGTTATGTGTGTCAGATGAGTGCATTAATAACATAATTTTCCTTACCTTTCACATATAAAATATTCATATCAAAATTATCTAAAAAATCTAGTCATGCATGTTGGCACGAATTCATATCATCATGGGAAAACAAATATTCTAAGCTACAATGATTAGATTTTACCTCAAAATATTTACCCATCAAAAAGTGTTTCTATTGCTTCAAATCATGAACAATGGTAGCAAGTTCAAGGTCATGAGTGGTGAAATTTTTCTCATGGTCATTCAATTTTTCGTGACTCATAAGACACAACTAAACCATCATGAGTTAACATTCTACACAAGCCTTATTTAAATGCATCAACCCATATTTCAAAATTTCTATTCAGATTCAATATAATAAGTACAAGTGTTGAAGTCAATAACTCTTTAAGTTTTAAGAAAGCTTATTCACATTTAGTATTCCACACAAATTTCTTACCCTTGCACTACGAGGATGTTATTGGATTAGCTAACTTAGAAAAAAATTTAACAAATCTTCTATAGTAACTAACCAATCCCATAAAACTATGTAATTCATGTACATTTTTATGAGTAGTCCACTCTTGAATAACTTTAATATTTGTTAGATCTACAACAATACCAGCCTTTAATATAATATGATCCAAATAGTGGATCTCATACTAAAAGAAAACACATTAAGATAGCTCACCAAATAATTTGTGTTACCTTAGCCTTTGAAGCACTAAGCACAAATGTTGTTCATGCTCGAATGCATTCTTAGAATAGATAAATATATCATCAAAGAATACTAGAACAAACTTATCTAGAAAATCTTTGAATACACTATTTATTAAATTCATAAATGTAGCAGGTGCATTGGTTAAATAAAAGGCATTACAATGAACTTTTAATGTCCATACCTTGTTCTAAAAGTTATTTTATGGATATCTTCTTCCTTGATCTTTAGTTGGTGATACCCTGATCTTAAGTCTATATTCAAAAAGATAGCTCTATTTTTTATTTGATCAAACAGATCATCTATCCTTGGCAAAGGATAATGGTTCTTAATGGTAACCTTGTTAAGCATGTTATAGTCAACACACAATCACAAGGTTCCATCCTTGTTTTTAACAAAGACCACTAGTGCACCCTAAAGTGACATGCTAACCTAATACTTATATCTTCCAATAATTTTTACAATTGAGATTTCATCTCCTACAAATATATTATATTTATGTGATAAGGTGCTTTAAATGCAAGGGCTAACCCTAGAGTTACATCAATAGCAAAGTCAAATTCAAATTTGGGAGGGAAACCAAGAATTTATCTAGAAAAACATCAAAAAACTCTTGTAAAAATAGATGTTCCTTAAATTTCATTATTGTTTCAAGTGTAGTTTCTTGAATCAAAATAACATACAACTTGCAACCTTTATGTATTGCTTTCTTCAACTGTAAAGCTGAGATTAGCTTATATACTTTTGGATTTAACAAAATCTTGAATTTTTATAGATTTTTTCAAATCATTACAGCAATATACCACTTTGTTACAACAATCCAAATTGGATTTATGATGCTACAACCAATCCATGTATAAGATAATATCAAAAGATCCAATAAGATCTATAAAAAAATTTATTTGGATTTGAAAAACACCTAAGTCTAGGCTTACTCCCTCAAGACACTTAGTAATAGGTGTTATTATACCTAATGCAAACTCACAATCCTAACCATCCTTCAAAGTCATCGGATTTAACTTACAATATGTGACTAACTTAGGATCCATAAAACTATCAATTACCCCTAAATCAAATAAATTTGAAACAAAAAAATTATTTATTTTACCTTTGATTTTAATTGGAATTTCTTATAAATCAGTATTTTTATTGTCAACAATTACATACACTTTATGATTAGCTGATTGGCCAAATTTTAGCTTAAGACAATCTTCACAGTAATGATTATCTCTAAATTCTCAGCATACTACAATTTTTTGTGGTGTTATATAAATAGTATTAGCCCGATAGCATGCACATTTTGATGACCATGAGTTGAATTCCTTTTGAAATTAGTAGTCTTAGAAGAATTCAAATTCTTAAAATGATTATTCTACCCTTAAAATTTATCGAATCCACTTGTACTCCTTGTGAATCTACAGTTAAGATTAGATTTCATAAAATTCTTGTGAGAACATGACAATTTTTTACTCTTATATTGATGTCTATTTTGTTTAAAATCTTATCTTGCCTTTTATTGAACCTTCTCTTTTTCTTCTACCTATGCACAGAGTCGATTGTCATAGTTGAAGTCTCAGAATTAGTCATATTCACATCATGCATTAATATCTATTTCAATCATAGCTTAAATGTAGTGACTTTAGTCTCTTTGTCATGTATGTAATTAACATGATGCAACAGATTCAAAATTTTATTTTCATACTTAGTCAGAATCATATTTTCTTATTTCAACAGCTAAAAATTAGTGATTTTTTGTTCTTTAGAGTTGGATCTAAGATATTTTTTTCTTAATTACCTTTCAAAAGTAGGCCAGGTAAGATTCATTGATTGGTAACCTTCTAAAACACATAAATGATTTCACCAAAGAGTTGTAGCTCCTACTAACTGATATGCTTCTACCCTTGCCTTCATATTAAAGGACATATTGTGTAGATTAAAATACTTTTTTAGGTGTAATAACCATGCATTAGCTACATCTCCTAATTCTTCACCTAAAAAGGTTGGTGGATGTAACTTCTTCAACTCCTTAATAATATGATCAACCATATTACTAGGATTATTATGAAGTTCTAGTTTAGCCACTTGTCTTTTATCTCTAGCTAGAAGTTCAACCTTCTCTCTTGGGTATCCAATTTACTTTGAATGGAATTTAATGTAGTAAGAATCCCATTTAAAACTACTTTCTGATTGACATTAGGGTTGTTTTTCTCACAAGTAAAGCCCTCAACATTATTTTTAGCATTATTAAGAGGTATTTCTTCTCTCAAAAATGTTGGCTCTACAAGCTCTTCTTCTAACTAGATTAACATTTCTTGAGTTATTGTCTACTATTTTAGATCTTTTTCTCACCATCATGTGGTGAAACAAACATCAACTCAGCAAAAATTAGTAAGAAACATTTCTCAAAGTTCCCTAAAGTAGTGAAATGTGCTATGATACCAAGATTTTACAACCACAATTTTTTTAATATAACACACAACTAAACAAATAATAGATTAGATCACTCAAATTTTAACATGGAAACACACAATGAGATCCATAACTATGCTACAACCAACACAAGAACTAGACGAAGTGCATAACCCATCAATGGTTTCTTTAGTAAGTATGTTTTAATCACCTAGTAATTGAATAGAAGTGGGTCAATATGGTCTTACCCACTCACCTCTATTCATGTATTGTATTGTGGCCTTCCTAATGGAGTCGTTAGTGACTTATGATCTTATTCAATTATTTGTACAGGCTATAAAATAGTCAGTATCTTAAGGGTAGTATCAAAAAGTCAAACAAACGAAGGTAGAGTAAGTTTAGATATAATTGAAGAATCATCATACTACGTCAAAATCACAACCAGCAAACAAAGATCAAGGGAAAAGAAATATTTACAAAAGTAATGCATAGTATTGGACACCTTTTCAAAACACAGTCAACTAATGTATGGAGTTGGACATGTTAGCTACTAAAGGTACTCAAGCTTCAAGGGATGTTTCAATAATCATGCTTAAGTTTTGCTTAAGAACATCTTAGCATTTTTCAAGTAGAGTATAAGTTCAAGACTAACTTGCCTAAGGGTCAATAATGTCTTAGGACATATCTGTTAATTTTATTTATCTTATTCTATGGTCTTAGTTCAAGTATTCAAATTACTTACTAAATATATCTGCTTAAGCCTCAATTCTATATTAAACTCTTATCATAATCTTACAAGTGTATAATCTCACTCTTATCAATTAAGAATAAGAGACTATTAATAAAATATTTGATGATCTATTCCGAACATAAAACACTTGTTCCTCAATCATAAGATGTTTAGCAAGGGATAACCATGTTTCTAAAAACTTAAAAATAGAGTACATTATTGTCAATGTAACTTTATTATAACATAAGATCAACTAAGTCTTAATGTTATTCAATTATAACGAATTTATTTAATAACTACCCATACAACCTTATATGAGTACTTATTAAGTGATATGAAAGTATTATGCTAATTAGTTAAGTTTGTATTAATTACTTAGGTAATTATTCTCGTATAAACTTTATTCCACAAAACATCAAGTTATTACAACTTCTCACAAGATGTTAATCCATTAATTTACCAATTCATTTATCAATAATTTATTTAACTAACTGTGAGATTACAGTTCGTACATTGTTCAAGTGTCAATACTTCCATTCATTCATCCATGTAATTAATAAGATTCACAATATATAGGAATTATAAAATTTTATATAAAAATAACTTTCAACTTCATCCAATATAACAGATAACTAAAGTAAACACATCCAATGAATATTGTTACCTAACTTAACTAAGCTTGTGATTAAATAGATTCTCTTAAGTAACTTTGACATATATCTAACATTATGTCTCTTTTCCTTATGTTCCAATAAAGAATGAATCAAAATATAATTGATATTTGAGTCAAACACTAATGAATATATAATCAAATATCTAATTGTTTTCTCAATCAATATACCAATGCTTTATAAACATAGTCAAAGACATGACCAAAACATTACTCAACTTTGCTACAACATTTAAATCAACATTACAATTATTTATTCCAAATAAATAATCATGATCAAATATTAACTTTATATCAATTTAGAAATGCCATGACATTCAAAGAATCTAATGAACAACTAAAATCAATTTAGAAATCAATATATATGTCATGATACATCATTTTTCATTAAATACAAATATGAAAAATAAAACTACATTCAACTACAATAATTATAATTTAATGTAATCAACTGAAATAACTCAAAATAAGAAGAAATGAATCCAATCATTGTGCACAATCTAATTAACCTAATCTCACCTCACTAGTCCTAATGAGTCTAACCACAAGTGGCCATAGACCATCCCAACTACAATTGGAGACGGATTAGGGCAACAGAGAAATGATGGAGAAAATATTATGAAATAATTGAGCTTGACAAAATATCAACAAATGACTAATTAAAAAAACCAAAAACATAATCAAGCCACCGAGATCTATTAACGTGATACCTGATTACAGGGTCGAGGGATGTAGTCAGTTAGATGGGTACTTCTGTTGCAGCTCTGCCCATCAGTGTTCAAGTCCCCCCTAGCCTCGTGGTACTGGTATTAGTCATGTCTAGCCAACGGTGCTGGTCACGTTAAAAAGTTTACCAGGCTTTTAAAAAAAAATGTGATACCTGATTACAACTGTAACTCTATTATGAGATTCTTTATTTATGGGCCATATTCTATTTTAGAATATAATATGGCTTATAAATCTATGTTATCTCAATCATCTTCACATACTATTTTAATATATGTTCAGGAGTTAGAATAAACTCGTAAAAATAAAATAATAACTCGGCCAATTAAAATTAAGACTTACGTAAAACTTCAAGTTATGTTATTAATAAAAAATGACTTTACTTAACATAATAATAACTTAAAAGTTCAATCAAAATGATTCACATAATTAGAACAATTAAATAATCAACAGATTAATTATCTCGAATAGGTCAATGTAATCATGAATGATAATTATCTCAATTATCATTTCCAGAATTAATTTAATAATTCAACATGATTTCATAACCCTAGATTAGATAATCATAACTTAAGAATTCATAAAAAAAATCAAACCAGTAAAATAAAAATAATAATAAATTAAATTCAGAACCCCTGTAATTATTTTGACCCCTGTGGGGACTCCATATGATCCTTGTCTCCAAAAACATCCATGGTTTAAAATAACCAACAAGCCCTTTCTTTTCTTTTTAATTTCCTTTACTATATTTTATTAACCCCAATTATACCCATTTAGGGTTTTAAAAAAAATAAACCAAAATCAAACTCTGGTTTTGTTTTAACATAGCTAAGCCATATGGATCTTTAAACAAACATCAAAATTAATCATAATATGTTCGAGTCACTAAATAAACCAACAGTGACTATAATAAACAATCAATCACTGTAAGTTGTAAGGCTTTTGTTTTTAAACACAACCATCAAAATATAATACACAATCACCATAAAATGCAAGGCTTCTATTCTAAACCTAATTGAATCTTCGACTCAAAAGTAACTCAAACCCAAAACAATAATAAAAAACCCGACTGTAATCATTCAAAAATCATTACACATAGTCAAATGTAATACTGCATAAATTTTTCAAAGAATATGAGTTCGCATTCCACACAAACCCATTTTTCTCATGATGACAAAACACACAGTCAACTTTATAAATCAAATGATCAATAATTGTTTACCCACAACCTCTCTATGGGGTTTTCATATTAAAATACAATGATAACACCACACACACAGTCGTTCTATTACCATAAACAAACGTTATTACAATCTAAACAAATAGTACAAGTGCTCAACTGAGCCATCACATAAAATAAACACTATGGCCTTATTAGGGTTTCACTTAAATTATAAAATAAAAATTTAAGATTTCAATTGAAACCCTAATACTTCTCATATGACTATATATTTTAAAAATAAAACCAAAATTCTAAAAACATTACTTACTTAGTTGATGAAAGTCAACCATGATAGTTTTTCTACACATTCAACCTCCAAGCACCAAAATTTTGTATATATTTTCACAAAACCAATCACCTATTAAACACAAAAACAAACCCCATACAACTCTCCACAATCCTTGCATGGTTGTCAAGCTAAATGCTTCTAACTATAGTTTCCATTCTCAAAATTCCTCATGTGGATTTGCTTCACATTCCCCTTGTCTGCCATACCAAAAAAATTGATAGAGATTTCCAAAGGTTTCCAAGCCTCCAAGACTGAATGTCAAAATGAATGCATTCAACCCTAAAAACCAACTAAAGTCTCTCAACCACCTTTTCATGGTAATGCAAGCCAATACCATGACCCCTAAGTGATTGGCCATTGCAAAAATAACCAAACTAATTGCCATGACCCCCAGGTGGGTTGAAAACCTCTAACCTAATTCCCTCAACTCAAACAAAGACTTAATCCAATGTAAATTAAATAAACAAATATGCCAAGTAAGGTCCATCAAACACACTAACCATCATGCCCAAGTCAATCCAATGCACAGTTTTAAAATGTTTTGATAAAATTTTAAAACCATGCAGGGTCCTCTTTAAAAACCATTAAGTCACAACTTTTAATACAAATGGAAATATAAATGAATGTCAAATATCAATTATGAAAAGTAGAAGATGATGAATATTGGAACTACTAACAACACAAATAGTTACATAATCGATCAAACTATCAAAGTCAATTAGTAAGGAGTTTATGAAATATACACAACACTAAATTGATAAAAATAATGAAAAGATAGCAGTCATCAATCACTTAGACTCAAACAATGATCATCAAGTAATAACTAACTCAACTTAACAATTAAAGAAATTGATCATAAAATTATAGCATATAGTAGTCAAAACATAATTAATAAATAATTAATACCAACAAGCTCGACTTTGTGTTTAATTTCACCATTATGTTTATTTTTTTGCTTTTCCATGTTTCCCTATTGTACATTTTTTCTCACAACCTAGCTCAAGTACATGTCCCTGTAGTCAACCAATAGACTATTAGAAGCATCTGGACATCTAAGTATAATAAATGTGATAACAAAATTTAAATAATACATGAAACTAAATAAGAACTAGTACACATTAAACAATAATATCAAATGTTATAATTAAATGTAATCCATAATTATCTCAACAATTATAATGAAAATGTATTAATGTAGATCACTAACTGCAATACCACAACATAAAAACAAATATGTCTCAAATAGTTCACAGCTAGACTATATTAACAGAATGAATTCAATGTAAGTAACTTAGGGTCATGACACATGACTTAAAGGAACCTTGAAAAGGTTATTAGAAATTATTGACCATTAGATAAAAAATGAGATTGATCTAATGATTTAAGTCAAATTAAAAACAAGCATCAAGAAGTTAATGAATGTAGTATGGACCTAAATATCATCAAATGTTAGGTAATGGAGGTAGACATTGCTATTAGTACATCTTCACTCTTAGGTAGATATTCACACCAAAAGGAACATGAAACTCTTTTTCTCTCACTAAAGAAATTAGTATAACACACACCGAATAAGAACGATCTATAATTCCAATACACACAATATGTACAATAATTTAGTGTTGCCAATTCATAAAAAATTAATAATAAAGGTGAAAAACAATACTCAGTGTCACTTTGTAAAATATATGCAAGACATAACACACACAAGATAAACATTATCTTTGACTTTAATGGATTATTCAATATCACAAAGGTATGCTAAAATATAGGTGACAATGCATAAAATATTAGATATATATGGTAAATGCAGATAATAGTGAATAAAAAACATAACAAAGGTGAAGATTATTGATAAGGCCAATGAGAAGGTGACAATTGAGGACAAGATTACAATTCTCATCACAAAATAGAAGGTGCATATTTATGCACCACTTATATTATTAGTCAAATATACAAAGGGAGGAAAACAAGTTGTACCCTCAACATTTATTTATATCCCTATCTCAATTTAATGTCCTATTCAGATCATCATTCCATACTTCTCATCAATGATTCTTATGAGGAGGTTAAGGAAAAATGACATTTTCTTGTGACATGGTGTCTTATCTTCTTCTATTCATATTTATTATGAAGTCTTTATTTCTATGAATTGGTGTTCCATGGCCATCATGCACTTGTTGGAATGGATGGACTATTGGTTATGTGCCAAATAACGCCCTTCTCTGCACCTTGTTGTAAAGATCTTTCATACTAATTTTAAAGAATGTTAGTGTTTCAATAGTTCAACCTATTGTGACACACCTCTCAAAAATCTCTCTTGCTTCCTATATGAGTGATCTAACACCATCAACTTCATCATTGGGCAAGTTATATTCATACAATGAAATGCATCATGTTATAATTGTTGATAAAATACAAAACATATGAGTATGGGTAGATACGTGTCTTACATTTTGAGGGTCACTCAATTGGTTTTCAGTGTCATTTTCCTAATTTACCATCACACCTTTGACTATGGGATTTAGCCTTGCATATCCACACCTGATATACCTTATATTTCACTATTTAATTGGTTGGCATCCTCACCCTCTTCCACCTCATTCTTAATTGTAAGTCATGTGTGTATGCCTTACATAACAAAGACATTTAACGTTATTAACATTCATATGAAAATTGTAAAGATAAAAATTACAAGTCAGAGTCCACCTTACATTGTAATATATGTCATTATTATTGATGCACTCCATAACACCATCCCATGTAGCCTTAAAAACTATGTATCCTCTCCTCCTTCACATCAAGTCCACCTTTATTACATGTTTATAGGTGTAGCCTTGAACTGAAAATAGGCAACTGCACATGGACATGGATGGTCTAGAAGTATAGATGCGATGATGAAATAACTCATGTTTAATACTATGGACCCTTAACATACAAGGATCCTTGTTATCAAAGGTGACATGACATTCTAGGATCTTCAAAGCCCTCACCTATGAAAGATTTCTAAGTCTCTCTACTTTGGAGTTCCTATGGAAGCCATTATGTTTACAAATCTATAAGCACCAGTAATATATGTAAGCTATTGTGGTAATCTAGTGAACCAACCAATCCACCCTTTGAAGTGTTGAAGTCTGTATTATGCTCAAGAAATGACTTTTCAAATGCAAATGGTAAGATTCTATGGATGTATTTATTTCTTTCCCAACATGCAAAAGTGTGCGACAACATCTCGACCACATTCCAACCCTATCAATCCAATGTTGCTCCCAATATCTAATAAAGTTGGCTCGAGTAGATCAATACCTATCTAAAAAAAAATTTGACTCCCTATTAGCCATGTCCTTGTCGATGCATCCATGCATTATGAACCCCAACTCACTAAACATTACACTTCTCACCTCATCATCTCTCATCTTTGTTATCAAATTCTTTAGCCATGCACATTGAATATGTTGACTGCACAAGTAGACATCACAATTGAAATTTTCCTACATATACCAATAGTTTTGTAAGAATTCACCATACATGGTGGTACTATTGTATGTTATGATATAAATCCAAACATCATTATGTGTGAACATAAAATGGAAATGCACCTGATAGCATTTATCTCTACACCAACATCATCTATCATGAAGGCACTAATTTTAAACTCAATGTCCTTCAAATGCACTCTATGTAGAATAATTTTCATCCATTGGTTGATGTCATCAATACATGATCATGACATAATGACCCATGCAATAGGCACACCTTCATGTTTAGAATCAAACACTAGTAATGTGTACAACTAGAACTACACAAAAGAAGGGAAACAAAAATAGCTTGCATGTTAAAAATTATTTATAGTGTTAACTTTTGTTATGAAATTTTAAAACACGCTTCATTGCATTCATTCCAAATGTTGAATCCATCGCCAAGATGTCACACTTCCCAAATCTCAATAACCATTCTAACTGTTGTTGGAGTTAGATGCCCAGTACGAAGGGGATTTCCCCATCCCCATAAATCTCTCCCCTATTATATCCTTGAGATATAAACCATTTTTTATGATTTGTCAGTGCCCACTCCTAGACACTTTCTACACCATCAAGACTGTAGACATATTTTCCCTCTTTGATCTAGAGTTCTCTACTATATATGTCATATTTGCTTAAGTAATCATCCTATTATGTTTCACCCTTAAATAATATAATTTTCTCAAGCACCATCTCAAATTTTTTAATATGGATAACATCAATAGACATTTGCAACAATAATATCTTGTGAACCCATTTATTTAGTTACAGGCTAATGTAAGGAGCATAAAATAATTTATTGCCTTTGAATTGTTCATGTTGTTGGTCATGGCAATGTTTGTAATTTATGTATGTGTATTTTAACTGATTGTACATTAACAGCATGTGATTAGGTCTAGTGACCTTATGATATATGCTAAAATTACATTGACAACCACACCTTATATGTCTTCTGCTGGACCAACTACCTTTTCCCACCTTGGGCAGTATGGACTTATCTTTTGGCATGGCATCAATTTCTCATAAATCTGCAAGCCCTATGAACACTAGTGTTTGTATGGATTTATCATACATATAAAGTGTTATGGAAATTTAAAAACCCCTAAAAAAATTAAATATGAGTGGAACATACGACTATCTCTCTTAAAACCCACCATGTCTCAAAAATAGGAGGTCACTTACATTACATATTCGAGTGTGGCATTGATCCTACTATGCCTGCTAAGAACAGGTGAGTTATTATTGTAGTGTGAAACATGAAAATTTATAGGTAACAACTCCCTTCTTAATTCTCCTTTTATTAAGTCATCAACCTTGTCGCTATCAACCCACATAACCTACAAGTCATCTTCATTGACATCAAGAAAATTATCCCACTTGAGACATCTGTAATAAAATGGACCCGGTCTTAGCTTCTACAAAGGGAGCTGCATAATTTGCTCCCGCCTTTTTTCCATCTACTTTTGCATAAAAGTATAATGTTTCACTTATCTATTTTGAAACATACTTAAATAAACTATACTCAATGTTATGCACTACATATTTGCACATTGAAATATGTTTAAGGTAAAAAAAATGTGATTTCATTATAACATGCAATCATTGGTATGGAATTATAATGTATCTTGGGTTATTCACTAACAAAAAATTACAACATTAAGTCATCATCACATAAGCACAAGGAAAGCACAATATCATTGAAATAACATATATTAATCGATATAATTTCTAGTAACACAAATAAAAAATGAAGAGACATGACAACACAATCATAGTGTCAGTTCTTGCATCTCTCATTGAAAGACTTTGTTGTCTATGTTATGTTCAATCAAAACCTATGATGGGTATAAGAAATAATATATGTAATGCACATTAAACTCCAAAAACATATGTCATTATAAAGAAGGCATAGTTTTGTATTTATGATCATTACCCACACAATACATAATATTAACCACCATCGGCTAAATGTTGGAGGTATAGAAACTGTGTAAATGTAGGGAATGGTTGTTAGGTTGTACCCATAGTAGGGTATTGCATATGGTAATGTAACTTATAGCAGTATAGTCTAAATATAATAGTCTACACATTAGTGGAATTAAATTGAATAGATGTATATGGGGATTATACCCATTTTGAGGTCAAGTTAGATTTCCCCCTTTTTTAATATAAAGTCAAATTTATTGTGTAACTACTCTATTGCATGAAGAAGTTGAATGTTTATGATCTCTCCTTACTAAAATTAAGGATTTATTATGAGTGTCAGTTATTAGAGAGGAGACAAAAAAACTATCAACCAATGTCAATTTGATGTTCGACGTATACCAACTGTAAAGGTTTACAAAATGGTTGTGGAGGTGTATGTGACTAAAGAAAGCAATGGAAATATTTAGATACAGAACCACCCATAGTAGGGTATCAATAATTTTAATGTATGTTACAACTTTATAGTCTAAAAACAATCTACACATTAGTGGAATTGAATTGAATAGAAGGTTATGGTGATTATACCCATTTTGAGGTCAAGTCAGATTTCCCCCTTTTTGTAGAATACATCAAATTATTTTTTAGCTACTCTATTGTGTGAAGATGTGGAATGTTTATGGACTTTCTTTACTAAAATGTATGATTGATTAAGTGTGTTGGTTGGTAGAGAGGAGATTAAGAAATTACAGACTAGCATCAACTCAATGTTTGACGTATACCAGTTGCATAGATGTAGAGAACAACGGTGGAGGCATAGATGAATGAAGAAAAAAACTGTAATACACTCGATACTATGAACAAGGAACCACTCGTAGTAGGGTATTGTAGATGGTAATGTAACTTACAATAATATAGTCTAAATAGAATAGTCTGCATGTTAATGAAATTAAACTAAATAGAAGGCCATGAGGATTGTACCCATTTCAAGGTCAAGTTAGATTTCCCCTTTTTTAACATAAATCTCCAATTATTTTGTAGCTACTCTATTGTGAAAATATTTAGAATTTTTATGATCTCTCCTTACTAAAGTTAATAATTTATTATGTGTGTTGGCTGGGAGAGAGGAAACCAATAAATAATCGACCAACATTAGCTCAATGTTTGACATATACCAATTGCGTAGATGTGCATAATGTTGTGTAGGTATACACGATCAAAAAATGCAATGGAAACATGTTGAAGAATATAGACACATAACCACACATGATATGGTATCAAGGATGTTAATGTATGTTACAACAGTATAATCTGAATAGAATGGTCTACACATGAGTGGAATTGAAATGAATATAAGGCCATGGTGATTGTACCCATTTTGAGGTCAAATCAGATTTCCCCCTTTTAAGAATACATAAAATTATTTTGTAGCTACTCCATTACATAAATATGTGGAATGTTTATGGACTCTCTTTACTAAAATATATGATTAATTAAGTGTGATGGCTGGTAGAGAGGAGAGTAGGAAACTATTGACTAATGTCGGCTCAATGTTAGACATATGCCAACCACATAGATGTATAAAATGGTTGTATAGGTGTACACAAATGAAGAATTCAAGGGTAACACACTCAAGACTACAAACAAGTAACCACCCATTGTAGGGTATAGAGGATGTTAATGTATGTGACAATAGTATAGTCTAAATAGAACAATGTGCACATTAGTGGAATTGAAATGAATAAAAGGTTATGGGGATTGTACCCATTTCAAGGTCAAGTCATATTTTTCCCCTTTTTAACATAAATTTCCAATTATTTTGTAGCTACTATGTTACACAAAGATGTGGAATATTTATGATCTCTCCTTACTGAAATGCATGATTTATTATGTGTGGTTGGCTAGTAGAAAGGAGACTAGGAAATTGTCGACCAACATTAACTCGATGTTTGATGTATACCAACTATGTAGATGTGCAGAACAGTTATGTAGGTTATGCAACACAAGAATGCAATGGCAACACATTGAAGAATATAGACATGAAACCACACATAGTAGGTTATTTAGGATGTTAATGTATGTTACAAAAGTATAGTCTGAATAAAATAGTCTACACATGAGTGGAATTGAATAGAATATAAGGATATGGTGATTGCACCCATTTTGAGGTCAAGTCAAATTTCCCCCCTTTTTAAGAATACATCAAGTTATTTTATAACTACTATGTTGCATGAATATGTGGAATGTTTATAGACTCTCTGTACTGAAATGTATGATTTATTAAATGTGTTGGATAGTAGAGAGGAGAGCATAAAACTATCGACTAATGTTAGTTCAATGTTCAACCTATACCAACTACATAGATGTAAAAAATGGTTGTAGAGGTGTATGTGAATGAAAAGTGCAAGGGCAGTACATTCAAGACTATGGATAAGGAACCACCCATAGTAGGGTATTGAGGATGTTAATGTATGTTACAACTGTATATTTTGCATACAACAGTGTGCACATTAGTGGAATTAAAATGAATAGAAGGCCATGGGGACTATACCCATTCAAGGTCAAGTTGGATTTCCCCATTTTTAACTTAAATCTTTGATTCTTTTGTAGCTACCCCATTATGTGAAGACGTGGAATGTTTATAATATCTCCTTATTGAAATATACAATTTATTATGTGTGTTGGCTGGTACAGAGGAGACCAAAAAACTATCGACCAACATCATCTCGATGTTTGATGTATATTAACTACATAGATTTGTAGAATGGTTGTGTATGTGTACATTATAGACACCTAAATCTCACCACCAATGACCATCAATCATGATTTTGACCAATTTCCACCAAAATGCATGATTTGGCCTAAAAATACTAAAATACATTAAAATCTTTGAAATTGACATATTCAAGTGCTAAATTTGGATAGGGTATCATTAAATGGGGAAATGAAATTTATGAAGTAGTTAACTTTGATCAGATCATTTCGAGTCAAAGTGCTAATTTTACACCTAGGTGCTCTAGATTGCTCTTTTCTATCAAATTTCTTGCATGAGACATGTGCCCTTGTTATTTGGTGTTGACAACATCCTAAATGGGATAACGGATCTAATATATCTAACACCGACTCATAATTCCAATCTAGTCAAAATTTGGGCCAATAACAAGACATTTTGATGAATTTGATTAATTTGTGCACAAAGATCCAATGTTTGCATCAAAGTGATCAATGATGCTTAAGAGCTAATTAAATAAAATCATGAGCCTAATTAAGAATTCTATGGAACTTGTTGAATAATTTTTTTTTGGAAATGAATATTGAATATCTGCATCATCAAGTGACATCATTTCTGGGGAAAACATCCCTAGGCCATAAATACATTAAATATCAGGATTTATGCCTCCCATGCCTCATTAAGACCCTCCATACCTATTCATTGACCCTCTATCCAAAATATTAATGAGACTATTTATGAATTTTAATTACATAATTAAATTAATCCTTAGCCACACATCTCCATCTTGAGATGGACAGTTCAGGTTGATTCTAACCATTTTTGAAAATATATAAATAGGAGGCCTTTCCTATTAATTCTAAGCTTTCATATGCCAAACTTATAATGCCCCAATGCATTCAAAATCATTACATTTTAGTGTTATAATGCCCAAATATTGACCCAAGACAAGCCAAGCCAAGCCAAAGCCAAACATGGTGCCAAGGAGAGATGGAGGTAGCCACACTTCATTGATGCAGCCTTCATAAGCACAAACCAAGTAAGCCATTTCAACAAGCCATTTGGAGCATCCAAGAAAGGTGAAATATTTTTATCTTTACATTATAGTTGTTGTTTTCATATGTATGCTAGTTAACTAAGCTCCTCTTACTAATTAGGCCTAGATATGTTATGCTAGTGTGTTTATTTCATTTTGATTTCATTTTGAGACTAACACAATACTAACCATCCTCTATTGATTCAAATTCCTAGTTCACATAATGGCATGCCCAGTGGAACCCTAGCCCCACAAATTTGGTCATAAAGCTCCTACAAGCAACCTACTAATTTTTTCCATTTAAGATCTTGGAGTTGGAGGCCAAAATGAGTGAAAATTTAAGTTAAAATTCTATTTTTCTAGTAATTGCATTTTTGTTTCTATAAATCTCAATTTTACTTTTTGTTGTGATATCATTGCTCACACAGTAGCAATTTTATAGATCAGAGCAATGATTTTATTTGTTAGAGTGGAAATAATACAAAACAATGATATCATCATTATGGGTAATAATATTGTTAATTTGTCTAGTGATTTTGTGTTTTATGTCTAGCAATAGCAATATTATCGACTAGAAAAGTAATATTGTTTCCTTGGCAGTGATATCATTGATTTGGCTAGTGATTTCATTTAAAACAACAATTTTGTTTAGCAGTAATTTCATAGGAAAATAAAAATATTGTATTTTTTGTCAAACTAATCCATAACAGTAATATTGTGTTCTGAAATTGCAATTTTGCAAGGAGACAATGATATTGAGTGTGTAACAATAGGATTTCAATAAACAGTTGAAATTTCGAATGTTGTTTACTCAAACTCTTAAGTGCTACAAATAATGCCCTTATAATGGTGTTTTTTCAAGTTGAGGGAGTAGATTAGAAGTTGTTTTGATTGCATTTAACTAAACACACTTTCAAAGTTGGTGCTTAACGAAAAATTTACATGCTTAGGTAAATGTTTTGAAAAAATTGTGATTTCAAAGTTACTTTAAGACCAAGGGGTCAAAATAACACCATTTAATCCTTAATTTGGTGCTTAAAATTGAACTCACTTATCAAATTTTATCTTCAATAGTTGTTTAAACTTAGAATTTGATTAGCAAAAAGAGGGACGTTGCGTGTATGCTCTTCCATCTATCCCCTTTAGGGAACTTTTGGAATCAAAAGCACCATTCTTATTGCAAACATGCCAAGTCCAAGGTATAAAAATAATGTCATCTAAAGTACTCCCCAAAAACTCACAATAGTTTGGATGACCTTGAAATGACCCTAAAGTCTTTCTATTAGTCATTTATTTTTATGCAAACTTGGCTTGTGAGGGGAATTTCATTACCTCCTGCAAGTTCTTTAAGGAAGCTTTGACCCAAGGTTTCATCTCTTGGCACTAACTTCAACCACTCTCACTAGGATCAGAGGTTTGAGTAGTTAAACCACCTTCTAGTGCTGGAATTGCACATGAGACGTATTTATACTTTGGACATTGTACTATACTGAGTAAGGGATATATGTAGTGGTTACAAAAAAGACAAGACCTTTTTATAATAAACTAAGTGCCGTAGACACCCAATTTAAGTGTGTTTCTTTTACAATGTGATGTGAAAGTCATTAGGAAATTGATCCATCTAGACGTTCAAAAAATTGTAGATCTTAGACAAATCCCCACTTGCCACGCAAGTGTTGTTGGTGCAAGGTGCACCTCAAGGTCCATGTCATAGTACTATCATTTGAAAGAGGGAGGGTGTAAAAACCCTACTATATAATGCACATTTTACTTTTTCAATGAACACTAAAAAAGCCTCTCAAATGACATAAATTGATAGATTCTAACAAAACCAAGCAACCTTGTCAGTTTAGGACCTAAGAGTGATTAATTAGCTAGTTTTGTCCTAGTTTAAAGTCTTGTTTGGAGTCAAAACTTGGTGTGAACAAATGGTACAAACCAAAACACATGTCAGGAATCTAGAACAACAAACATGCTCTGATCCCACTTGTCAGGATGCGAAACCGGAAGCATACAATTGATTACCAAACTTCAAGCAACTTAATATGTGGAAATAACCAGATTCACCAAGTAACTAGAATTCAGAATAACATAGCATATGAGAGACAATACACAACTTGTATTAACACTTTATACAGAAAAGAATACAATAAAGAAGATGCCACTTCTTCTCCACCACCTTACAGAAGTTTCCCACACCTCAAGTGAACAGTAAATCTTCTCCCCAAAGCTCTCCCTCTCACAGGTCCCAACACCCAACTCAAATACAGAGTTGGTGTTCACCTCCCATGCTCCACGCACAACACAAGTGCTCCACGCACAACACAAGTGCTCCACGCACTCCACAAGCACTCCACGTGCTCCACAAGTACTCAAGGTACTTCAAGTAGATCTCCCATGAATCTGCAACAACCTGCAATTCAACAGACCATACTTATGGAAGGAACTCCCTTGCCTTCCTCTCTTGCTCTATCCGAGTACACACCTGTACTCCAAGTAGATCCTGCCTGATACTGCTCCCTGTTGTGTTGCTGTCTATATGACCTTGCACACCTGCAAATCAAACAACGGTTCTGCTCACCTGTGAACCTCGACCTTGCACACACATACACCTGCAGATCAACGATCTTACTTACCATGTAGATCTCCTATATAGGCCATGCAACTGTGACCAAGATCCTACACTCTTGAAGAACCCAGCTGGCTCTCCAATCCAGCACCAACACACCTGGTACTGAGGCACTAGGAGGAACGCACCATTGCTCTACCTCACACACAGAAGGAGCTTATAATTATGCTCTCTTACTCCCTAGCACACTTTTCCAATACAACCATGAGTCTATTATATAGATCTCATCCAAACAATAATTAGACATCTAATTACAATAATTAGATTCGCAGCTCTCAGTCTATAATTAGCCCTGATCATGCAAACACTTGGTTCGTTAGCTAACTGCCTGTGATTAGCTCGCAGTCGAACCACACAGGTGACCGACGCCGGTCCCTGTCCGCCTGGGGGTCGCCGACGCCGGCCGATCTCTGACCGACGTCGGTTGCCTTCCTGCCCTGTACTGCCGACGTCGGTTGGCCTGACTGACGCTGGTGTCTCTGACACTCAGCAACTCTCCTGCAACCTCCTCTGTGTCTGCATCAGTGAAGCTTTTAGCTCCACAATCCTAACAATCTCCCACTTGGAGATAAACAGCTGCACTGTACCTGTACTTGTACTCCGTCTAATCTATTTTCTGGTTTGTATCCCTCTTCAAGCTCCCACCTGAAGACAACCCACCACACATCCCGTGGTGTACCACCTGTCATCCGAGTAACCTGCCACATCCGAACCTACAACACCTATAGTGAAGGCCTGACCTTGCATAGCAACACCTGCTGCCGGTCCCTCTCAGAAATCTGAGAACCCACTTCCCCGAATTGGCTCCTAACTTTGACAGCTCCCACTGCATGGGAATACTCAGGTCTATACTAGACCTCATGTGATTTCAGACACTGTACCTGTCCAACCCTTAGTGTGCTCCGGTTCTGCATCCCGAACCTCGCCAACACCTGATTCACATCAGCTCCCACTCGAGACAAAATCAACCTGTGATCTCCATGCCTCCCATGTCAAAGAATTTCGCTGCTCCAAACTCCTCATGACATGACACTGAACTAATCTTACCATTAGCTCAGCAAAACCCTGTATGTACACCCCTGCTAGCTAGCATACTATCCACATACAACAACAGAATGATGTCATGACTCATCATCCACCTGGTAAGACAAACCACAGTAGTTACCTGACACTGACTGAAGCCATGCTTCATCCTCCACCTGTCAAACCTGGTACCACTATCCTACAGCTCCTCAAGACCATATGCCTGGTCTTCCGTCTCACGTATCCGTTCTCTCTATTCTTCTACTAAGGAATCCATTCGTTTCTGTGCTTTCATCCAGCTGGCAACCCTACCAAGACACACCTGTTTGGTTCACTTCCAAGGAATCACATCCTCATCCATGCCAAGCTCACACCTGTTTCTTGGATCCTTCCTGCTCTATAATCAGCAACAAGTATGAAGAAGAGGAACACGAATTTGAGGGCCTACTTATGCCTTTAGTCCTCCGTATGGGTGTTTGATACTCCTTGACAGCATGTTGTCCACCCAAAATTCGTTACAGTGACCGACCTCGGTCACCCCACAGTCTGCATCCGACCGACGTCGGTTCCATGCATCTGTCCCTGACTACCGACCCTGCGGTGTCCCTGCTGCCGACATCGGTCCTCCTGACCGACATCGGTCTTATTACTGCCGACGTCGGTCTCCTTGACCGACGTCGGTCTTACCCTGCCCGACATCGCCGGCTTCGGTCTGCACATGACCGACATCGGCACCTGTCTGTTCGACGCCGGTTCCTTCTGACCGACACCGGTGTCTGTGTTCGCCTGTGAGTGATGACTTTTTACCCGCGAGCTCCTTTGAATCAATATCCATGTCCAAACTGCCCTGCTCAGAAGTATCCAGCCTCATCCACTGGGTTCTGTCCGCCATCTCCTCCAAGAACACCAAGGCTTTCCAGTTTTTAAGCCTATCAAATATATCTGTCTTTCACTTAAGAACATGCATCTCCTTCCTGCTCATGTGACCAAGCCTACGAAGCCACGTCTCCGCAATAGAAGAAGAATCAGTAATATAAACAAGTAGATAAAGTATACCTATTTTCTTACCACCAGCTAATTCAAGTGCATCCGCTGTGAGAGTTCTTGTGCATCTCTCATCACCCAATCTTTCTGAAGAAATTAGCCAAATCTCCAAACCTGGGACCTGCATGACCTTCATCAACACCTGTGTGTTGGCCGCCTGTAATTTCTACTTCACTTCCCCTTTGCCAATTCTTTGGCAAGGCTTACCAGCTCCTCTACCTGGGGCTGCATGGAAAGAGGCAACCGAATCTTTTATCCAAGTTTCAACTTTATCCAAGAAACCTGCAAACACATCCTGTGCAACAACACCTGCAACATCTGTATCTTCAGTTTCTTCATGCTGATCTGCTACCAACCAACAATATTCTTTTACCTGCTCTTTCTTTCCATAGGACCGTAAGTAACCGTCTGTGCTTTTCAACTCCTCCATTCTTAGCTTACTTTGATCTGCCGTTGCTCTACTCCCACTCAATCAGAAACCCCTGAGAGTGCCCTGTAACCAAAACACAACCCTGCTTCCTGCAACCTTAGCTCTGATACCACTTGTCAGGAATCTAGAACAACAAACATGCTCTGATCCCACTTGTCAGGATGCGAAACTGGAAGCATACAATTGATTACCAAACTTCAAGCAACTTAATATGCGGAAATAACCAGATTCACCAAGTAACTAGAATTCAGAATAACACAGCATATGAGAGACAATACACAACTTGTATTAACACTTTATACAGAAAAGAATACAATAAAGAAGATGCCACTTCTTCTCCACCACCTTACAGAAGTTTCCCACACCTCAAGTGAACAGTAAATCTTCTCCCCAAAGCTCTCCCTCTCACAGGTCCCAACACCCAACTCAAATACAGAGTTGGTGTTCACCTCCCATGCTCCATGCACAACACAAGTGCTCCACGCACTCCACAAGCACTCCACGTGCTCCACAAGTACTCAAGGTACTTCAAGTAGATCTCCCATGAATCTGCAACAACCTGTAATTCAACAGACCATACTTATGGAAGGAACTCCCTTGCCTTCCTCTCTTGCTCTATCTGAGTACACACCTGTACTCCAAGTAGATCCTGCCTGATACTGCTCCCTGTTGTGTTGCTGTCTATATGACCTTGCACACCTGCAAATCAAACAACGGTTCTGCTCACCTGTGAACCTCGACCTTGCACACACATACACCTGCAGATCAACGATCTTACTTACCATGTAGATCTCCTATATAAGCCATGCAACTGTGACCAAGATCCTACACTCCTGAAGAACCCAGCTGGCTCTCCAATCCAGCACCAACACACCTGGTACTGAGGCACTAGGAGGAGCGCACCATTGCTCTACCTCACACACAGAAGGAGCTTATAATTATGCTCTCTTACTCCCTAGCACACTTTTCCAATACAACCATGAGTCTATTATATAGATCTCATCCAAACAATAATTAGACATCTAATTACAATAATTAGATTCGCAGCTCTCAGTCTATAATTAGCTCTGATCATGCAAACACTTGGTTCGTTAGCTAACTGCCCGTGATTAGCTCGCAGTCGAACCACACAGGTGACCGACGCCGGTCCCTATCCACCTGGGGGTCACCGACGCCGGTCGATCTCTGACCGACGTCGGTTGCCTTCCTGCCCTGTACTGCCGACGTCGGTTGGCCTGACCGACGCCGGTGTCTCTGACACTCAGCAACTCTCCTGCAACCTCCTCTGTGTCTGCATCAGTGAAGCTTTTAGCTCCACAATCCTAACAACACATAGTCCTCATTTTCCTTTAAATAAAGAGGCATTATGCTACCCACGTGAATCATCAATTTACCTTATTCAAAGTTCATCAAAACTTGGAGTCATATCATCCATTTTGGTGTAGTTATGCTACCCAATTGAGTCTAGACCTTTTACCAAAGTTTTTTTAAGTCCTTCATTTATAATTCACATTCAAATTTGAACCTTTCTAAGTTCTAAGTGTTGATGTGTCAAGTGGGTTTGGCATTTACACATTAAACTTGTTTTAACCTAGGTTCAAATTTCCATTTGAACTGAAGGTCGTATAAGACTAATAATCGTTATCACCACTTGGTAGACTTAAGTCATTTTGTGCTAGACACTTTCGCTTTGAGTCTATTCACCAAACATTTTTGTGTTACCATCCTATTTCCATCAAGAGAATTTGAATACGTACTTTTTTTTGCCTTAGAGATATTGTCAAAACCTTGAAGGTATATATGTCATTTGAGTTAAGAAAGGTAGTGTTATGCTACCGAATTTGTGATAAACCATCTTTGTCTTAGAGAGCTTTTGAAACAAACATTTTGTCACATCTTTTGAGTAGTTTAGCATTGTTATGCTGCCCAAAACATTTTAAACATAGTTTCATAGACTTTTTTGCAAAGAGTTCAAGTTTGTACACATTTTCAAGCTAATCCAAGTATACCTTTGTGAATATTTGTCTACCATAGTTACGTCGTTCACATTTGTCTAGCCTATTTGTCAAAAGAACCAAGTTTTATACCATTATTTATGAGAAAACAAACTATCTCTAAAGTGCCTTTTGTTTCATACCTTATACCTATTTGATCGAGTTCATATCCAAGAGTCAAATGCCTAGTTTTCGTTAGAAGTGTTTCAAATTCATTATATTAAAATCTCATCTATTTCAAAGTCTAGCTTTTGATGTTGTTTGGTCAAGAGTCCTAGTAGATGCCTTGTTTGAGCCTAGATTTTGATGTTTCATTTGGCCAAAAGACCTAGCAACTTTTATTTTCCTAGATTAGACTAATTTGAAAGACTTCAACCTTAGATTTTGGCATTTCAATTTTCAGTCCATTTACTTAATCTTTTTTTTATAAAACATGTAACATTTGATACTTAACATTAGCTTGTTTTATCATAAATCATTGCATAAACCTTTCCATCCTTTTGATGAATCTAGACCAAGTTTGAACATCATCCTTTAGACATTGTCTTTTTAGAGTTTGTAGAAATCTTATCCATTTCTATCGCAAAACATTCACTATGGATCCCAACATGTATTCCTACACTTGTAGTGGACTCATGTGCAATCCAGGGACTAGTAATGTGATTGCATAAAAATAAATGGTGCAAGACACCTACGCAGTTAATATTGCTTATGAGACAGATCCTTATCCCACTTATAATACTCAAATAAGGGCCCAAAACCAATATCTATTGGCTAACTATTTACTTAATACACCACCATATTCAGAACAGGACCAAGAATAAGCCACACAATACCTAGCTATGGTGACTACTATTGAAGAACCTTTTCCTCAACAATCATACTCTGTTAATGCACCTTCCATGTATGATCCTTATTTGTTTGAGTGTCATTTATTGGAGAACAAAGATGAGATTTTGGTAGAGCCATATAGGTAGGGGCCAAGTTTTTAACAGACTTCCCTCATGATAATTTACCATGTCTAGTAATAATGCCTCATAAAATATTGTACAATTAACAGGCTTGTTCTAGCAATTCTTTAGCTCTAGTCCAAACAACGTATTAGGACCCTAGTATGCTTATCAAAGGAAAGGACCCCATGGAGGATCACTTTATATAGATGCAAATAGCATACCAAACCTACTTGAACCTAGCATGCAATTTTAACCAAATGACCATGTCAAGTAGGCTTCTCATAGATTTAGTCCCCTCAACTGGAGTGTTAATAGAGTTGACCGATCAAGACAATCAGGGTGCAAACCCATTCGTGCAAAACACTTTTCTTAACAATTTATTCCATATCCCAACCATTGAAGAAGTACTTTATGCTTTTACACATAATAGTGGCCAAAACATAATGGATAATGTGCAAACAACATCTCATTCAAACCAAAGTGGTGTTAATACACAATTAGCTAGCCAACAAAGTGTGTCTTTTGTTAACACCTCAAGTAGTTCTCAAAATTAGGGAATAAGAGTTTCTACATCCTAATCTCAACTAGTTACTTCTAATCCTCAACCAATTGCTTCTTTAAAATCATAACCAATAGGATTAGGTAGTTAGCTAGTAACCAATGTTGTGCCTCAACAACAAAATGTGATGAATCCTACTCCTCAATAACTGACGAGTGGTATTCCACAAAATTAGGCCCAATCTAGTATACCAACCCAACAAATGTTGAACATGTTTCCACCTCAATAGGGGGTAAATAATGTTCCACCTCATCAAGTAGTAACAAAGATACCTCTTTAGTCACAGGCTATTGTGCCAATTCAAAACAAGTGATGTCTAACCAACAACATATAAATATTGGTCCATGATAGATGTCGAATCTTAAACATGCATTCACTTCCCAATGGGGATTCATACAACCAAGAGGTTCTAATGTTTCTTAAGTACCTACTAGGCAATAATTACCTTTTTTTCAAAGTGTGCCCCTCATTCAAAAATAGGGTCTTGGTTCACAAGTTTCCACCCAATAGTAAGGTTCGACTAGTTGGCAACATGTCCCTTTTCAACCATAGCAGGCACATTATAGTTATATCCCTCCATCCCAACCACAAAATCCTCAACATCAAACCTTCATAACCAACCCTAACCATAATATTCCACTGTAACATGTGTAATTCCAAAAATCAAACCCTAATATATGTATGTGTATTCCTAGTCCATTTCCTAACCAATCCATACCACCCTAGTAAATATCTCCATTATACCCTAGTCTAAGTATTCCACTTGTGACCACTCAACCATCTACTCAAGCTAATATTCCCACAAGTTTCTGAGAGCAATAATTATAACAAATGAAAGATGCAATCATTGCCATCCATGCTAGGAAATAGGGTAAAAAGTTTAAGTTGGACAATGTGTGTTCCTATCCTTTTAACATGGACTACTTATAGATTCCATTTCCTCTAGGATATGAGCCCCCAAATTTTGATAATACAAGGGGAAAGGTTACCCCAAAGCCCATTTAATAGAATTATTTATCGCATGCTAGCCAATGTCATATAGTGACATATACCTTTTTGTGAGTTATCTACAGTGATGGAGAGCCCTTTCAAGCTAATTCACCCATAGTTTACCAGATAAAAATTAGCCATTGTGTTTACTAAAAATTTGCATAGTGAAATAGCTTATAATCTAGAACTGCAGTGTGTGCATGCTTTCAAAGAGATCATTGATAAAGGTTTGTTGATTGAGTGAGCCCTTATTAATAAATGAATCATCAAGATTACTTCAACTAATCAAAATCAAGGTACCAATTAGGGAAATGGCCAAAATCAAAATTAATTCCAAATGCAAGCATCACAATCGGCACAGGCTAATAGCTAAGATAGACCAAAGCAATTCAACCATAATAAGAATGTTATGGGAAATAGAGTAACCAAGTCATGCCATGTCTAAATGGTGCAAACACCATCCGCTCAACCTATGCCACCTTTTCAACTTGCACCTACCTGATAACCTCTTTAGCCAACACACCAAGCACAATAGCTTAGGATCGAATAATAAATGCAACCACCTTTGCCATTGCAAGTTCCTCCTCCAAAGAGAATAGTACCTACTCGTCATGTTTTTAGTGACCTTGGAGAGCCTATTGAATCTATGTTTCATAAACTTGCTGCCACTAATTTGATTAGTTGGTCTATACCAAAGCATTATCTGCAAGGCATTCCTTATCCTAATTAGTACCATGAAAATGAATTCTATGAATATCATCAGGTCAATGGGCATAATTTATGAAGATGTGTGCAAATCAAGAATTTGATTGAGAATATGTTAGAGAATGGGGAGATCACATTGGACAGTGGTACTTCTACCTATAATCAAACTATTGAGATTTATCAAAACCCTTTTCCCCAACATAACAATAATAACAACACCGACCAATGCAATAATAAAATCAATAGTATGAAAATCAAAGGCCGAACCAATAGAACTAGTAGAATCAATAACACCAAAATAATGGATAAAACCAAGGTCAAAATGGTAACAACCAACACACCAACCATGTAGTTGCACATGACTACAATAGAGTTGTAGGCCATATTGCAAGAGGTAGCATTAATACCATATCCATTAATCCTAGACCAAATTTTAATCAAACGAGACCATTACTAACCATACCAAACCAATCCAATCACTTCATCAATCCTTTCCTAACTTGGGACCGCATACAGGCAAACCAATAAATAGGGATTCCCACTTTTGGACCTTATATCGATAACTTGACCTTACCCTATGACCACACACAAGTACACTAGCAATTGAGACTTGTCTTATCAAGTCCCACACCGTCACCATCATTTGTTAGTAATCATGGTGCTATATTCAATCTTGATTGTGAAATCACAACTTAGAGGTCAAAGATTACCATCCCAAGCCCACAACCATCAGCCACTTCACCCATTATCCAACTAGCTGTTCAGTCTCAGAACAAAACATTTAACATTGTCCAAGAGAAGAAATTTGACATTGTGGAATAATTGCAAAAGATGCCTACACAAATCTTCATTTTAGATTTATTGCGTACATCCACAATCCACAAAAACATTTTAAATGATTTTTTTAGCTAATCCACTGTTTTAAGTGACATATCCCCTAATAAATTTCAAACTTTGGTTGGACACCTAGCTCTAGCCCAATAAGTCACTTTCAACCAAAGTGATATGTCATCCCTTGGCCCACTCCATAATAATCCATTATACATATAAGTTTATATAAAGTGGCATAAAGTGAAATGTGTCCTTATAGATAATGGATTAGGTCTAAACATAGTGTCTCTTAATCTCATCAAGCTTCTTAGCTACACATTAGCAGATCTTCAAGAAGAGATAATAACTATCAAATCCTACGATAATGAGGAATGAGAATCATAGTGCAACATTTATTTGCCAATTATCCTTGGGCCTTTGACCCATGATACACTTTTCCATGTGCTTGATCATGATTTATCATACAATATGCTTTTGGAAAGACCTTAGCTACATGAAATTTGTGCAATCCCATCAAAATTTCACCAATGTATCAAGTTCTCCCATTCAGGGATGGAAGTTTGTATACCATGAGATTTGCATCCATATGAGCACTACAAACACCTAAAGGCCAAGTTCAAGAGTTATAACTATCACTTCAACATGAATCCAATGGTCAAGTAGGATAAGGGAAAAACAATACTCCTTGATCCATCGAAGGACAACAACATTGATCCTAATACCCTTGATTCCCTTTCCCAAATGTCACATCCTGAAGTATCCAATCATTTTACTATCTCACCTAATGGCCCAAGGGAGTATGTGACCCATGATACCTTTCATAATGTGAAACTTCCATAGAATCCAAAATTATTTAGAAGACCTAAAGCTAAGTCACTTCATCCAAAATGGCAACAAAAAAGCAAAACTAAAGGACCTATCATGTTTGTACCAACATCTAGCCTAGAACCAAACCCTCTTGAGGGAGTCAAATCATGGTTATACAATGACAACCAAGCTGATTGTAATAAGAGTGAAAAGCATCATATGTCTAATAGGATCATGGAGAATCAAGACTATGAAGGAGAAGGCCTCAGACCTAATCAACAAGGAACACTTGAGCCAATCTCCATGACCAAGTACAAAATACCCTATGGACTTGGATTTAAACCACCTGAGGGTGACTTCATATACCTTACTCATGTTCCATCACCATCAACTAGTGATGAAGATGTCGACAGTGAAACAGAGGATGATCATGGCCTTTTTGATGACCTAGCCAAAACTAACCTATTTAACCCTCATTCCAATTGTACCCTTACCTCAGTCATTCATCATAACCCACTGCCATTGTATTATCCCCAATTGATAAACTGAGACCAGCAAGAGTCCAACATACCAATTGATGTGTTTCAAAATGATGAGGCTTTCTATGATTTTTTAGGCAATAGAGATAATGTTTCATTAGGGGACCATAAATTAAGGTTCTCAATCAAGTTAGATCTTGTAACATATTTTGGAGAGTGGGTGAACACCCTTAGCCAAAAGCAAATAATTAAAACAATGAGGTCCCAAAGTGAAAACCTCTTTGAGGCACTTTCTATCTAGGATAAAAGTAAAGAAAAAGGCTAGTGTAGTGGTGAAGACCTATTTCAGGCACCATTAGATGGGGGTATTCAACCTTCTTCAACCATAGCTCAAGAGACCACCAATGACGAACTTGTCTGTGAGTCTGAGTTCAGTTTTAAAGAACAACAAGCTTTTGATTGAATTATTTAGGATTTTTAAATAGTTTTTGTTACATGGCCAAACCTTCCATTAAGGGAATATGATTCATCATGCCTTGGGGAGCTTGAAGAGCTAGTCCTAGCAGATGAATCTAATATTGCCAACCAGTTCAAATCTTTACCCACTATTCTTGAAGATGGTTTGACCCTTCTAGTGGAAGATACAATAAAGGTTAACATCAGGTACCAAAATGACCCAAAGTGGATCAAGATGGGTGCTCCCTTACAGATAAAGAGCATGAAGTCCTTACAACCCTTTTGAGGGAGTTTGTAGATATTTTTTTATGGGCATATTCTGACATGCCAAGTTTGGACCCCACCTTGGTTCTGTACCATCTTGTGGTTAACCCTAATGCTAAACTAGTAAAACAAAAGTTGTGTAAGATGCACCCTCACATTGTTATATTGGCAAATAAGGAGTTGAAAAAACTCTTAGATTTAGGATGTATTTTATCCATTGACTACTCAAAGTGGATATCTAATGTTGTACCTATTAGCAAAAAGCTTGAAAGATTTAGAATCGATACTAATTTTTGAGATATAAACAAAGCTACCCCTAAGGATGACTTTCCATTTCCAAATATTGACATGATCATCGACTCCACAATGGGTTATGAAATGCTTTCATTAATGGTTGGCTTTTCAAGATACAACTAAATTAAAATAGCACCAAAAGACCAATATAAAACAACGTTCACCACTCCATGGGGAACATTATGTTATCAAGTTATGTTGTTTGGTCTTACGAATGTAGGGGCCACCTACCAAAGAGCCATGACTATCATATTTCATGATATGATACATGATATTATTGAAGACAACATCGATGACATATTAGGCAAATCAAAAACTAGGGTCGACCACCCAATAGTGCTACATAGAATATTTGAAAGACTACATGAGTATAAAGTCTAATTAAATCTAAATAAATGCATATTTGGTTTAACATTAATCAAATTACTTGGCTTCATCGTGTCTCATAGAGGCATTAAAGTCGATCCAGCCAAAGTCTAAGCTATAACAAAGATGCCACCACCAACCAATTTGAAGCAACTCTGTAGTTTGCAGGGTAAGATCTAGTCAATATGATACTTCATATCTCAGTTAACAGACAAGTGTCATCCATTTACACATATTTTAAATAAGGGATTTGCATTCTACTAGGATAATCACTGCCAAACAACTTTTTAGTAGCTAAAAGACTATTTAACAAATCCACCTATTTTGTTACCTCCTATGTCGAGAAAACCATTTTTATTGCACATATCAGCTATAAATAATGCCTTGGGGCACTTTTGGCTCAACATGATAATAATGGAAAAGAGAATGTCATGTACTATTTAATCCATACATTGGTCATGTATGAACACAGCTATACACCTATTAAAAAAGCTTGTCTAGCCATGGTATTCACAACTTAAAAATTGTGACACTATATATTGAACAATAAGACCATGGTCATTTCAAAATTAGATTCACTCAAGTATCTACAATATAAAATAACTTTAAAAGGTAGAATGGCCAAATGGATCATGCTTCTAAGTGAGTTTGACATTGAATATGTCAATCAAAAAGCCATTAAGGGGCAAGTTATTACAGACTAGCTTGTTGAAGCACCCCTTGTAGACATAGAGCCACTCACATTCTAATTTTGTAATGAATCCATATTGACCATCATTGGAATACCTCTTGAATAGAAACATTAAAATCTATATTTTGATGGATCATTTACTGCACATGGATCAGGGGCAGGTCTCCTATTTATTACACCAAAGGGGGATCTAATTCTTAAGTCTTTTAAAATCAATTTTTCTTGTACAAACAACATGGCTGAGTATGAAGCACTTGTTACAAGACTCTGACAGGCAGTACAATGGAACATATTTCATCTTAAGGTTTATGGTGATTCTCAGTTAAACAACAATCGGGTTACGGACCATTTTCAAACCAAAGATGACAAGTTGGTTCTATATAAGGCCATGATCAACACTCTAAAACAATAAATTCTAGATATCCAATTTGAGCATATACCAATGGATAGTAATAGAATTGTAGATGCCATGGCTACTATCGGCTCTCTAATTTGACAAATAGACAAAGCTAGAGAATATCAGTTCTTCATCAAAATTTTGTTCATACCAGCTCATGAACCTTCAACTGTTGTAATGAATTGTGATATTATTGGTCCTAGTTCTATCTGGTACTCAGACTTTTATAACTACTTTCATGACCAAGTTTTACCATTTGACCTATCCCAAAACTAAACCAAAGCCTTCATCCACCAAACCACTCGTTATACCTTACTTGGATCTACCCTTTACCATCGTGTTTTTGATGGAACTCTGCTTCATTGTTTAACTTTGATAGAATCTACACTAGCATTATGAGAAGTTCACGAAGGAGTATGTGTAACCCACATTAGTGGGGTCATCCTATCCAAAAATCTCTTATGTACTAGTTATTATTGACTCATGATGGACGCAGATGTAGCTGCATATGTCAAGAAGTGCAAAAAATGTCAATGATGTGCTAATTTGATTCATACCCCAACAAAGACTCTGAAACCAATGTTAACACCATGGCCATTTGCTAAATGGGGCCTTGACCTCATTGGGAAGATCAATCCCTAATGACCATAAACATATTACTACCACCAAATATTTCACTAAGTGGGTTGAAGCTATACCCCTCACTTACGTGACTGAAAAGCAAATTTCCAAGTTCATCTTCAACTATCCCATTTACCATTATGGTATCCCCTCCAAAATTATATTTGATAATGGAGGCTACTTCAAGAATAAGAATGTTGACAAGCTATGTGTTGAATACAACATCACACAACATTTCTCTACAGCATATTACCCTTAACGTAATGGTCAGGTCGAGGCATCTAATAAAATAATTGTTAACATTCTCAAAATGATTATCAATGATATCAGTCATGATTGGCACCTTCAGATATTTTTTGCCCTTTGGGCATATCATACTAATCACTATACCCCCACAGGAGCCACTCCATACCCCCTTATTTATGGTATAGAAGCCATCCTTTCCATTGAGGTTGATTTGATATCTCTATGCATATCTTTCAAGTATGTCCTAGATGATCACGACTATCATGTAGCTCACCTACAAGAGCTAAACTTACTTGATGAAATATACACAGCTGTGCTCAATAATATTCAGGTATATCAGAACTGACTCAAAGGCCATTACAATCAGTGCATCAAGCATAGAACATTTGAACTTGGTGATCTTATTCTTAAAGAAAACTAAAAGAATACCATGATCAAAAAGACGCATAAAGGTAAGTTTAAACCCAATTGGGTTAGTCCTTTCATCATTACAACAAACTTTGGAGCTGGAGCATATACGCTTGCCACACCAGATGACCATGAACTTGATGAGTCAATGAATATTATCCACCTCAAGTGGTACTATGCTTGAGTGACTTGGTGTATTGTCTATAAGGATCATTTCAAGTTGTATCATTTTGTTAATCTTCTTTGTATAATACCTTTTTTACTGACCTATCATCCTACCAACCTATCACTTTTCATATCACATGTATGTTTTACCATACCTTTCCTCATCAATCGAGTTCCTTTTTCCTTCCCTACCTGACCCTATGACCTTGGTTCTGTTCTATTTGGTTCCATCACCACTTTTAGTAAGAGCATTCAAATTTGGTTTCAGTACTTGTTTCACACATTTCAGATAGAGGTAGTATTTTGGAGCAGTATGACAGACATTTGGCAGTTGCATCCTTCATTTTTTATTCATTCTCTCTCATTGTCTTGATCCTAATTATAACAACCTATAGGCAAATTAGTTTGAGTGACCTATGTTGTTGTATCCTAGTTATAACCGCATATGGGCAAACTAGGGGCAACATTTGTTTATTGTGCCTTGACTATGCCAACTAGCCATTCTCTATGTCGTACTATGACTTTATACTAGTTATGCCTATTTTGTTTGAATTGACCACTACACTAGTCAGATTCCTTTGTTATAAGGTGGAATTACAGTGACTTGAGGTCCTACTTTGGGACTATGTAGGTAGTACTCGATACTTGTTGAGGTTAGCTTAGTCACCCTTTCCAGCCATGCTCTCACCATTTTGTGAGCAACCTAAGCCACACTCTCATCATTTTGTGAATAATGTAAGCCACACTCTCATTATTTTACAAGCATCTTAAGCAATGCTCTCACCATTTTACGAGCTTGAACCATTTAGGGTCTCATCAATCTTGATCGAGTTGAGATACTCTAAGGATTCCAAAAACATTTGTAAAATCGTTAGGAAAAAAATAAAAACATTGACCACTTCTTTGCCTTAAGGATTATAGGAACCCTTACTAAGTTGTGAGCACACTCACTTGTCACTTAGTTTCCCCATCTTTTTTGTCCTCTTCTTCCACATACTTGTCATTTTGCAAGACCATTCCTATTCTTCTATCACATCCATTCTATTTGTTTTCATCAGTTAACATTTTCTTCCCATTTCATGGGAGAACTACATTCAACTTAAAGTTTTTGTTGGATATATCATCCATGGAACTATGTAGGCAACATCCACTTGCTTAGTGCATATGGAGACAACTCGGCCACCCTTTCCTTTTCTTTTACTCCCCCATTTTGTTAGTTTGTTAAGTTGTCACCTATTTTATAGGGGCAATGTTTTTATGGTTTATATTGAGTTATTTGTTTGTTTATTTTTACTTATTTATTTATTTGTGTGCTTATTTATTTGCTTTCAGTACTGTTGCCTTGATTTAGTCTATGTGCATTCATTAGGTGATTCCTTACCCATACTTACAAATGAATCCATCCATATTCATACATCTACATTGGCATCATGGTTTTTATCACTAGTGCATTATTTTCTATTGAGTATTAGATTATGAGACTCAGTCCATATGCATATTTTGGCCAAGTCCTCATGATGTTATACCATGATGCCTACCAACACATCCTACAACAAAACTCAACTTCAGGAAGTGTATTCAGCAATGATGACATCAATATCTCTTAGACATTGACATCTCGATTCAATCCCAATCATATCCTACACAGTATAATTAAACAACAAAAGAATTTCAACCTTTATTTAGTTCAAATGAGCATCTCCTTACTAGCAGCTTATCCCAATTTATCTTTATCCTCTATATCAGATTATCATCATCATCATCCAAATTAGTCATGTTTGTCATAATCGGGGTCCAATGATTATAACCACCTATGGGCAAATCATTACACACCACCCCAGCTCCATCTTCTCAATGATTATAACCATCTTTGGGCATATCATTGTGTTCTCACCAAATTTACTTTCTTTCACACAAATAGGGGTATGTTGTTATGTCCTAACTAGGGCATCTCCGTATTCTCAATGATTATAATTGCCTTTGGGCAAATCATTGTGTTATCATACCATATTGCCATTATCAGGGTACAATGCTTATAACTACCTTTGGGCAAACCATTGTACACCATCCCAATTGCATTCTCAATTATTTTGAATACTTTTTCAATATCATTGTGTTTTCACCCTATCATCTTCCTTTTTTTGGTTCCATCATTTTGCTTTTTTTTTTTGAGGGACCATTTACCGACCTACTTGTGCCAACCATTCCCTCGAGGGGGCATCATTTAGTTCATCAATTATCATTGAAGTTGTAAGCACATAGGACCTTTTCATTATTTGAGAAGACTTTACTATTTTTATAGCTTGAAATGCCTTCCCAAATAGGGGCAAACTATAGACACCTAAATTTGGCCACTAATGACTATCAATCAAGGTTTTGACCAATTTCCACCAAAATGTATAATTTGGCATAAAAACACCAAAACACATTAAAATCTTTGAAATTAATATATTCAAGTGCTGATTTTGGCCAGGGTATCATTAAATGGGGCAATGTAATTTATGAAGCAACTAACTTTGATCAGATCATTTTGAGTCAAAATTCTAATTTTGCACTTGGGTGCTCTGGATTACTCTTTTATGTCAAATTTTTTACATGATACATGTGACCTTGTTATTTGGAGTTGACAACATCCTAAATGGTATAACACATCCAATACATCTAACATCGACTTCCAATTCCAATCCAGTCAAAATTTGGGCCAATAACAAGACATTTTGACCAATTTTATTAATTTATACACAAAGAGCCAAGGTTTGCATCAAAGTGCTTAATCATGCTTAAGAGCTGATTAAACTAAATCATGAGCCTAATTAAGATTTCCATGGAACTTGTTAAATAATTTCTTTTTGGAAATGAATATTGAATAACTGAATCATCAGGGGACATCATTTCTTGGGAAGACATCCCTAGGCCATAATACATAAAATATAAGGATTTATGCTTCCCATGCCTCATTAAGACCCTCCATGCCTATTAATTTCCCCTCTTTCCCAAATATTAATGAGCCTATTTATGAATTTTAATTACATAATTGAATTAATCCTTAGCCACACATCTCCATCTTGAGATGGATGGTTCAGGTTGATTCTAACCGTTTTTAAAAATATATAAATAGGAGGCCTTGCCTATTGAATTCTAAGTTCGCATATGCCAAACTTATAATGCCCAAATGCATTCAAAATTATTACATTTTAGTGTTATAATGCCCAAATATTGACTCAAGCCAAGCCAAAGTTAAACATGGTGCCAAGGAGAGATGGAGGTAACCACACTTCATTGATGTAGACTTCATGAGCACAAATTGAGCAAGCCACTTCAACAAGCCATTTGGAGCATGCAAGGAAGGTGAAATACTTTTGTCTTTACATTCTAGTTGTTGTTTTCATATATATGCTTGTTAACTAAGTTCCTCCTAGTAACTAGGCCTAAAGATGTTATGCTAGTGTGCTTATTTCATTTTGTTTTCATTTTGAGACTAACACGATACTAACCATCCTCTCTTGAGTCAAATTCCTATTTCACATACGTGACTAAAGAATGTAACGGTAGCACACTGAAGAATACAGATACATAACCATGCATAATAGGGCATCGAGGATGTTAATATATGTTACAATACTATAGTTTGAATAGAATAGTCTACACATGAGTGGAATTGAACTGAATATAAGGTTATGGTGATTGTACCCATTTTGAGGTCAATTTGAATTCCCCCCTTTTTAAGAATACATCAAATTTTTTTATAGTTATTTCATTGTGGGAAAATGTGGAATGTTTATGGATTTTATGTACTAAAATGTATGATTGATTAAGTGTGTTGATTGGTAGAGAGGAGACCATGAAACTATCAACTAACGTCGGCTCGATATTCGACATATACCAACTGCATATGTGTAGAAAATAGTTATGGAGGTGTACATGAATGAAGAATGCAAGGGAAACACACTCAATACTATGGATGAAACCACCCGTAATAAGATATCGAGAATGTTAATATATGTTATAGTAGTATAGTTTGAATAAAATAATGTGCACATTAGTGGAATTGAACAAAATATAAGGCTATGGTGATTTTATCCATTTCAAGGTCAAATTAGAATATCCCCCTTTAACATAAATCCCCAATTCTTTTGCAGTTACTCTATTGCACAAATAAGTTGAATGTTTGTGGTGACTCCATTTTTAAATGTTTGAGTAATTATGCATGTTGGTTGCTATAAAGGAGACTAGAAAAGTATCGACCACTGTCAGCTCGATAGAGAAGGTATAACAATTACATAGATAGAAAGAACGGATGTGGCATTGTACACAAATGATAAACGCAATGGCACCTCTCAGAAGACTATAAAAATAAAACCACTTGTACGAGGGTATGGAAGATTTGAATACATGTTAGAGATATATAATGTAAATGAAATAGGGACCCCATCAATGGAATCAAATACTATAGAAGGATATGCAAATTGCACCCATTTTAAGGTGAAAAATAAGTTTCCTCATTTTTTATAAAAAGTGCTATTTTTTTTAAATATGCGAAGTATAGAACTTTAAGACTATCAGGATAGTGCAAGGTAATGGAGGAGTTGTTTACTTTGAAGTCAACCCCATTGACAAGTTTATATAAGTCTATGTAAATGTGACTCATATGAAAGTAAAGACATATTCCCTTTTTAATTTTGTACAATAATTTTGGTTGTTTATTTTCTTTAAATAAGTTCATACAACATTTACACATTTAACACACCATAACCATGAACAACCAACAGATGCGTAACATGAAGAGACCAAAATTCGAATCACATGTAAACATCGTTACAAAATTTGAATATATCCCATGATAGTTATATGCATATCATCACCACATGTTGTCATCATTACATAGGCACACAATAAGGAGATGATTATCCAAACAATAGATAAACATCATTGCATAATCAAAATAAAGTTTTTTGCCTTTCAAGAATTATGTAACATATATTTGTACATATTGTTTATGACATTCGATAAATTTTATAGTCATTCGCCAAAGAGAATATAGAATAATACTAAAGCAACAAACATGATCACTATACAATGAAGAAATGAAAATGGGTGCACATCAGTGATGATGTCATGTACACCAAAATTAAAGACACTATCAAAAAACTCTTCTACAAGCACATCCTCTCCAGTAGTAATGGCCAATGCATCCAGAGTCACTTCACTTGTTGCACTTTCTTCCTCCCTTGAGGGTCATTCTTGAATGTGTTCACTTACACAATGAAAATTAGTATGCTGACAATTGGTCAAAGTGTCAAAAAAGTCTTGTGCAGGCACATCTTCTAAAACAAGCTTGGTCGATTCATCTTTATTGATTTTGGTTATTTCATTTTGTTTCTTGCATGATGTTCCTCATTCAAGATATTTGTCTGCACAACGGATGTGAATATCTTGAAAATAGTTATACATGTAATATGCATCTTCATGTAATTTACTGAGGACACCACCTATAACACCCATTTACCCATTCATCTTGGTGATAAGATATTCAGAATCAACCTCCATGAAAACACCTCTTTCATCTTTCAAATAGAAACACATGTTGAGCCCATCTATTAATACAAGAAAGCAGGCACAATGTAAATAAATTTCATCAGAAAGTAGTCAACCATACTATATTATGATTTATTTTTCAGGACTGAATAACATGTATTTGATATAAATATTCCTTTCTTTCCATTATGTGGTAACTGATATACATATGTTGCTTGTACATACAACATATATTAGTAATGAACTACAAGAGAGAGAAACATATGATATTTTAAATGATGTTATTAATTATATACATGCAATGGCTATTCATACACATAAAAATCAATAAACTTGACAACACCCCCTTCACTTCATATGTTGTATGTCACATTCAAATAATTATTTTTCATATGCAACATTACATTTGACCCATTGTGATGATTAAAACAAACGTACGACATACAACTTACTATAGTAGGTATAAAAATACAACATAGTACATAATACCATAACAAATGTCAATAGATGTGTAGGTGAAAATATAAAACATACTACACTTACAATGATGTGCACTCTTAATACCTTAAAAATGCCAAAATAGGAGTGATATCAAAATGATTGGTCTTCATGTCATTCATAACATTGTAATGTATGAGATATCCCCATCTTCCTTCACAAGCATATACTGCCATAAGTAACATAATTTGAAGTATGGGCAGTACCTATTAACTCTGAATAATATTGTAGCATTATCTTATATCCAAGAATGATGTTCAAGCATCACGTTCTATTCTCAACAAATGTTAAGGAAATATTTTTGTCATCTATAAATAATGTTTGGGCACAATATTTTATCTCAAAAGGTGTTATTAAGTGTATAAGATATGTTTTCTTTAAATATATTTTTATATCCATACAAAGGTACATAAGTAAGTGATGCATCCACAATGAAAATGTCAACCATACGATGTTTGAAATGTTATAGCATATATTAGATATTGAAGGATAACTATATGATCATAGTAAAGACATACAACATTATACACCTCAATAATGAAGGGGAAATTGCTTGTTTATTTTTCAGTTTATCGATAGATTTGTGGTGGATGAGATGACCCCAACAACCAGCATAACCTATACAACATTAGCTAATAATACTTAACTATTGGTAATTACCTATTTTTTATTATTGTCTTATTATGTATTCAATATATGATTGCATTAAAACATTCATTATATCTATTTAATAAGGTACATGACCAGGTGCATGAAGGGGGAAAGTTATTTCTTTCTCATTTTACTAAAACATTTGTAGTGGAGGGGTTGATCCCATCAACCACCATACCCTCTACTAGCAGAACATATTATTAGTTAAATGTTGAGATTTGCCTCTTCTTTCAGGTTGTGTTATTCAGTATTTAATGTATGATTACGTTAGACCATCCATTATATCTATACTGAGGAACATGATAAGTGTGCGAAGGGGAAATATGGTTGTTTGTTTTTTATTTTATTGATAATATCAAAGTGGATGAGATGACCCTGTCAACCACCATAGCCTGTACTACCAAAAGACAATTTGGCTTAACTTGTGAGAATTATGTATTTTCTTTGATTGACTCTTTTAGTAAGGTTTACATGATCATGTTAAAGATTTCATTGTTTCATGTGTTATTTTTGGAGTTAATGAAGAGGATGTTAGTATAATGTTATTTATTGAAACCCTTGTTGGAATTCATGTTGATTTCTTTAGACACTTGAAATGTGAATGTATTATGGAACAAAACACCATGAGATAAAAAATGAAACGTGTATTTGGAATTGGCATGGAAATACGTGCATTACTTTTTGAGCTTTTCCAAATCCAAATGAAAGATAAAATAGAACATGACATAATTTATAGCATGTTGTGACAAATATATAGCACTAATTTATCATACAAATCATCCAACCTCCAACCATCAACTTTGTCTCATTGCTTTTTCTATTCATCTACAATGCATTCTATGTCATTGGGAATCAAAGTATGTGATATGAAAGATGTTAAATAGTAAGTAATTGACTTTCAAGATAATATTACTACATTCAGGAGGATGACCTTAACTAATTAACTTTCAAGATAATACAACTACATTCAGGAGGATGACCTTATCTAACACTGACAAATTAGTGGGGTCCACAATCTCAACCAAACACATAAATCCATACCAAAAAGGATAGTTGTTAAAAAAAATTGATGGGTTGCCCAACTAAAGTCAACTAGTTTGTGAGTGTTGGTTAAACTAGCCCCATTCAGGAAATTAAAGATATATGCAAAATATCTTTCAAACACTTCAAAAAATGAATACGAAATGGGGATCTAAAAATAAAAACACAAATCAACTGTGAAGAATTTGTGTTCCCCGTAGATGATAGTTCAACATAAAATTTCTAATCATGTACAACTTATCTAGTAGTAGTTCAACATTATGTCTTGTCTTGAGGCATATCAAAATCCTTGTCTCCTATGCTTACAGTAAGTTATCTCATTTGGGTTTATATTTCTATAAATACAAGCTCTCCTCATCTTACTATAATTCAATAGTTCAACATTTAGACTAGGTTTTTGCTTTCATTGTCAAGGCCCATGGTTTGTGATCTATGGTGGCTTTGGTTGGATGGTATTATTATTCACCTTCTTTGAAGTGGATGATTCTTTTTTAGTTAATTAACTGATTAGGTAGATCCTTTTTTCCTTAATACATTTGTACTCTTTTCTTTCTACCCATTATGGATGTTCTCGGGGTCTATTCTTAGTTTTTTCTTTTTTAGTCTAGGCCTTTCCCTAGTTTTCAACCAAACTATTAAAAAATGACAGTAACACAGTCATTAATCTCTTGTCTCAAAAAGACAAAAGTTGAGAGCTAGCCTTTCACTAATTTTCAACCAAACTATTAAAAAAAGGACAGTGGCACACTATCATTAATCTCTCATCTTAGAAAGATAAAAGTTGAGAGTTATATACTTAGAAAAAAAAATTAAGGCAAGACACTAATTATTATTGAGTGCGTAGATATAGTCCTCACTAATTTATCAATGTATAGTCTGTGAGGATTTATAAATATCTTCACAACAAATAAGCTAATTAAATCAGAAGACTGTTTTCTTCCACTAGGGATAAAATATCAAAGTGACACTCATTTGTAACTGATGGTTATAAAAATATTTGATAATGAAAGTGACATTCTTATTAAAGAATAATAAAAAAGTAGTTTCTAAATATCTTCATTTGCTAATATTTATTCTTAGCTAATATAAGATTGAGTTGAAAGAAAACAAAAGTGATGGTGAATTATAGTAGCAAAAATCGTTTGCGTGAAAATTTTGTTTTTCTTAAAATATAAGTGTTTTTCAAAAATTTGTGCGATTAATTTATATTGATTAATGACTCCATCACCTTTCCTAAAAATTTCCCATTAAATAATGATAGATGGCTTTAATCTAGTTATACCATTATATTAAAAAAATATTTTTGTGAATAATAAATATGCTCTAAAGACCATCATATACCCAAGATATCACAATTTTTTGACCTTCTTCTCTTTGCAAAAAGAAAAATTACTTATAAATATCAAACAAAGCTCAAATTAAAGACCGGTTATTTTTTTGGTACGTAATTACTGGACAATATAATTATACCTACAAATAAAAATAAATTACACTTGTTAAACCCAACCTATTACCTATCACTAACAATTGTACTAAAAAGTTGCAGCCAATGAAATTGTGATATGGGAAGTGTGAAGTACATAACAAGAATAGAAAGTGGAAACCAAAGAGAGGATTTGTAATGAGAGGGAGTGAAAGAAATAAAGGAGCTTCAAAGGTTAGTTGTAAATCAGAAGTCTATGTTCTTATCATTAATAATACTTCTAGGGAATTATATGGATTGCATTTCGAAGTAGCTTCAAAATTAAGAATTAGTTTATGGATACATCTATATACCTATATTTAATTAATTATGGATGTTTTTTTTTAATACAACTAAAGAAGCTCAAAAGATTAAATTTAATAAGCTATGGCTAAAAACTCAGGGTGTCAATATAAACAAATGGGAGAAAATTGATTCACTGTGGCTATAAAAAAAAAGAAAACTATAGATCAAATACATTTTCACATTACCCAAACTCTAATTCTGTTGATTCACTATGGCTGTCAAAAAAAGAAAACTATATATCAAATATTTTTCCACATTACCCTCACTCTAATTTTGAAAATAAAAGTCTTACTTCTAATAGTAGAAAATACCCTTCTTTAAATATTTTATCATTCAAGAATCAACATGCAATCGAGCTTGATGAAGTTTGAGAGATGATTGATATAATAATGGTTGTGGTATAAAGTGCAACCATGAAATTTCCAAACAGTAAGCATCTATTGACAATAGGCACCATTAGGAGATGGACACAGTTGTTGATAGTGAGGTAGATACATATTTGGTAACATCTATTGATATGGGTATTAATTATTGCACCATGGGTAAGGGGCATCACAGATAAATTGACCATAAAACAGGGGAATCATTTTAAAAAATCAACATTTTAAATTTCAAACATGATAAGATTAAGTAAAGTTCAAATTCAAATCAAAATGAAAAAAATGTTACCTTGCCACTACAAATAGGAGGTACTAAGAAAAAATCATGATCAACAAATGGTAATGCCCATGTAAGTTGAATTGTAACAAAAGAGGGAAGAAACAAGGTCTTTGGGGGCCCCCCAAAAAGGTAAATTTAGGAGGGAAATTTGGGCAGGATTCTTTTGTTACTATGTTGATGGAATTTCATGTTATAGTTAACCGCATGATTATGGTTGGTGTTTACAGTTGGGGCTAATGTTTCTTGTTATGGTTGGTGTTTACAGTCAAGGTTAGTGTTTCATGTTACTATCGTGGTTAGTGAGTGTTGGATGGTTGAGAGTCACCTATTGTGGTTAACTTCCCTTAAAAGTCACGGTTAGATGGATGCATGGTGGTGGTGGCAGGGAAGTGACAACCTCTATGGGTTAGTTAAGCGTGGTTAAGTCTATGGCCACTATTGACTTTGCCTGACTTTGGTTGGGTTGGGAGCCACACTAGCATGTACCTAAGTTTATGTGTGCAGGTTAAGCTTGATTGTGGAAAATGTTTAGAGATAATGTTCTCCACTATCATAGCTTACCATGGTAATCTATAATAATCCAATTCATCATTACCAACAAAATATGGTTGTGCCAATCTTTAACGATGCCCACCACCTCTATCTATAACTATAATGGGAGAAAAAATATATTTTCAATGTAGAGAACAAGCAGTGACAATGTCAGTGCCAATAATGAGAATCCTTTCCATGAGGGTGAGCTGGAATGTTCGTGTTGGACTGGAGACACACCCACCTCTCGTTGACTTTGCACCTATCATTGATTTAAGTAATCCCTAGCGGTACATGTCATTGTCTAAATAATACATATACATACATACATATATTTTAACAAAGTAGGTAGTATTTATATCGTTGTACACGTGGTGATGATCCATTATTCAATAAAAAATATACCAAGATACGAGATGAATCTAAAGCAAGCCCTTACCAAAGAAGATGCCTCTAGTGTAATTATTTTATTAATAAGAGATATATTGATACATTCCATTTAAAAAAAAAAACTTATATGTGTATGATTTTCACTTTTTTTTATGTTATGTTTTGATATTTTAATAATGTCCTTGTATCATTGTGTTTTGCTGACATTTTTTCTAGGTTATTTTAAGTCGTGTTTTGTCAACATAGACTTTGGGTTGTAAATATTAATCAATCACTTTTTAGTTGTAACCATTTGTGTAATTTATTATTTTTGTGAATAATTACGTTGAGAGGCATTCTACAATGATAGTCAGAGGTTTCGTGGTGGGATGTAACGTCCATAAGTGTGTTCATTTTTAATTTTGACCTTAAATTTTATGTTCATTTGATTGTCACTTAGATTTTTTTCTTGGATAAGTTAATCAAAAAATTGTAATGTGTTGGCCATATATTGTAGTTTGGAGCTCTCTTTTTTGTGCCAGATTTTTTCAAACTTGACACATTATTGTAGTTAGATTGACATGATTTTTCACCAGTCAGTAGGAAATTTGCTAAGAAGGTAATTAAATTATTAATAATTATGGTATGTGAAATAGCCAACATATGATTTTTAAGATTGATATCTCTCATTATTTTTCAAATAAATATATTTAAGATATCTATACTAGTTGATATATCTACAAATTCTATTTTTTTCAATTTCTTTTTTATCAGATTCAAGTTACCTCTATGGATAAGTTTAATCCCACATATAAACATCATTTTATAAAAGCTGAAATTAAATGGAGAACACAAATGCTTATAGTTTAATTGAGGACTATTTCACATTGATTATGTTATTAAATTGAATAAGAACTTTAAAAAATAGAATGGGGAAAGAAGAAATGTCTACTTTACATTCCAGGTACAATTGTGTAGACACCTAAAAATGGCATATTGGTATTTATTAATTATTAAATTACATGATTTTAGTATGCTTGTATATTTGTAAACAATTGATCTAAATTAGATATTATTGATGTGTTTGTTGTATTTTATTGTGCCCCCTTTTATTTTGGTGTCATTTTTCTTTCCTCTTTCTTTGTTTAAAGTTTTTGGACATATTGTCTGAAATTCCTGAGTATTTTAGAGTTTATCTAGAGCACCCATGATAATATTTGGTTTGTCTAGAGCACCCTTGGTGGTCTTGGTCCTGCCTTTTTTCTTTTTTACAGTTAGATGTTAGTTTGCGCGTTAATAAGATATTTATTTGAATTCAATTTATTTATAAATACACAAGCAATGTAGTTCATTTATATAAAGAGAAACATAAAAGTATTTACATATATTTAGTTATCATTCATAGAGAATCTATTGAGTATTTAATACATTCTAAATAGATTAAGCAACTATTAAAGCACTTACTGTTATGGCACACAAGTTCATGTTAGAGCAATCATTAGGAGGAAGGATAAACATTGGACACCTCTACAATTTTATGTCACTGAAATTATTTTCAATTATATAATTTATTGTTTTCGATATATTGTTTATTGTTTAGGGGTCTAATAATTAGATGACACTTCAAAAAAGTTACCCTGTAACATAGGTCCCACAACATTTATTATTTTTATTAAGTTTTAGATATTATTGTCAATCTTAGGCAAGAAGAAGAAAGTTTGATTTGAAAAATATAGGGGTTATAACGTGAATATTAGAGTGAAAGAACTGAAGATTTAAATTAGGCGAACACAACCATCAAATCAATTTTAACCTGCTTATTAGATGTATGAAGTGCCCATGATGTTTTGTACATATTTGAAGTATTCACACCACTTTGTAAACTAATCACTAATTAATTTTAATTTTTTGGGTGTATTCATAGTCACTTTTGGACACACATTTTCATAGTTAAATTCATATCATACTATTACCAAATCTCGTGATATTCGAGATACATATGCAAACTCTATATAAATACCTTACTTTTAAATTATAAAATATCAATTAAAATTTCTTATTATTTTACACATATTTATTATGTTTAATTGAAAATAATTAGATTATTTGTGTTGCCCCATATATCCCTAATAAAAATTGAGATCAAATGACATATTATTGTAAATATTATGAAAATTCACTTTTTATAAAGAATTCAGTTTAACAAAAATATACTCCAAAAATATCGGATGTTATTGTGAATCACTACTTATAAAATATGGATCAATATAAATTGATTAAAAAATACATAATTAAATTTTAAAGTGTAAAATTTTTAATTGTATAAAAATCATATTTTAACCAAAATTAATTATGTTGATCTAGTTGTTTTATAAAAGCAGTCTCGGTGGTGATGGTGGATTGTAATGTCCACAAGGTGTTAAAATCAATGCCACCTTAAATTTGACATCCATTTGATTGTTATATGACAGTTTCGATCTTAAGTTTGATATCCTTTTGATTGTCATATGGAAGTTTTTTTTCTTACTTATAGAAGTTGATTAAAAAATCGTAATATCTTTGACATACAATGGAGTTTGAAGTTTCTTTTTTTTTCCTAAATTTTTTTTGAGCTCGATAAAATGGTACAACTAAATTGTGATCATCTATCACCATTCAACTATATTTTCTCTGAAAAAATAATAAAGTGATTACTCAATATAATATGTGAAAATTTCATAAATAATTCGAAATTGACATCTTACAATTTAATATTTAAAATATATATACTAATAATAAAAAATCTACCTAAAAAACAAATTTGTTTCAAGATTACATATGGCTCTCTTTATTTTATTTTATTTTAGAATTGAACTCTCACAAATGGTCCCATAAACCCATGACAATGATGAAATTATGGTGGCACAACTTGTAGTGGAGGATTCTTCCCCATTGGAAATCCTTGTCTCAAAATTAAAAAATGGCACTGAGAACTTATTTATTATTTTTATTGTTCGCTAGCAACTGATTAGTGATAGAATTTGGCCAACACTATGATTAACATTCTTAAAACAATTATGAAATAATTGTAGTATAAATTGGGGTTTTGTTTTTTTAATATGCAATTTAATAAAGGAACAAAATGGTGGTATTTTTGGACTACCAGAAAATGAAGAAGTCAATGTTTTTACAAATTCCATTTAAGAATATTTATTTTGTAATAATTTATAATAACGTGGTGAGAGTGGAGTACATAGTAATTTCAAAAATATTATTATTAATAAGTAATTAATTATGTTGTATTTAATAGTTGTTTATAATATATTTTATAAAATTAAAAGTGATTAATTATATTTTGATAAGTAAGATTCAAGCATTGTTATTTTAATGTATAGTTATTGGTATTTCAAAAGTTAAATTTTGATCATAAGTTTAAAAAATATATTTTATAATTTTTCGTGATAAAATTAGTTATATCATAAAATGTATAATGAGTTACATCTTGAAATTTTAGTTATAAGTAGTTAAGACAACATATTTAATTGGATAAAAATTTCAAAATTTAATATGATGTTATGGCATTTTAATTCACTACCCAAAATTAGGGTACATAATTATTGATACCTTGTTCCTATACCATTTATGCAACTCTTCACTATTTCAAACTCTTCAATAAAGTTTTTGAAAGGTCATTGTATTTATGTAGATAGAATCTATTTAAAGTCAACCATTTTAAAGAAGATATGAAAATAGTTTCTATAAGTTTTTATGATGCCGAAGTGTGTCATATTCACATTTGATGTAGAATCCATCTCAGATAAATGTGTTATTAAGATGTGATTTATTATATAGACACAATGAGCAAATGTACAATTAATGCGGTAGTTATTCTCATATATGTGAAAAGGGTTGGGAGTAACTTGGGAAATCATCCGACCTTTTACTCCACTAATAATAATCTCTCACTCACATCTTACTTTTTCTATATAAGAACCCTCTGTATTCTTGTGGAATGTAATGGAACTTATAGTCATCCCCTAAGCTAGTAGAGATGCAATCTTTTAGAGAGTCATGTTCTAGCGCAACCATTATAAATAGTACACATACATTATATATTACACAATTAATACAATATGTCTTTATCAATGAATCTCTCTATTGTCAAAATATTTTATGTTGATAGTATCTATGTTAGAGATCCATAGGCTATGTTGTCATTTTTAATATGGTATCAGAGCCATTTTTAATATATAATACTTCAATTGATATCGTCGAATAAGTGCGAAAGATACAAGGACATGACATGTTTCTTTACTTGCATATAAAAGTAAATAGTTTGCTAGTGCTTACCCTATTTTTTCTTGCGTTGTAATATTTTGGATTGAGCTATGCATTGATTCAGTCTCCAAACAAATCTTGTTTGTTTGACGTTGTGGGTGTCATTGGTTGGATCTCTTCTTGAGACACACAAAATAAATAGATTGGATTGTAAAAAAGTTATTAGTCATCATCAGAACAATATTGGGAGAATGCCCTAGTGTCTATAGAGCTGAGAGTAACTATCCTCACCTTAATATTTCTACGAGAGAGTTTCTTCCTAAACACATTCTCCAAAAGTTTGGATTTTGAGTTGAATTGATTAATCTCCTAAGTCTCATGGAACGTCTAATAGTGATAATGACTCATAAGAATGCAATGAGTTTTGTTAGAGTGAGTTTCTGTTATATAAACCATTATGATATATTGTTGATGATATTGGGATAACAAGATAATTCATTGTTTAACATTGAGAAATGCTTAGAAACACATATCATGCATGACATGTTAGTCATACACGTATCCAGTCAAAAATTACTAACGATGATTGTGATGGTAATATGGTATGAGATAATATGTGCACTGTTGATATGGACGAGTGGGAGGTGTTTTCCAAAATGGTATTGTGACATGTCATAGAGTTTTCAGATATCAGGGTACTTGGTCATTGAGACTTTGACATAATTTATAAATGGAACTAATATGCCTTGCATGATGATTTACATGAAACATCTTCAAAATTCATAGAACTTAACCATTTTACACCATCGACACATGGTGAACAACAAAGTGAACAAACTTCTCCAAATAATATGCGCTAACATAAACACATTCCATTTAATACAATTCTACACCATTGTGAACGATGTGAGAATCGTGAGCCACCCATAATGATTATCTAGGGAACCACTGGAACTAGTAAATATTACATGATTAATTCAAGTATTAAGCACACAAGGGAGTCTAATTCGGTTGATGGTAAGTGCCTTTTATTGCTTCTTTCACCTATAGGAGTTGCAGCGTTTAATATTTGTGTCAAAACTATACATATTGATCTTAGAATACCAATAAAAAAATTCATTCTTTGAAAGGGCAATCATTGGATACTCTTCAATAAGAGATGAAACATGTTCGGTATATTTTCATTGATGAAATGGGTTTCATAGGGCCATTTTTCTTCTTCTTCTTATATCAATAAACATTTGAAGCTTTTAATATTCATGTGAGAACTATACATATCGATTTTAAAATACCAATACAAAAATATTCATCCTTTTAAAGGGCAAGCATTGGATATTCTTCAAGAAGAGATGAAACATGTTCAATATATTCTCATCGATGAAATGAGTTTCATAGGGCCAATTTTATTCTTTTTTTGATACCAATAAATGTTTGAAGCAAGCATTCCTATCTAATAGTGAATAGGTTTTTGGTGGGCATTTAATTATTCTTGTTGATTATTTAGGTTGCCCCCGTCAAGGACATATTGTTTTATGCAAATAGCCTTAGTTTAGTTGTTACACTTATTGTTGAATGGATATACATGCAAAGTATTTCACATGGTTTAATGATCCCGTATTTAATTGGTGTTTGTTATGGGCATATTCATGGTGTATGTAATAAACACATATGGGTGAATATCGTGAAATTTGTTTGAGATTATTGCGCTGGACAATTTTTCTCCAACATAAAAATGACTCAAACTAGGGCAACAGTAAAATAATATTGATAAATATTAAAAATGAAAATCCAAAGAACAAAGATTGAGAAATGCTTATAAAATAGATAGCTCATTGAACCCTAATGAACACAAATTATTCAATAAAACCATTCATCATAATTTATATATACTTTTTACATTCGAATTCCCTCACTACTAAAACCATTCATCATAATTTATATATACTTTTTACATTTGTATTCCCTCGCTACTAAAACCATTCATCAAAATTTATGTATACTTTTTAAGTTTGTATTCGATCGCTACTAAAACCAACACATAAAGGTACATATAAATAAGAAATGAATATTAATATTTACAATTTCTTTTTTATGTTCGAATTCCCTTATTACTGAATCAACAGGTAAAGGTACATACAAATGTAGGCTGGATACCAATATTTATAAGTCTATTATTTTGCCTTGGTCCCACATAATTATAAACACTCGTGCCTATTGCCTATTGCCTATTAACTAAGAGATATACGTGTCACTCTCTCCTTGTTTTGTTCTTCAGTTTTACTCTTAGAGACCCGCCCCATAAAACCTATAAATATTGTGAATTTTATGACACGTGTTTTATTTTGGAGCCCATGAGACCAATCGGCTGCCACCGACGAGCAACAAAATGTAGAAAACGCGTCGGCGATGGTAAAACAGACAAATAACAAACAATTTGTGGATTTTTACTGTTGACGAGTGTAGATGTCAACCTCTCTTCCACCCTTTGGGGCATGGATTCGGCGGGTTCCCTCTATACTTTCCAATTTATATGTATAATTTTAGCACTGCTTAGCATACTATTTTAACTGGTCCGAATATCAAACCTCGATCACTGTCACCATACAATATAGAGGGGACCCTCTGTATGGGAGGGTCGACAAATCGAAAGTTGCAGGCGGGCGGCACCGGAATTACAGTGCCCCATCAGATCTGACGCTGATCTGCTTTTCGTTTTCGGGTTTTTCTGATGATTTTGCTGCACATTTGGAGAAATTAGACCTAATTAGGGTTTTGATTTTTTAAAAAAGGGGACAGCATTTTTTGATTCGAGAGTGTTTGATCCGAATTGTAGCAGATCGTCGTTAGAAGAATTTGTGTGAGTTTGTTTTTGCCGAATATGACATGAGATGAGGAGGAGGAAATTGGGGATGGGGGTTTGATGGGGCATGGGGGACATTCAGCTTTTATTGATGATATGCTGGTTAATTTGGAGGCAGAGAGAATGGATCTGGGGTTCTCTGCTTCTCCAACAAGATCTGATGCCATCACTGCTTCTTCTTCAGCATCCTCAGGGGCAGCTTCTAATAACCATATTGAACACACTGTGTCAAAGTTGGATACCTTGGCGGGCATTGCCATTAAGTACGGAGTTGAGGTACATCACATATCCATCGTTACTATTTTTCTTTTTCTTTTTCAGAAACACAATTTTTTAGTATAGTTTCAATTTTACCCTGTAATTTTTATGGGTTATGTTTTATTTTGGTTAATGGGTAAAATTTTCAGGAAATTTTCACTCCCCTAGACACGATATTTTCACTATCAAAATCGGAAATGCATCGGCACGCCTGGGTAGGTGCAATATTGAGTCAGGGTAAAATGTACGTAAAATTAATATTAATTACATCAAAATTTATGATCATTGATAGTAAACTCTACTTCTAACATCAGATTATGGGCTATAGGACATATTTTCTATTTTTTGAAATGGGAAATTTACCCACAATTGTATACTTAAAATAAAAATTCATCCTTCAATTTTTTCTCGTCAGATTTTCTAGATTGTTGGTTTCTTTGCATTTGGGAGACGGTGGGCATTTCTGGTTCTCGTGTTCTTTGTTCGTTGTTGTGGAAATAGGGAGGAAAGTTGAGGGGGAGGAGTGAAAATGAGTGTCGTAGATCCAAGGGCAACCTTGCTTTTGAGATTTTAACACGAAGAAGCTGACCAGCGAATTAGTCCTGAGCATTGCCTTCTCAAATGAAAAGTTTCAAATCTAGGGTCTTTGGCAAAAAATCGACTTGGGATTTGAATGTATACCAAGTATGATCGCTTGCCCATGAGAGGCATGATGCGTGTCTTTTTATTTGCTTCACAGTAATAGAGGAATATAGGTATCTGACTTGGAATGACCGTTCCATTTGGCAATGGCTCAGGATATAGACATAAATACAAGTGAGGACTAGGGATTTGAATGTATACCAAGTATGATTGTTTTCCCATGAGAGACAGGGTGCGTGTCTTTTTATTTGCTTCACAGTAATAGAGGAATATAAATCTGGCTCAGAATGACCATTCCATTTGGCAGTGGCTTAGGATATGGACATACATACAAGTGAGGACTAGGCGATCATGTACATCTTCCACAGGATTGAAGTTTTGTTCAATTTGTGCTGATAACTGACATATAAAAGCATAATTCAAGGGCTGACGAGTTGGTGATAAATACAAGTGAGGACTAGGTGATCATATACTTTTTCCACGGGATTGAAGTTCAGATCAGTTTGTGTTGATAATTGACAAATAAAATTTAAATTTTAGTGCCGATGAGTTGTTGATGGTTTGTTACTATTTGGTTTGAGGATCTGCATCTTTGGAATGAGAAAAAGGAAAGGAAGGAAAGCTCTTTTTAAGGTCCTTGATGCAAGGCACCTTGTTTATGTTTTGCAAGGTTGGTTAAAGCACATAAGACCACTTCATACTCCCAGTATGCAGGAGGCGCCTAACTGTCCTTCAAATATGAGGCATACATACTTTACCCCCTGCAGGATTAGAACTTGTGACCTCCCTTTCAAGAGCACAAGTTCTTCACCATTAGGTCAACTCATGTGTACACCATGTAAATGATGCCTAAGTGGACAAATTTCCCATTTCAGATTATGCCCTTATTTATGCAGATGCCAAATGTTGAAACATGCTTTAACAACAAGAATAATAATCAGAGGAAAGGCAATGCATGATCACACATGTTTTTAGTATAGGATTATGTAATGTGGTTTGTATTGTCCTCGGTGAATGCAAATTAGGGCCATTTTAACCTGACACAATTAAATTAAAGCGACAATGAGTGAGTTTCTTAAAGCAGATTGTTAAGAAATTTAAGAATAGAGGAAAAGTGCAGATTTTAATAATATTTCAGCTTGGCTTAGATCAGACAAATTGTGCATGGAAAAGGCAGTACTACAGAGACGAAAAGGCAGTACTACAGAGACAATTAAATCTGTTGAGCGGTAAACAAAGGTTCTAAGACAATAAGAATAGGCATTGCGTATGAAGGCTGTTTGCGTTATTCTTGTAAACCCAAACTTTTTCATAAAGGATTAGGTCTAATTTATGTTTGATGACATAAAAAAATGCTATCTAAATGACATGGCTCCTTAATTCAGGCAAGCTATGATCTAACCATTAGAAGGGTACTTGAAGTGATAAATATCTGTAACCTCACTATGCCTTAATTTGTTAGCAAACCTTTTTTTGGACGCAGAAGGATCAGTTTTTCAGCTTATAAGTTATAATATGTAGACAGGGCATTATTGGCGATAAATTGTCTTCAGAGTATGTCAAAAGAAATGCAGTACTATACAACACATTGTGGCCATTCCTAGTAAGGTTATAAATTATAACAGTTATGGAAAAATAAAAATGAGAACCAAAAGTCCTGTGGAATTTGTCATCATTAGCAATAACAAATATAGTTACAGGGTTTGGCCAAGCCTGGGCCAGGTTCAGTGTACTCGCAAAACTTTTGGTGTGATTAACAGGTTCGGCTGAATCTTCTCATTACTTGTGGCATCGCTACTTCAAAGTTTTCACTGATGGGGTCTCTCTTGCAGGTACACTGTCTATTCGAGAATGATATTTTCAACTTGGGTTTTCTCATTCTTAAAATCGTTAAGAATTTGTTTATTATTGCACGTTTGTTATTGTGCAAATATCAGAGTAGACTATTGAATAGGTGGGTAATGATGCACACTAATTTATACTACAAGTAACTTTTTCTTCATTGAATAACATTGAGGCACTTTTATTTTACCGTTTGTTTGAAAATAGAAGGAAGAAAAATTCCCTGTGATTAAAATGAGTCAATGGGATCAGAAGTTGCAAAGATCATTCTCCACAAAGGGAGTTTTTAAGGTATATCCAAGCTACACTTTTTAATCAATAAAGGAAACATGTAATACTTGCATAATAAAACTAAACAGCATTAAAATAGCACATTAAAGTCCAAAAAAGTACTTCATCAAGGGGACTGTATGTCTTTCACATTTAGCATTGAATACTCCACATTATACATAAGCAGGTGCTTTAGTGAATAATCCATTGCAATTCGACTCTGATGTATTTAAGAATCAATAAGTCTTGAAATGTGGTCATGGCTAATAGACACATTTACAGAAGCATTTGATATGACCAGCAATATTTTTAATCATTTTGAAGCATTTATCTCTGATTTTATGGTATGTATCATGATACATGTTATAAATTAAGGTAGGCAGGCAAGACTAATTAAGTAAACTTTTCTTGTATGCTGATGGGAAAAAATGTAATGGATCATATATTAGTTTTTGTTAAAATATTTTGTTAGTAGGCTAAGAAGTCGATCACGGTACGGTGACTTTTTTTGGCATGGATACCGTACAAAATAAATTAAATAACCACAAAACATAGTGATAATTCAATGCCAAATGTCATGATATTCAGTGGTCGTACTTAGAACAAGTACATAGTGCTAATGTTACAATGTATATAGAAAAACCAAGATAAATCAACATATTTATCATATTCATATTGCTCTTCATTGTCTTCATCTAGAGCATCAACACCATCTTGTGGTTCATTAGAACAGAAGCAATAGCAGTGCCGCTCCCACTAGCTTTGCTATGGAGGTTGTGTAAAGAACCCTCCAGCTTTGTGTTAAGCAATAAAATGTGGAAATGCAAGCATCTAAGTCATGAGTCACTGGGTCTACGTCCCAACACTTTGTTGCCCCTTGCTTGTGCTCATCTTGCTTGTGTGTTAGAAGGCACAAGTTGGAATGAACATAGACCAAATCCTTCGCCTTTTTTCACTTACAACTTGTTGTGCTTAATTGAGTGGATAAAGTAGTATGTACCCCAATTTCGTTCAGTTAAAGAGGAACTCGCAATCTATTGAGGCAAGCCACAAAGTCAATTTAAAATTAAAGTTTAAGTTATTGGTTTGTTTTAGGTTCGGGTTCAAGGTCGAAGAACTGAGTTCACCAGTACGATGATTTTTTTATTTCTTTTTGGGATTGTTTTGGGTTCGTACGTACAAAAATAATATAAAAATTAAAAAATATAGAAATTCTAGCCTAATACATATGAAAATAGTGACATTGTCATTAACCACATACTATGCATACTGATATTAAACACAAAATATGAAAATAATCACAAAATATTAACTGAATGCCAAATGTCATGATAATCATTAAACATAAATATCAATAATTATTCTGTAATTAATTACATCAAACTTAAAAAATATTAATATTTTTTGGTAAGTCTAATTTTTATAAACTTAAAAAAATTATGCAATCTTAAATGTTTGAAGAAATGTCTTACCATAGGAGGCAATGCAAACCCTAAAACTTGGCACCCACTACACACACACTTCACATTGCAAAGCGCCCCTCATGCACAATTTCCTTCTATTTGACTGAATCCAGATCATGTCAGAATGCTTGCATAGATGACTAATGCGAACCATTTTGTATTAGTAAAACTGAAAATCACAGATTTTTACTACTAAAGCGCAAATTTACCATGAAATGTGTTGTGGTCTATGTATGCTTTGCCATGAACTCAATCCACTTAAAGTTAACCTTGAGGCTTCCTTGCTTCCAAGATGCGTGTCTGCAACAAATTAGTGTCTTTTGTTTTGGTGCGCTCTTTTTTGTAATTATGGATAAGTACACCACTTTCTATGTAGGATACCCATGCCACTTTCTATTCAGGGGCATAGTTAGGGAACATACATCGCTGTGCTCATAGATTGGCGCTCAACCTCACGTCCCTTATGCTCCCGTCATTGACCTTTTTGACTATTTTAGCTTGCAAATTTGGCTTGGGTTCGTCTAGGGTTCATCTTGGGGCACTCAAATTCCTCTGGCAGAAGAACCCTAGTGAAGTACGGTGCCTCAGGGCAAACCTTGGGCATTGGGGAGTGCGTTTTGAACATGCATCAGAACCTGATGTGAACCAAAACCTCATTCGCAGGAAAAAACCCAAGAATTACTAACGTAGATTAAAATTTATAGAAGTAAAAAGTTAAAATAAAATGTCAAAATGAAAGTTAGAGTTAAAACAAATTAAAATATACTTGTGATAGGATTTTTGTTGCAAGTGGTTGGAGGTGGGCAGATGCTTGCCCATGGATGTAACACCATGTATGAGCGTTCTTGTACTTTCTACGAAGAGTGTCGAGTGACCCATGGAGGTTATGGAATGCTTAAACTCTCCAATAACTATGTCTTCTACAGTTCTACTTCTTGATTGGGGAAGAGTCTAAAGAATTTTGCCTTATACCACTCACTAACATTAACATGCCTATATACTAGGACCCTCCTAAACAAATAAATGATCTCAACACTATAGTATTTTGGAGTCAAGGTAAAAGCAAGAAGATGCTATGGGATGGTCATTTTGTTCCACTTATCAATGAGATGCGAATTTTTGAAGTTGTTCTTCACAGGGTCCTACTCTTTGGCATTTATAATGGATTTAATTTTCTCAACCATTGAGTTGATTCTATCATAAATCTCACCCAAACATGGGTGATCCATATCTCAGGATAGGCATGGTAAAATTGAGTCAGTAATACACACTATCCCACCGCCCATCATTGAGGATTGACCCTTTCACCTCTATGGCCCTATCAGTGTTTGATTTCCTCCATATACTCCAAAGGTTGTTGATAACTATGTTGCTCAATGCCTCTCGCACCTTGACAAGACGTTTCAAGGTGAGTGTGCGAAACGTTGTAATGTCTCCATTTTGAAATAAAATAATATTATTACTAAAATAAAAAGTATTTTAAATACTTAAAATAAAGTAATAATAGACTAATTTGCTTTTCACTTAAGTTGGGACCTTATTAAGGGTCATGGGTTTATTTAGCCCTTAAGTGATTTTAAAAGCAAATTATCCTTATAAGCCACTAACTCTTCCTTCTTAACTAAAAAGTGGATATATAAAGAGGATTTGTATTTCATTTGAATACATGTTTTGGATTTGATATCGATTTTCTTGAGTCTAAGCACGAAAAGCAAAGACTTGCTCTTGAAGGATGGAAATGTCATGTCCCTTTTTCAGGTGACATCTTCAGACTTGATGATTAGCCTATTATGCGACCTTCATAGGCTGATAGGATGGATAGAGGGTCATAATGGAGCTTGGCTTGGCTTCGATTAGTAGAATTTCTACAGTTGGATTTCATTCGAGTTTTTTCAGACACGTTTGCCTGAGCTCCTATTATTTAGGGACTTCTGACATGCAGCAGAGCACCTTTATTTTGGTATGGTCATGTGCAGAATTACTCCCTGGTTCACCAGCTTCGAACGGTTCGATGATCCGACATGTATTGAGGGAGATATTAATATTTGATTGTTTCAATTAAATATTAATTATTTAGCCTATTTTTAATTAAGAAACCCTAATTCTTAATTATGAAACCTTAATTAGGGCAAACATATCTTTTTGAGGGTATAAGGGTTTCTCATGGGAGAGAATTAGAATTATGCATTGATTATTGACTATTGATTTTGAAGAATTCTTTTGTGAAGACTGAGCCAAGGGTTCTAGGATTCTATTTGCATTGGAGAACGTTCACTCTTCAGTGTGTGCGATTCAGAGGTTGTGAGATATCAGCGGATCTATTGCCAACTTGAGAGATAACTTCATACAGAAGTTATCACAGAGGTTTACAGGTTGAGAGATAACTTCACACAGAAGTTATCACAGGTATTTCAGGTATTTATTTCATTAGGGCTTTGATTCAGATTGCCCAGATATAGATCTTTTGTATTAGCCATATTTCTTCAGAACAGGGACCAGTATATAGGCTGTGCTATATTGTATTTCGTTGCTGTACGGAATCCGTCAGATCAGTACCAGACCGTACCAACCAAATCATAGATTGAAGAAGGGCGCCGTTAGTAGTTGCAGGTCGCAGGAAAGTGCAAAGACCGACATCGGCATCTTAGTGACCGACATCGGCCGACTGAAGACCGACGTCGGCAAAGAAGCCGACCGACAGTGACCGACGTTGGTAGTATATTGATCGACGACGGCGACTGTGTGTCGACACAGCAACCCGAGACGGACAAGATCTAGGGTTTATTTCCAGTTTGTTAGAGTAAACAGGTTTTTAAGACAGTATTTTAATATTTTTTTATATGCATGAGAGAGGACTGTAGCATATCGACCGATGACGGCGACTGTGTGTCGACACAGCAACCCGAGACGGACAAGATCCAGTGTTTATTTTCAGTTTGCTAGAGTAAACAGGTTTTTAAGACAGTATTTTAATATTCTTTTATATGCATGAGAGAGGACTGTAATTGTAATCATCTGAACAAGTGATAAGATCTTTGATTTGCTATTACGAGATTATATTGTGGTTGATTTATTTATTTGAATATATTTTGCAAAGGTCGCAATTTGTTCTTATATCATACGAAAAATCAGAATATTCAGAAAAGCAATTCAGGGCTTTTGTCTTGCTATATTCCCTATTGGATTGGGGATATTACAGTGGTATCAGAGCTTTTGTTTTTCTATATTCCCTACTGGACAGGGGATATTACAGTGGTATCAGAGCTTTTGTTTTTCTATATTCCGTACTGGACAAGGGGATATTACAGTGGTATCAGAGCTTTTGTTTTTCTATATTCCCTACTGGACAGGGGATATTACAGTGGTATCAGAGCTAATGTCCTGCCATCCTATTGGGTAGTTGGGTAGATTGAATCAGCGAAGTATCCATGATGTCTTCAAGTACTCAGAAACTGTGGGACAAAGATATGAAAAAGCTGAAACAAAGTTTGAACCAGTTGGTTGAAACCCAGAGGAGGATGGATGAAATCCTTTCAGATCCTACATTCGAAAACAAATTAACACGGTATGTGGCATCCGTTGTTAAAGGGTCCACAACACAAATCGGAAAGGAGAAACAAAAGGTCTCTACAGGGATTGATGGCAGCCCTACACCAGTTGTTAGACATGTTGATTTGGCTCAAGAGGATATGAGGGCAGCGATGGGGAATGAGTTGTCTATATCATCCTTGCAAGAAGTTTCACTTGAGACTTCTACATTGGGGGCTAGCATAGAGCATGCTGATGATATTAGTATGGCTAGCATTCACATTCCGGATTCAGAGATTATAGAAGAGTCCCAGGATTTGATTATTGTAGATGACACCCAGGAGAACGCAGTGGACAGTTTTCAGGACTTAGTTTCACCGGCAATTTCTTTCGGTACGGAGGAGTTAGACAACGATGTTACAATTTTTGATACTCCGTATGTTGATATGAGCTTTGGAGTTGATTCGCAGAGTATGGATGGTAGTACTACAGAGGTCAGTGATTTTGAGTCTACTCTTTTGGACCGTGCATCAAAAGAGGATTGTAGGAGACAATCTAGCCAATGCCATCATGTGTCTAGTCAGCTGAGAGTTAGTGAGCGAGACATTGCTACTGCTTGCAAGCATTTCGATGCTGCTCGTCAGTTGTTAGCAGTTTATGGATGGGGTTCTCTTACTAGCATTGAGCAGGGACGCAGTTATTTGTCCTTGACAGAGATCCACTCTTTATGGGAGGCTATCCAGATTCTGAGACAGGATTATATGCAGTTGGTAGCCGACAGAGATTATCTTGTGGAGTGGGGCAACACAGCGTATGATGCATTATTGGTCAAGGAAGATAAGGTGAGTGAGCTTACTCAGCAGCTCGAGGTGACTTCTGAGATTCTTGAGAGTACACAGTTGGCTTTCGAGGAGTCACAGTTTCATTTGGCTGAGGTGACCATGGAGTTAGAGCGACTTAAGTGTTTACCAGAGTTGGTACAGTCACAGGTTGTGGTATTTGGGGACACGAGGGTGCCCATGGCCGAGATTGTTAGAGATAGTGGGGATGAGCATATATCTATCCTCGATGCTAGTATTGGTTCGTTTTTACTGAAGTTACATTCAGTTGAGTTGGGTGCTACAGTCGAGCATAGTAGTCAGCTTGATATGGTGATAGGTGCTGTGATTGACAGTTTGGCGGTGCATGACTTAGAGCAGGAGTTGATGAGATATGTTGATCACAGTAGAGGTATAGTATGTGGATTCTCCATACTTGGCGTAGTTCCATTTGGGAGTTGTTGTAGAGTTGGAGTGTGCCTTTCGCATAGCATGGTGGAATGTGTACCTGGTATTTTTGATTTTTAGAGATTGGTTGAGTTGCATTCACCAGTTTGATTATGGATTCCTCTTTGTTCTATTTCAGAGGATATTGCAGGAGCTTGCATTGATTAACAGTAGTGCAGATCACAACTACATATGGGATCCAGGTGGATTGATTGGTTTGTTGTTCCGAGATTGCTTGGGGACAAGCAATTTCAGGAGGGGCGGATTGTCATGTCCCCTTTTCAAGTGACACTTCAGACTTGATGATTAGCCTATTATGCGACCTTCGTAGGCTGATAGGATGGATAGAGGGTCATAATGGAGCTTGGCTTGGCTTCGATTAGCAAAATTTCTACAGTTGGTTTTCATTCGGGTTCTTTCAGACACGTTTCTCTGAGCTCTTATTATTTAGGGACTTTTGACATGCAGCGGAGCACCCTTATTTTGGTATGGTCATGTGCAGAATTACTCCCTGGTTCACCAGCTTCGAACGGTTCGATGATCCAACATGTATTGAGGGAGATATTAATATTTGATTGTTTCAATTAAATATTAATTATTTAGCCTATTTTTAATTAAGAAACCCTAATTCTTAATTATGAAACCCTAATTAGGGCAAGCATATCTTTTTGAGGGTATAATGGTTTCTCATGGGAGAGAATTAGAATTATGCATTGATTATTGACTATTGATTTTGAAGAATTCTTATGTGAAGACTGAGCCAAGGGTTCCAGGATTCCATTTGCATTGGAGAACGTTTACTCTTTAGTGTGTGCGATTCAGAGGTTGTGAGATATCAGCCGATCTATTGCCAACTTGAGAGATAACTTCATACAGAAGATATCACAGAAGTTTACAGGTTGAGAGATAACTTCACACAGAAGTTATCATAGGTATTTCAGGTATTTATTTCATTAGGGCTTTGATTCAGATTACCCAGATATAGATCTTTTGTATTAGCCATATTTCTTCAGAGCAGGGACCAGTATATACGCTGTGCTATATTGTATTTCGTTGCTGTACGGAATCCGTACAGATCCGTACTAGACCGTACCAGCCAAATCATAGATTGAAGAAGGGCGCCATTAGTAGTTGCAGGTCGCAGAAAAGTGCAGAGACCGACATCGGCATCCCAGTAACCGACATCGGCCGACTGAAGACCGACGTCAGCAGAGAAGCCGACCGACAGAGACTGACGTCGGTAGTATATCGACCGACGACGGCGACTGTGTCGACACAATAACCCGAGACGGACAAGATCCAGGGTTTATTTCCAGTTTGCTAGAGTAAACAGGTTTTTAAGACAGTATTTTAATATTCTTTTATATGCATGAGAGAGGACTGTAATTGTAATCATCTGAACAAGTGATAAGATCTTTGATTTGCTATTACGAGATTATATTGTGGTTGATTTATTTATTTGAATATATTTTGCAAAAGTCGCAATTTGTTCTTATATCATACAAAAAATCAGAATATTCAGAAAAGCAATTCAGGGCTTTTGTCTTGCTATATTCCCTATTGGATTGGGGATATTACAGTGGTATCAGAGCTTTTGTTTTTCTATATTCCCTACTGGATAGGGAATATTACAGTGGTATTAGAGCTTTTGTTTTTCTATATTCCCTACTGGACAGGGATATTACAGAAAACCCTTTCAAGAGCGCTGAATTGAGGACGAAAACCCAAGATTCAGATCTAGGGCAGCTTCATTTAGGAGTTGCATTGAACAGAAGCAAATTCAAAAGGGTGTCTTTAACATCAAAGATCAGTGAAGAGGTGGAGCGAACCAACAAAGGAGCTGGACACGTGTAAGGGCTGTCTAGGGTAGCAAATCACCTTGGTTAGGGACTGCGCAAGTCTACAGGGGCAACAAACCAGTCTTGGAGGTGGGCGACCCACTTTGGGGTCTTTCTAAGTCTTTTGGAGGTGTGGAACAACCACATCATAATTTTTACTATTTTATCTGTTTTTTTCAGCTACTTGTATACTAAAAATCAGGTTTTTCGCTGATTATTTGGCCATTAAATATTTATATAAATTTTGTTATTTTTTTGGAGTATTGAATAATTATTTGGAGCTGATTTCAAATCTTTTACAACAGTATTTTATCAATTTTCAGATTGCTAGGGTTTGTAGAAAATCTGGAAATTAACATCTAAATATTGAAGTGATTGAGCATGTCTTTTATTTTCCTAATATCCCTTGGAAGGGACATTATAGTGGTATTAGAGCCAATTTCTTGTTCAGTTGTGGGGTGTGAATGACTTCAATGGATTGGCAACCTAGGTTTTTGCCAAAAGAGAAATACAAAGATCTCATTCAAAAGGTAGGAATAAAGAAGAAGACAATGGATGAAGCCATGAATGATTTGTTGCAAGCCATGGAGAATTATCAAAGGGAACTAAGGGCAATAGGTCCTAAGGCTTGGGCAAAGGCTATAGGGTTAAACGTTAGGCATCAAGAGCCCTCCTTAGAACAAAAAATCAGAACATTTAGGGCAGTAAAATGAAGGGTTCCAGCAAATTCATGAGCAACAAAAAGGGTTGTAATTGGAAGACATTAATGTGGTAGAGCCAAGCTTTTTTGGGCAGCCAAGTGCTATTTTTTCTGAGTACCAAAAATCAGATATTGTAGGGCAGCAAGGTGAGGTTTTACATCAAGTTCATGGGCAGTGAAAGGAGCTGCAAATAATACAAAATGAGAAGGAACACTTGAAGGGAATTGTCACTATTGTGGATCTACATACAACCAAGGATACAATGGAAGCAAGAAATTCTAACAAAATCAGAATTTCTTCATGGGATTAAAGACAAGGATGTGGCCATCAAATTTGTAGATGAGGCCTTAGATGAAAATAAGACAATGAAACTTAAGGTTGATGAACTCACCCTTGAGTTTGAATCAACCAAGGACTAATTAGAAAATAGTCAAAGAACCCTTCTGGATGCAGAAAATCAGATTGTTGTTGAAAGGAGGTTTAAGGAGCAAGAGAATGAAGCAAGAGTAAGAGAAATCGAACAAGTAATTGATGAGCTTGTTAGACTTCAAGAAGATTTTGATTTTGGATGCTTTCTAGAAAGATCAGAGGTTGCAAACGTAGAGTTTGAACAAAGGGATAGAAATGACTTCCAATATTTTGACAATCCACTTTTCGAGATGGATGATGAGATAGATCAAAGTGAAGATTTTATGTGGGATCCAGGTGAAACTTTCAAACCATGGGAAAAGGCTGCAACTTCTAAATTTGGGCAGCATCACCATCAAAAGGGATTCATGCTACTTCATGTGTGGTAAGTGAATTGAATTTTGAAAATTGTTGTTCCTTAAAAAAGGTCAACAAATTGGCCAAAGGACAGCCATTAAGGTATGTAAAGAATCAATTAATTCCTTGTTTCATGAGCTTAATGAAACCTGAAAATGATAGGACAATAGGTGTGGGGGACAATGAAGGGACAAATAGGCCAATTCAGCAAATCATATATTCAAAAAATCATGAGAATTGGGGCATATTACAGCCCTACACAAATTCTGGAATTACTTGTGCCAAGTCTGATTTTATCGACTCAGAAATTCCGGAGTTAGAGGAACAAATCCAGCAACCTGTTTGGGGCCAAAAGGTGGGAGATTGGAACATACTACAGCCCACATGGAGAAGGAAAAAGGTGCCAATCAAGTCTGATTTTCGTCACTCAGAAAATTATGAGATTTGGGTGCAATTCCAGCCACCATGATCATGAAGGTGAAAAGACTGAGTTTTTTGTACATTTACCACTGCTATCAACTTCTGAAAATGTTGGTGTTAAGGGCACAACTTGCATGAAAGAAGGGTGAAGTATGAAGGTATGATACAATATTTTTTTTATTATAATGAATTCTTTGTGAACTCACATTGGGTTCCACATAATGAGAGTGTGGAGAAAGGGCAGCCAATGATGATGCACATAGCACCCCTGAAAGAATTCATCCAAGAAAGCTTGCAAGTTGTTGAAATTTCTTTCCAAGGTATGTTGTTCAAGGAATCCAATTTTGCCAATTGTTTACAAGCTTGGAAAGTTTTTCCAAGGCATGTAGGAGCTAACAAAGAATTGTTGAAGGGTGGCCACATTATTATGCATACAATGAATGAAGAGCAAAAGGATCTTTCCAGTCAAGGCAGCAAGGTATCACATTCAAAATCTTTTTCCTTTGACTTCTCTAGCTCTTTTTGTATGATGTTTGTGTTCATATTGGCATGTTTGAAGAATATAGATATGGAGAGCACATGGGAGGTCAACTTAGTAGTGAAATGGTTGATTTTTGGGGGTAATTGCATGGCTGTACATCACATATACAGCCTACATATCAGCAAGTACAAGGCTGTTGTGGGGATGTTCCTCTTCTTGATGGGGGGTCGATTGAGTTTAGTAGCCAAGGATGGGATGACAGCCCTTATGAGGAAGTTTCCAGTTCTTATGGAGCCTGAAATGACCAGCTTGGAAGATAGTTTGAAGAAGGTTAACAGCTGTTATTGGTCCCACATGGGAAACTACAGCTGGGGCAGCCACTGTTGTGAAAGAAGAGAGAGGTTGGATGGTGCCATTATGGTACAACACTCTCTAATTTGTAAGTTTGGATCTTGGTTATGCACAAAATATATTCCATACATGAATTTTGGTGTTGTCAAGATAGAGCCAAAAGGAAAGCATAAGGCACACATAAGGATGTCAATGCAAGATTGCTTGCACCTCCATGATACATCCATTCAAGGTATGTTTTCAACATGGATCAATATTACTCTCTTATTGCAAAGAAAAAGGTTTGTCATGGCGCATGAGAGACTCAAGGAATTGATAGAAGCTTGCCAAGGGAGTATGTGCTCAATTTCTAAGGTTCAAACGTACTTTTTTATAAAGAGCAGCTGTGGCACATCCTTTTATGACAATTCTAGCTCTTATACAATGGTGCATAGCTTCATTTTGATCCCTTTTGGGATAGTAAAGGTAGTAGGCTCATCTTGGAGCAAGTGGGGAGTAAAAAGCATGATTTTTTGGGTTGATTATAAGGCTGGAATGTGCATACACAGCCAACCTATCAAAAGGGACGTGGCTGGTCCTGCCCTTCTTTTAAAAAATAAGGACACGTCTTTTGACGAAATGTGGATCACTAGCAAGGCAAGGGGATTTCCAGCTTCCCTAGAAGGAAGATTTCTGAATTTTGGGGTCACTTTTGAATGTGTGGACATCATGGACACCTTTTCTTGGTTCCCAAAGGCAGCCACATATATGTCCCCAACACTTTGACACGTCTTGGAGGGCATCATCAAGGGTGCAAGCATTGAAGAAAAGTAGGAGACTCATGTTTTAACTAATGTGTTTGTGTCATGTGCAGGAGCTGATTTAGGGCCAATCAAGGCCTCAATTGTGGAAGACTACCTTGCTAGAACAGCTTTTTCCAGCCACTACCATACTGCAATTTTAGAGGTGTCTTCTTTCTTCCTCCTTTCTTTGATACACCCAAGGTATGAGGCCTCAAGGGAACAAAGAAAGAAGACTAGGAGCTGCTGTTTTTACATTCCCAGCTTGCATAAACAGTGAAAAATCTTCATCTACAGCGGTAGAAGGCTTCGTCATGAGTGTTTTCTTTATTGGAAAGGACCAAGGTTTGAGTTTTACATGAGGTCCATGGTGGAGATAGCCCCTTGGTTACTTCTATTGCTTGAGCACAAGCAATTTTGGGCATGTAGAATTCTAATGTCCCCATTTTGAAATAAAATAATATTATTACTGAAATAAAAAGTATTTTTAAATATTTAAAATAAAGTAATAATAGACTAACTTGCTTTTCACTTATGTTGGGACCTTTTCAAGGGTCATGGGCTTATTTAGCCCTTAAGTGATTTTACAAACAAATCATCTTTATAATCCACTAACCCTTCATAACTAAAAAGTGGATATATAAAGGGGAATTGTATTTCATTTGAAGGCATATTTTGCATTTAATATCGATTTTCTTGAGTCTAAGCACGAAAAACAAAGATTTGCCCTTGAAGGATGGAAACCCTTTCAAGAGAGCTGAATTGATGACGAAAATCCAAGATTCAGATCTAGGGCAGCTTCATCTAGGAGTTGCATTGAGTAGAAACAAGTTTAGAAGGGTGTCTTTAACACTAAAGATCAGTCAAGAGATGGAGCGAACCAACAAAGGAGCTGGACACGTGTTTACAAGGGCTGTCTAGGGCAGTGAATCACCTTGGTTAGGGGCTGCACAGGTCTCCAGGGGAGCGAACCAGTCTCGGAGGTGGGCGACCCACTTTGGGGTCCTTCTAAGGCTTTTGGGGATGTGGAACAACCACACCATAATTTCTACTATTTTATTTGATTTTTTCAGCCACTTGTATACCCAAAAATTAGGGTTTTCGCTGATTATTTGACCATTAAATATTTATATAAATTCTGTTATTTCTTTGGAGTCTTGAATAATTATTTGGAGCTGATTTCAAATCTTTTACAGCAGTATTTTATCAATTTTTAGATTGCTAGGGTTTGTAGAAAATTTGGAAATTAACATTTAAATATTGAAGTGATTGAGCATATATTTTATTTTCCTAATATCCCTTGGGACATTACAAAGGCAAAGCGAGTGTCAACAACCTAATAAGAACTTAAAACACAACAAATAAAATTAAAAAAATGTCGTAAAATCAAAATCCTAAAAATAAAAAACTTACAAAATTTAAATAAAATTATACATGAATGATTTATAAAGTAAAAAAGATAGTTACCTTTAATGGTTGCAACTTCAAGAAGGTTCTGAAGATGCCTTGGGACATGTGATGGTTACTGATGAATATTTAGATCTCAATCGCCTCTTCATAGATTTGTTTGATCCATTCAATTTTGGTGCCAAACTTTGTAACATATGGTTAAGAGAATGAACGACACAATTTTTTCAAAATATGTGCATGTACCTTGCCTAAACCAACATCGTTGCAACTTTGCAATTTTTTTCATTATCCGTTATAACTTGGACAATGTTTTGAGGCCCCATTTCCTCAACGGACTCTACGAGTTTGTGCATCCTTCACCTGTCCTTCACAATCAACAACCCTTTGAAACATTGCCACTTTAGGGTACACTTTAACCACAATAATAAATGGCCTATTTGCCATAGCTTTCCATCCTATCAGAAATGATGGACACCCTTGTTTCAACTCGTGAATCTATAAAGTGCTACAATTAAGTATCAACATGTTTTGTTTCTTTTGCCAATAAGGTGGTGCACAAAACACAATGTGCAATGTAATGCTCTGCTATGTTCCTGGATTAATTTTGGAATGCCCTTTCTAGTGGGCTATCACCCTTTGTTCTCTTGCTTGCGACTAAGAGGTGATTCCTCTTCCTTTGCATTTGTGGGGGATGTAGATAAAAAATGGGCGTGATGTGGTTCCAACATTTGCATGAGATGGAGGAGCAGGTGGCTTGGTCAATTAGATCCTTTCGTTGCCAAAGGATGCTTTGATTTTAAGCAACTGACGCATATGCTTCATCTTGCTCTCTGATGTATGTGAGTATCTTTGTAGTTGGCAAGCTCTTTCCATTTGGCTCACCACAAACTTTGATTCCTTGGCTAGGAATCACACACAAATGGGCTTTCACTTGACAATACCATCTCTTATATTTGACCTTACAATCTGAGCAAACTCAAATGTAACCCCCTCCACTTGGCACTTGTTTTAACATTGTTACATACTTCCAAAGGTGCGAGTAGGGATTGGTTTTCATTGTTCAAGGCTGCCCCTTGGCCTATGGAACTAGCATTTGCAAAGCCAGACACTCTAGCAGATCCCTATACTCCCCTATTTAAAAAACAACAACAACATTACTACTAAAACTTAAGGCCCAAGGGGAAGAGAAATCTATTTGGCATTTGTTGAAAGAATGTTTAAAAAATTAGCAAAAAAATAAAAATGAAATGAGTTGCAAACTAAAAAATTAAAAACAAAACCACAAAAAGTTACCTTAAATCACCAATCCTCCTTGTTGCAAGCTCTGTAAACTCCCTAGCATGAAATGGGCAGTTATAGTGGTATAGGATTAGCAAAAGGAAGGAGTTTCAGCCCTAAGCAATTGAAAAAATGAAGGTGAGAGAGCAAGTGTACCATGAGAGGTAAAAATGCAATGAGAGGCAAATGAGTTGTTATTTCTATTGATAAAATGAATGTGAGAGTTGCTTTTATGGTTTCACCATGCTTTATTTTGTTTTTTTCAGTCCAAGCTTGCCTTTATTTAACTCAAAATAAAAGGAAATATTTTTGTATCCCTGTGGGTCCCCTGTGAGATTTGCCTCGGGTACCACCCAGCAGGTCTGGGTATGCCGGGTTCGTCCCAGAGTGAACGCGGGCACTCTCAGCCTGGAACAAATTTTGGGCCAAACCAGACCCAGACAGTACGTGCTGTAAGGACCGGGTCCCCTGGGTACAGGTACCTGGTAATGTTGTTAGTAGGCAGTGAAAAACTAGTACTCTTTGTCAAAGTTTGGTTGTTACTGCTTGAATATAGGAGGATGAATGCCTATGCACTCGTGTTTTCTGGCATATTTTACTTTTTGCTAAGGAATGCTTTCAACTAGCATTGTGTTTGGGTTGCTTCTTATTTTTTTGGAAATAATTTCACACTTTTTTTTTCTGCAATCTGAAATCCAAAAGGAAATATAAAACCTATGAAATAAAATGATACTAAAGATTCTGAAGTTTTTGGTCCAATTAAGGATACTAGTTTTGGCACAGCTACTGCTTTCAACACAGATCTCAAGCTTTGAAACATGGTTGATTGGTGCCAGAGCTTTCCTCTTAGTTTTTGGCATTATGATGAAATTTGCATACCTGGGTGTTACTGTATATGGAAATGTTAGTATTCTTTAAAGATGCCATGCATCCCTTGCATTCTTTCACGAAATTTGGGTGAGTGGGTGGTTTTGTGCCAGGAAATATGTGTGCAGTCTGAAAAGTAAATACGTTACTGAATTAAAAAACACCTTTTCTTGTTTGTCTTTCTTTTGTAGCACAAGTTTAATAGTAAATACGGTTTACGAGGATTACAATTAAGATATATTATTTAATTTTATTGTGGAGATTCCTTTTCGAGAGAAACGCATGTTAAGACCATTAGTTCTGGACGTGAAGATGGTTCATTTACTTTAAAGAAGAAAGATAAAAATGATCTGTATAAACCTCTTATTTCTAGATCACTACAAATTTGTTGAAACTTACCATGCATGCACTGTTTCTTTGCTCTTAATATGTGCCATTAATTATCGTGTAGAGTTTTGCACCACACACTAATTATTATTTTTTGAACAAATAGAGCACGGCTAAAATTTTAATTATTATGTCTGCATACAGGTCTCAGACATCAAACGGATGAATGGATTGATGACAGATCTTCAAATGTTTGCTCACAAGACTTTGCACATACCACTTCCTGGAAGGCACCCTCCTTCAGCTACTTTGTCAAATAATGCCAAAACGCCCAGGTAGATACCATTTTTAATTTTGGTGAAGACCTGTAATGTGGACCTAACTTTTAGTATGTTTTGGCTTCTTTGCCAGCTATTGATGAACGATAATGAAATTTCTTACTTCTCAAATTTTGCTAACAAGTGTTTATGATAGCAAGCTTTGTTGTTATCTGAAGGTGCTCAATCAGAGACTTACCAAGGGGAATGCTTTTTTAGCACCTTTGGTATGTATTTAATTTGGGTATTTGAAATTATTGGATGGTTTATTTTTTGAGCATATATGGTATACATAAAGTGAGCGTATGAATGATGGGTTTGCTTTCTTTTTTAAGCATTTCTAGCAGTGTTATGATCCTTAAATAATCTTACTACAAGACGTTACTGGTCTATATTGTACTGTTTTTAGATCCTCATAGCAAGATCTACAGCTCAAAAAATATAACTTGGATCGAAATTCCCAAAATTTCTTTTTCCATCAAATCACTAGTTCGGTATCGATAGAACTAATTACTCCCTTCCGTGTATCCAAAGCAGCCATTGATTTACAATTCACTTCAACTTCATTCATATCATGTTCTTGAGTGACAATTCGCTATTTGTTGCATTGTGAGGGTCTTCTGAAATCAACTGCATAGTAACTATTTGGTCTGATGCTTTGGGTCTTTTGGAATCAACGACATAGTAACTATTTGGTCTGATGTTTTGGGCTTCTCTACAGGACCCATCAGGAAGGAAAGGATGGAAGCCAATGCTTGCCAAAATAGAAGAAATTCAATATTCTTAAATAAGCATATGATAAAGTCGAAGTAGGAGGTAGAAGTTAGGTTGGCTATGAGAGAATTAAAAAATAAGGTATAGGATTCATTCAAATCAATTTACAAAAGCAGCCTGACATTTTTTAACACCTCTATGATGTATGGAATTATTGGATTCCTTATCTTTTAAGCATTTCTAGTAGTGTTATGTTACTTGCATAATCTTACTACAGAACAATACTGATCTATGTCGTCCTGTTTTTTAATCCTCTTGGCAAGATCTACAGCTCAAAAAATATAAACTTGGATCGAAATTCCAAAAATATCTTGTTCCATTTATTCACTAGTTTGGCATCTATGGAACTGACCACTCCTTTCTTCGTAGCCAAATTGTCCATTGATTTACAATTCACTCCAAATTTAATCCATTCACTACATGTCAGTATCCCCTAAATGGAATTGTTCGTCTATGCCTCGGGTGCAGCCAATTCTGGAATGTTCAGAAGTGTCAAGTTAGATAGAACTGAAGAAGGCTAGCATGACTAACAATGATGGTGACAAGTCTGGCTCTTCTCTAATGATCAATCTAAACTTAATCTAGATAGCCTCATATAAACCAATGATAACAAGGCTATAATTTTGTTGATTAAGGCGTCTATACATGGTATTTCTAAGCATGACTAACAATAATGGTAACAATGTTGGCTCTTCTCTAATGACCAATCTAAACTTAATCTGGACAGCCTCATAATAAGCTAATTGTAGCATGGCCATAGTTTTGTTGATTAAGGCATGTATACATGACACTTCTAAACATGACTAGCAATAATGGTAACAAGGCTAAAATTTTACTTTTTTCATGACTCCTGAATACAAAGAATTTCACCAACTTTTTCTTGCTGCTTTCTCCTTTTTCCTAAACAGTTCTACTATGCTTCCATGAGAGGACTTTGTTGCTCCAAACTATGTCATTTATCCACGTTGGAATCAATCTAGTGAGAGTGGTCTAGACTAGGAATAAATGCTGCATTTTGGAATGCATTCCACTATGCGTCAGTATTCCCCAAATGGACTTCTTCAACTATGCATTGGGTGTAATCATTCTAGAATATTCAAAAGTGTTTAGCTCGATAGAACTCTATAAGATAGTGAATTGCCGGTATATGAAAGTCTAGTCCTATTCTTTAGAGTTTTCAAGATATCTATTGAGTGATTCTTGTTTTCCTGTTTCTGTTTTATCCTCCCACCCTTGTTCCATTCAAATCAACAAGGCCATATGAGATGAGATATTTCTAGCATATTTCAAAGCCATATGGATCTTTCTTCTCAAATCTTTTAATCCAAAAATGCTATGCCCCTATGAACAATTCTTTTATAATGCTGTAGGCAATGGCAATTTATGCCACCAAATGTTGTGTTTTGGCATTTTCTCGCAGACATTGACAATTTAATTATGCTCTAAATATCAAATAGCCTCATATAGACAGTAATGCAATCATTACCCCACCGGAACCCAACGTTACATGAAGTTCCTGAAACATGGGGATGTGAACCCAGAATGTTAAGAAAATTTCAAGGAATCTTGGGGGGACACAAGCATTAAAATTTAATGACTAAATGTTTATAAACAATAAATTCAAGATAAAAAAATCAACATATATTATCTTACAATATAAAAAATCCTAAATACATTGAGTTCTACTTCTAACTTCACAATCTCAACGTTTGACATTAATTTCAAATTCAAAATGGTGAAAAAAATAATACAATTAAGCTATCATGTCACATTTGAAAATTGATATTCACGAGACCGAAAGTTGAAACAATAAATTGTAGCAACAAGTTTGAAGACTTATATTTTGTATCATATAAATAATACATCCAGTAAAATCACATATCATAAAATATACTTAAAAATAGTAGTAAATTCTTCCTCACATTAAATACTAAATAGAAAAAAGGTCAAAGTCCTCCAAATAACAAAGAAAGCATGGAGCAAGCTTGGCTAATAGTTCATGTCTATGTTGCTGCTACTGATCTAACCTCAGTTTCCATGAGATCAAAAGTTGCCTTAGGGTTCAACAATTATACATATCAATATTATTATCACTCTTGGGATCCTCAGGTTCCCCAACTAATCTATTTTGAAGATCTACACCCTCTTTATCAACATGTGTGGCACCCTTAAGATCAATGCCCCAATATGTGTGAGGTCGCTACAAAATATTTTGTAGTCTGCTTCTGCTTTATACACAAGCCCCTATTGACTCCAATCAGCTTCCCTGCTCTCCTCAAGGTAAGTCTTTCTCTTGATTGAGTGAATGAAGCTATTAGTGGACTACTTCCACTCACTTGCATGGAAAGGAACAGTTTGAGAGAGACACCAAATAATCTGTTGTCCAGGCTCTAGTGTTTTGCTGTCATGCATCTATCACCACACAATCAAGATCCTATGTACAAACCCCCTTATTTAGCTGCAACGAGTTTGTCCGCAGGTTCACTGAGTTCTGCACCATGAAATAAACTACCCCCGAATCTTTCATGACCTGCTTAATATACATCTCGTCTATAGCATCTCTAAAACCCTATCATAATTAATGGAAGTCACTCTCTTAGGTGTCTTTAAGTTTAAATACCATTTTGGGTTCAATGCACAAGTTGTTCATACGATTCCACCTACATGTTGAATTATGTGGTTTAATTCTTTCATCATGGGGTCGTACTTTGACATCTCTTTCATGAATCTTATGACCCTTGGCCCGACATGCTATCAAAATGTCTCGTATTTCCCCACAAGCAAGAGTGTGTGTCTGCATAATGGATCGCCTAGGTATGGGGTAATTGAATGAGACTTGGAAGACTCACTTCTCACAATCATACCCTGAAACTTTTGCTGCACCTCAAGTATCCTCTTCAATAAGAGGAAGTAGCTGGCATAGTTAGCATCATCGGGCTTAAGGAATTCCTTCTTTGTATGAGATCTATAAATGGCCAAGGAAATATGGTGGTTATAGATAAACTTTATATATCCTTGTATATATGTACAATTAATTATTGTTTTCTGCGAGATCAAAATACATATATATTTTGATGTGGTGAATTCCGCTTGTAGGGTAGGTTTCGGCTTTTAGATGCCACGTCTGAGGGGTATCTCTTTCCTCAAATTCACCCGATACTAACTCCCGACCTCGTCTGTTGATGCTGTATTTTACCAACTTTCAATATTTTATTATGTCTTCTGGGATCTGAGCATGCGGCTCCTCTGTGGAAACCCCATTGCTTTTACCACGTGAGTTCATCCCATTCAATAGTAAGACTAAAATATATTAAATTTATATTTTAAATTTTAAATTTTTGAGCTATATTTGCCTGTGAAATATATTGCTTGCATTTAAAATATAGTTTTTTATATACATATATTTGTATTTTAACTTGTATTTCGCTATTTTCTAGCTTTTTCACCATGTTGAGTTTGTCTTGCATGGGAGACATTTTGTTCAATTTTGGGGACGAGTTCCTTTGAAACGGCAACACAGGAAAAATCTTCTTCGAGTCCCCTTTTTAGGGGACACATTTTGGGGCATAGGGGATGTGGTACATTAAAGTCCCCTTATGTTGGGGATGTTAAGGGAACATGGGAGTGGTTACCCATGAATTTCCAATGTCCTTGGAATGGAGTGCCCCTCTCCTCCTCTCCCCCTCCCCCAAACCACAAAACTAGATCCCTAGTAAAACTGCTACAAAACCCTGATGCATAGGTTAATGCTTTTTGGGTATTTAAGACGGAGTAGCATTTGCTTCTTGTGTCCAATTATTATAACATAAAAAAAACTGCCACTTAATTCAAGTTTTTAGAAAGCATAACTGAAAACCACATTATACGAAGTTAATTTTTGAATGGGAGTAGACATAAATTAATAGGGCGTGGTGTGTAGTCTTCAAACGCATCTACAAGGGAGTAGAATTGCACCTTTGAGTGCAAATTGCTCTTGGTGAATTTCTAGCCTCTTTTCAGCCATTCAAGGTAGTAATTGTTGTGGAACAATCTTCTAGCTTTATACATTGAGTATGTTCCTGACCTTCTTGCGTCTAAGTGTTTATTTTTAAGCTTTATGTTTGAATTTGATTTTGTCTACTGGATTGATGATGATCTTTAATAATAGTAGTAAGTATGATGTGAGTAAGAACTCAATATTGAGTTTAAAATGGAATTGTGTTGGAATTTTGATGAATCTATCGAGAGGCTACTGAGTGGGCTTTCTTCATCTTCATGGGTGAATAATGGAAGAAAACAAGTCATTAATGTCGTGCTGAATTTGCCTCAATGGATATCTGACAATGTTGTCTCTGCTTAAAGTGCATGGTAATAAAGCACTGTCTAGCAATGGTGATTAGTGTTAAGAATGGAGCTTGCCCCCACCAAGATAGTGGATCCTTACCTCTCACAATCACATTTTGCGGTTATGGCCATATTTAAATGGATTCTTCTTTGTATAGTTTCCTGCAGACTTGTTGTCACACTAAATGATATTTTGCTGCATTATTGCCTTGCTTCAATCATTATACCTCATACATGTGTTTTGTACCATCCTTCACCCAAGTTTGTCTAGAGCTCCAAAATGAGATTTAGGAATTGTAGCTCTCTTTCCCTGTAAATTTAGCAGGATCTTCCATCAAGTTCATGTTTGGTGACATGATTTTGAAATCTATCTATGCAACCATGCAATTATAGAGTTTTATCATGCAACCCATTGTCATTAATGAATAAGGAATGTTTATTTGTATATTCTTAATTTGCATAATTCATCTGATGATAAATTGTTAAATTTTTAGACTATAATAGCCATTAACAAAGGCCATGCCTCAAGATCTAAATGATAACCCAGACGCTAACCCACACCAACACGGGAAGGCATAATGGAATAAATATCATCAATTGCCAAATTTTACATTCACCCCTCGTATACGAATGTGAGGAAGAGCCCTTCTTTTATAGAGAATGGGTTTGATTGTTTAATTGATAAAGTTTGCCTAACTGGGACCAACCTCTTTGATGGGGGTGGATGGCAAATTTATCCCATGTGCACAGCCACCAATGGAATAGTGCTGGGAACAAAAGGACAAAACAGGTTTAGGATATTAACCTAACCGGAGTCCACTGATCTTACTAGGGTCAAGCCATAAATCAAGATTAATTTATAGGTAAAATGAAATACTCATTTTACACCAACATAAATTTTACATGATGTCCAAAAAATTTTCATTTTACACCAACATAAATTTTACATGATGTTTAAAAAAACTGTCACAACTATGTTCTTATATTCAACATGACAAATAGAACTGGCAGTGATTGTTATAATTGCAGATAATTTAAACCCTATTTGGTAGAAAAAGTAAAGGTTCTGTGAATCAAAGAGAACAATTTCTCATTTCCTTGATGATATTCTTGATTTGTCCACATCAGCTACTTTGAAATGCATTAATTGTTGAACGATGTGTGGTTTTTAACTTGAAGTCAGGAATGGCATCAAATGCGATGCAAACTTGCCAAATATTGTTTGGAGTCCATGTTCTAGCATTATCACTATGTTCTTATGAAGAAAGCAATCTATAGTTTGTTTCATACTTCCTAAAGGTCTGCTGACAAAATCAGTAGTTCCTCACACTACAATTATTTGTGCTCTATCAAGAGAAGCTTTGAAAATCGTCTGGGCCCTGGGCCATATGCAAACAATCATATTGATAGTATAACTCAAAATGTAATCAAAGATAATATCAGGCATTATAAAGATGGAACCAGGCAAGATTTGAAGCTGGCAAGAAACTTGCTTCTCACTTCTCAGATACATCACTATTAGTGACGGGACCTATCTGTTGCTGATCGGGGACATTGGCATGATAGTGTGCAGGATTAGAGTCTATGATAGTGTGCAGGACTAGAGTCTTTTCGTAAGGTATCACTCTCTGGCTCTGATGACATCAAATTTTAATTTTCTGGATTCTTGATGCTAAGCACCTGTCAGGCCCAAAGAGAAATTGAAAGTGCAAATTGCTCACAGATGCATTTCTGGGTTATCTTCCAACATATTACGTAATAAAAAATATCAATTACAGGTAGGCAACTTGTGGCTCCTACCCATCACCTCTGAAAATTAACAATGACTCCAATCATCAAACACTGTTCAATTTAAACTTAGAAAACATATTAATTAGATTTTGGTTTTCTTGTTCGAAATGACAATCAAAACTCAACAAAAAAACATATTCTGATGACAACTAACTTTTGTTAGCTGAGCTGCGCCCAAAATTTTGCAATCAAATTCAGAGCTCTGCCTGAAATCACTTTTATGTTCATCTGAGATGCAGCTTTAATTTTTTTGGCATGTTTTTGCTTATCCGTGTTCTAATTGTAAGAATTCCATCCAGGCTTGTTAGGCTTCATTCCTTCGTCTGAGCATCCATTCCTTGAATGATTCAACATAGGAAAAGTTGTTGCCATTAGTCATAATCTTTTGTAGTAATTGAAGAGATTACACCCAATTTCAGCAAAGAATTTGTTTTTGCTCTTTAAACATATGAAAAGTAGTTTCCATTAGTCACGATCTTTGTATCTTTTTAAATTATAGTAATTGAAGAGATTGCATCCAAATTTAGCAGAGAAGAAACTGTTTTTACTCTTTAAACATTGCCTATTCCATATTCCATGATTTGCTTGGTATGCTTGATATTGGCTTTGATTGAACACAATGTCTTTGTAGTGAACACAACTACGGTATTAATTTTTCTATAATTTAGTCTTAAGGAGAGTTAATGTTTTGTTTTATGCACTTACATTAGTATATTTTCAAGTCATTTAAACCCAGGGATACTCCTTTTTGTCATTCTTTAATCATGTGATTGGATTTCTGGGCAGTTCTGTAACTCCTGGGCGACCGCCACGCTATGGGATTCATACATCTTATCGTAATAGTACTTCTGGTATTGATGTTCCTGAGTCAAATAAATTTGATAGAAAACCAGTTTCTGTTGCAATGAGTCTCTTAAGGGGTTATTATGGGCTTTCACCAAGTCAGAGGAAGGGTAATGAAGGAACAGAGATGACTGTATACAAAACGGACAATAATCTTTGCATGGAAGGCGAACCATCCACTCCACCTCAAACATATGCCAATGACGGAACTAAAGATGTAAATAGGATGTTTAAGACATCCTATAATGGAGATCTACTGATGAAGGTTGAGAATTTTACAGATGAGAATTCAACAAGAACTAATGGCACCCATACAGTGGGACATTTTGCAGATGCAGGTTTTAATGAAATTGAGAAAACAAATGAAAGCTCGGTAAGAAGGCGGTCTAAGGGTGAAGGGACAGATTATTTATCAGGTTCAACAGATAGTGCACTCAAGCAGGAAGCTGGTTTGACTGGGAGAGGTGGAAAAGGTCTGTCTTTGAGACCCAAATCTGGCAGTAAAGTATCTCTCACTAGTGACGCAACATGTGTCACTGATCATCCATTCACAATCAGTGACCCTCATATGGCTGATGTGCTTCTTGTTGGAGGTAGTGCATTTGGGGATAGCCCAGGGAATGGTAAAACCGGGCAAGATTTGATGTCTAAGGTGAGGAGGTCATCAAGCACCCCAAGTTTGCAAGATTCTGGAAGGATATCTCCATTAAGGTCAGCCTCTAGGTGGGCAGCCAAGGGTGACAGTCAGGGTGTATTGACATCTACTAAACCACTTTTTGAAGCTATACCCAGACCATTAAATGGGAGGTGGAACAAGGCAGCTTTGGATTAATGTAATTTTATCATTTCATTATAAATGGCATCTGCTTACTAAAGCGGTAGATGAGTTTGAACCTGTATGTTGAGCATTGATCATGTACGGAGATCTTACTGCAGTATTTTGTCAATTAATGGGTCTAGATTGAAAAATTCTTTTTTTTCATCCAATTTGATTTCTATCTTTGCAGAAAGCGCTTGCTCCTGGTTATTCACACAGCCATCTCTCCATCGTTGTTAAGCAAGGAGGCATACATGTCACCTTGTATATTGATATTCAATAATACTATACTCTTCCCATGGAGGCTTGTAGGCCTTCAATACTAAAGGAGAAATTCTTTACGTCGACGAAATTTATATGTACAGGGTCTTCTTGGCAAAAGATGAGACTGGAGGGAAAGCTCATTTTACCGTCCATTGCATGGAGATCTGTTATATTGTTCAAGAATTACTCTTTAAATTCTATAAATTCATTTGTTCAATAGTTATTATTGGTCGTTGGATCTTGTAATGTATGAGATTGAGTATTCTTAAAGTTGAAATAAGCTTTGCATGCTTATCTGCTATTGTAGTTCATGTTACCGTAAACATCCAACATGGTAGTATAGCTAGCTACTAGTAAAAGGTGAAAATCCTCTATTTTTCCCTAGTTAATAAAATTGTATTATGGCTGGGAGAAGCCTAAGAGAAAAGCCCAGAAAATTGGATTACATGCACTTTGAGGGCTTGCTTCAATTGGGCCACAACTGGCCCCCCAGATTATAGATTCCAGGGTACGAAAAAAGAAAGCAAGCAAACAGATAATTATATGTGGGAAAAGGCTGAGACAATTCAATCGTTGGGCTTTTGATTAAAAGGAAGTATTGTGCCCTGTTGGTAATAATAACATTCTTGGCCCACGCGAGTGATAAATTAGTAGATTGAAGCCTGGCATTACACTTGGAACATTGTTCTCACAAAGAAATTAGATTAAATTGGACACGGATGGGAGGTATGTTCAACTTTTCTATGAATCATTACAGCTTTCTCTAAGCAATTGTTTACAGCTTTCTCTAAGCAATCACTTGTACGTGTAGTATTAATGCAGTCCAAAAGTTGTCATGTAAATCACCCAGTTCAACGTGTTATTGCCATTAATAGAACAGTTTGGCGTCTATCGATGGAGTGATGGGTTTAGAAGTTGGAGATGCAGGCATTTATGCTCCATAAATATTATTCGCTATGCCAGTTCTAAACTTCGCTGGATTTATATTCTTGAACACCATTTTTTGTAACTCTAATGCCTCTGTTGTATTTGTTTATAATTGATCCCTTTGTGGTGCCTGAATTGAAACCTCCTTCCATCTCCTCAATTACTTTCTTTCGAAAGCTGCACAATTTTCTGCCCTTTTTGGCTAAGGGCTTACAGTTTTAGGTGTAGATTAGAAGTTATTCACTATCTGGCACATTTGTAAATAAGATTGTGAGATATTTTTGTCTGTTTTCTCAAAAAAAAGATCTGGTTTATTGCACATTTAATCATTGAATTTAACAATTCGGTTGTTTTTTTTTTAGACGGGTTCTTGAAAAACTATCCTATATGCTACACAGGAAAAAGTAGTGTTGTAAGCAACTAATATATTTGTTTTTTATTTGTAATTATGCGGTTTTGGTGTGCGTCTATCGCTTGTCCATGCGGGCTTCCCCATTCCTTGCAATTTCATGGGGGTTTAGAATGTCTTGGCCCCGTACAAGGGGAGCTTGTTTTCCTGTCTTAATTTTCATAAATAATTGTGACCAAAACAATTATAAAACTATATTAAAATGGGTGTTTTAACCCATTATTGGGATTTTTTTACTTTGTTATTGGTTTGCATCCTCAATAAAACAGTGGAGATTGTTGCTTTTCCTGTTTCTAGTTGATCTAAGCACATCCAAGCACAAGCAGTGGAAAACATTCTATTTGGTCTTGATTCCGTCTTTGCTCTTATTTGTTTTATTCTAAAGAAAGTGAATATGCTTATGTAAGTCTGACAATAGATTGGGATTTAATGGGAGTTGAAATCAACAAATTAAACTCTAGTGTAAGAGTTATGTAGTTGACCATTTTAGTCTTCTTTATAATTTGAATTGTTTGCTATTAGAGATCTCGCTTAATTATGCCAAGAGGCGTTCCTATAGTGACAGCCGGTGGGTGGTAGGGGTTAGGGGTGTGGTGGTGTGCTGTAAAGTAAAATTCAAAAACATAATTTAATTAATAAAATAAGCCGATATTAATAATTGAATCAATCAGTAATAAAACATATATAAACTCGGTTTTATTATTCAGATCGGTCAATCTATTTTCTGCTTGCACGCAGCCTTCTACCCTTAGCCCTTAGTAGTGTTTGAGAAGCATTGCTTCAAAAGAAGCAAACTGAAATGGATCAGCAGCCCTGCAAATTATTGAGAAATTTGGAGGTGAGGGTTTTGATCTACTGGAACATAAAATTCAGAGAAAAAGGTTAAGGTCAGATTGCAAAACCCGGATTGGAAGAGACTCGATGATAAAGCAAGTGGAATCGTCAAGCTGTGTGAAAAGAATTCAGTTCTCCTTCACGCCGGAAAGACAAAAAAAAAAAAAAAAACAGAAATTCAGGTAAGGACTAAATTAAGCTTTATATTTGAAAACTAAAACCGTAGTTTATAAGGTGTTTCTTATAAGGATTTTTTTCACATTAAAGATGTATGAACGTGAGAGTATTGCCCAACACAAGGGATATTTGGATATTCTCATGATCATAGTTTAAAAACTCATACTCTGGCAGTCCAAAAAAAATTCACTTGGTCTTGGACTTGGCATTTACTGGACAACTTTTTTGCTACTTAAAAAACAATATGCAAAACACTTTTAAATGATACCGGAAATGAATGTAGAGAATGCATAAGTATATTTTTTTAAATCAGTTTTAGATTAAATAAACCGCAAAAAATTATAATGATATGCAAAAAAAAAAATGATTTTTTTAAAAATCTACGGGAGGTTATTAGCAGTACCTAGCCAAATGGTAGGGAAGTACTCTGACAATTACTTACTGGTATCACTGCAGGGGTTAAATTTGACCCCCGTTTAGACGTTTTTTTACCATTTTAAACGTAAAATACTTCCAATTTTTTTTAAAATCGTAATGAAGGATGGAGATTTTTTTTAAAAAACTGTCATTTTGACGTTCACTTTTAAAAAACGCCCGTTCTAATTTTACATAAGGTAAAGGGACTCCAGTGTCCCGGTCTAACCTCCAGCCCTCCGGCTCCGGAATCTCGGACTCCCGACTCCTGGTCCCGGACTCCCGACTCCCCGTCTGTCCCTCGGCCGCTCCGGCCCGAGTGCCCGACGGCACCATAGTAGGTGCCGCGCGGGCTCTAGCCTCCAGGCTGGCAGTGGCAGGCATTCGCGTCTTGAGTCCTGCAGCAGTTATAGGACGTAAGGATGAATGTAATCCACAGGTGTAAAGCCAAATTCCACAACTGCGTAAGCTGCAGTGATTGCAGGATATGCACAAAATAAATAGGTAGCAAATGCATTAGAATTTATGAATGTAGATCCGCAGGTGTAAAGGTCGAACCTTGTGTTTATGCATTAAAGTGGGGTTTTAAGGCAAGTTGCAGATATGAGGTTTGTCTTAGACTCTGTCACAATGATGGCTCCAGCAAACCGAAGTAATGTGGTCAATGAGGATATAAGCGGAGGGATCAATCTATTCAAATTTGTGTAAGTTAGCCTCACAATATTCAAGGATCTTCAACAAATATCATATACGGCTTTATTACCAAGATGCATTGCTTATGTCCGCATGTTCCAATAAAGAATGATTTTTCAAGACACCCTTATATGGCTCGACAACTGCAGTGGACACCCAAGGAGAAGAATAAATGGTGAATCCATGCTTTAGACCAGGGATAAGCCAAGATAAGGACAAAACGGCGTAGTGCATATGAAGTCCTGCCTATGACGAAGATAATGGAGGCTTACGTTATATAGTGAGGTGGCGTAGGAGGTACAGGGGATATCAGATTTGGGCCTAAATTAAATTCGATGGGAGGAGGTGGAAACAAAGAGATTAAACGAATGGTCTGCATTAATGATTCTAAATTTGAGTTGGAACAGGCTTTCAGGGCAGATACCAGCCGAATTAGGCAACCTGAGTTTGTTAGAATCTATTTATCTCAACAACAATCAATTTGTTGATCAACTTCCTCCTTCATTCGCAAAGCTCTCGAGTTTGATAGTATGCAATGTTTCTTACAATAACCTTATTGGGCCATTGCCCAATATAACTATATTTCAAAAAATGCCTGCTAGCTGTTTCATTGAAAATCAAGGGCTCTGTGGAGGACCTCTTTCAGATGCATGTCAACCTTTATATTCATGGCAACCTGTCTTGCCTCTTGAAGAAAGTAAAACATCAATGGGGCAAATTGTGGCCATCATTGCTGCAGTCATAGTCGGATCTTTGTTGGCTATTATTGTAAGCATTTTTTGCTTTTTCAAGTGGCCAGTGCGTGTGCTTGTCCCGTTTGAAGACCAGCACTCTGTTACTTCAGATGTTTATTTTTTTCCAAAAGAGGGCTTTACATACCAGGTCCTAGTAAAAGCCACAAATAATTTCTGCGAGGATGTTGTGATTGGAAGAGGAGCATGTGGAACAGTGTATAAAGCAACCATGTCTTTTGGAGATTTGATTGCAGCTCTCTTTCTTCTTGCAGGTTTCACAGCCTACCGTTCTCGAAAAAATGGAGCTTCCAAATCCTTGTTGTTGAAGCAAGCCAAGAAGATATCCTACTGACAGTGCACCAGCAACCATAAGAATACTTGTAATATATTACATGCCTCAAGGCTTAGATAAACCAATACTAATATGCGAATATAAGTCAATAGGGCAAAACCAAAGTCAGAATACTCATAAAGCCAATATCATGAGAATCTCAAGGGAAATTTTCGAGTTTAAACCCTTCAGAACCATTCCAATCATTACAGATAGTTCGCGGGTAACTGACTTCTGTAGCTGGAAAGAAGGATCCTATATAAGAATTTGCAAATGGACAATTTGCATAAAGACAAATTTTCCAATTGTTCAACGCTTGAGAAATATTGAGAAATATCCATCTGGAGAGTTGTTCAGGGTTCCCCATCACATGAACAATAAGTTTAATTAGTTTCTATATAAAATTATGAAAGTCAAAAATAATAAATGAACGTTACATGCAAAGTGATATTATTTTAAAAACCATCACAAATTTTTTTTTGACGGGCAAGGGTGACCGTCAAATTTAACCCCGGCCGGTATGACCCTATTAGTCAGCAAACTTCATTACTCGGCTCACGAGAAGTTCGTCGGGTACTCAACAGGTCAAAAATGTCAGAGTACTCGTGGTTTATGAGAGGTTACTTGCGAGTTTTAAAATAGAGGCCATGACATTGTTATCTGAAAAGTTGGTGGGCAGTCCCAAAAAGTTGACTTGGTCTTGGACTTGGCATTTATTGGACAACTTTTTTGCTGCTTAAAAATATAATTTAAAAAAAAATAAACTTAAACAATATGTAAAACACTTTCAAATGATAAGATAAATGAATGTAGAGAATGCACAAGTATATTTTTTTCATCAGTTTTAGATTAAATAAACAAAAAAAACTATGATGGTATGCCAAAAAAAAATGAGTTTTTTTAAAAATTTATGAGAGGTTATTAGCAGTACCTAGCCAAATAGCAGGGAAGTACTCTGACAATTACTCACCAGTATGAGCCTATTACTCAGCAAACTTCATTACTCAGCTCACGAGAAGTGCGCTGGTTACTCAACAGGTCAAAAATGTCAGAGTACTCGCGGTTTATCAGAGGTTACTTGCGAGTTTTAAAACAGAGGTCACGACATTGTTATCTGAAAAGTTGGTTGCTGTCTCATGGTATAGCACATTCAAGACAATTACGCTGCATGCCTTGACAGGGCTATTATGGCAAGAGGAAATGAGGGCATCATTTGAAAATATAAGTGCTATGTCGTGGTTTTGAGCAACACTAACAACCACAAGAAGAAACCATAGTAGAGTTTAGACCAAAATGGCACTATTAGAACCAGTACTAGAGAAAATGGAAACAGATTCTATGAACATCTCAAATGAAAAATAAAAAGCAAATAGCACTTTCAGTTCACACATATTGTTCTCGACTTCAAACTCTTGCGAGTTCTAAATTCTTTGATATGTGGAGTATTGATTTGGGCCCTCCCAACATATGACTCTTCACCATGAGTGTTTTTCATCTATGAGGACATAAAGTCTTAAAGATGGGTGAAAGATGTATTCGGGATAACACAAGGTCTGAAATTGTACGTAGAGGTACTGTGAGTTTGTCTATAGTGACGAGAGGAAACAGGCATTTTAAATGTTGTTCACATTTTGGAATTGAAGGGTTGTGATAAGAGGGGTCTCTAAAGGTGTATGAGAATTGTGGGGTTGTGATAAAAAAGGTTTCCGAAGGAACATTTTATAAATTGCATCAATTTTTTTTTTAATTTAAATGATATATCTATTTGTTCAATTAAAATTAAAATTTTAAGTTTTTAACAATTTTTTGGTTTTTAATAATAAATTTATATGTTTAGTTATTAATTATATTTGAGTTTTAACTATGGAACGTATTAGTATAATTATTATTAATAAAATAAAAAAATATGTATGATGACGATTACAATAGTAAGGTGGTCGGTTGGAATATGTAGACACTTGAATTATATTTAGTGTCGAAATTGAAATAATTGAATAAATCAAATTAAGTGTGCACTCCTTCCAAATTCAAATGATTGAATAAATCAAATTAGCAACTGTGCACACTTCTAAATTCTTATTTAAATATTAAATTTGGATTTTACACTTCACTTAAAATTTAATACTTTATTCTCTTTCACATGTTGACTCATCCCAACCAAACCCACAACTTCTTCAACTTTTTTTGAATCATCTTTTGAGTTGTCAAAAAGTTTGACTCATTCTTAGTGATTCGGTTAACCATTTTCATATTTTTTTCAACCATTTGAAATGGTCATCCTCATCATAGGTGAGGACTCATTAGTCACTGAAAATTATTTGAATCATTTAAAATATCCAAATAATCTTCCATCATTGGATCTTCATCCATAAAATTATAAATAAGCATGAAAATTGTTATTTTCACCCATCCTAACTTATGCTAACAAAGTGTTATTTAATTTCAAGTGAATCCAAACGAATCAAAGCATCTAAAAACCTTTATTTGCATCAAAATGTTGTCCATTCTCTTTTGCACTAGAAGAATAACCACATTGTTGAAGACCAAATCAAGTTTACATTGCAATGGAGGAAATTTGCATATTTAAGATATAAGTTTGTGCATATTGTTTTCTTTGTTTGTTACTCTACTTAGGTTGAATTTAACTTAGATTAAGATTGCACAATTAGTTGATTTCTTAGGATTTCTAGATTTAATTCATACGTTTTAGCATTCTTAGTGCGACATTTCTCTCATCTTTTTCATTCTACATTCATCATAATTATATTTAAAAAGCGTTTTTCATTTGATTTTTATTATTTATATTTACATATGCATTTAATCTTGGCTTTGTGAGTGTTGGTGTAAGCTATAGGTCATTATATGACATTTTTTGATCATCTGTGTACGCTTAGTGTAACTGTGGATTGAAAAATATTAGTTGCGAAATTGTATCTCGTAATAGTGAAATCTTTTTTTGTTGCATTTTTAGTGTCTTTTTTCTAACTTTCTTTACACCTTTTTGTTCACATTCTGTTTTCATCTGTGTTTTTAGTTTTTTTTTAACTCTGTTATAAGGAAACAACGAATTCGATAACCTTTTTAACAAAATCATTGTTCGAAATTGCTAATTTGTCATAATTCGCTGTGAAATCGTTATCTTATCAGTGAAATTGTCATAAAACCACAAATTTGTTCCTCTGTAATTTCTATGTTTTCTGTCTCTATCTTTACAGGGCTAACAACTTAATTGTTGAGAAATCATCGTTTTGAGCAGTGAAATTGTTTTTCTAAGTAGCGAATTCATCCTTTGGGTTAAAAAAATTATTTCTGTAGGCTACAAATTCGTCACTTCAACCAACAAAATTATTTTCATAGTTATGAAATTTTCATATAGGGTAACAAAATTGTTCTGTAAGTATGAATTTGTTTATTTCATGTTTTTTGTATTTTGTTTAATTCATGTGTTTAGCTTTTTACAATTTCGCATTTTTGTCTTTTTCTGTAACTATGAATTTGTCATAGAGAAATAGTTTTTGGGTTGTTTTTGTGATTTTTATTTGCTTCATTACATGTTGCTTTGTACCAAGCTTAAAAAAACACTAACTATTTGTTTGTAGAAGGCTTGTAAAAAAAAAATCTACAAAAGGGTTAAGACAAAACACCAATTTCTTTTATTTTGCTACTAACGCTTTAAATTTAGTTTTTCAAGTTTTTAGTAATCATATCACATTTGATTTGGAGTTATTTATTTTCATTTCAGCATTTTGTTTGTATTTGTGAAAATTGTGTATGCTCTTCTTTCGGTCTCACATTGGTGACAATATTTAGAAATAAAAAACAATTCTATAATTCTCTGTAGTACCTAAGTGGTGTTCGTGTATTTTTTTTAGCGTCATATTGATGACGATAATCAGAAATTAGAAACATACACTTACTTTTTATTTTATTTTTCTAACCGTTCTATTGACCGTGAATTTTACCACCATGTAGTAGGCCAAATCTTGTTTATAGACAGTGTATATAAAATGAGGTTCAACTGTTTCAATTGTCTAAGCGGTTGTGTGTTTTAAGCACACTGTGACGTGAGAGATTTTCATGCTCCAATATCTAGAGTTTCAACAACTGCGTCGAAATACGATATCGTCGATTGTCAACACATCGAGATTGCTACGACTATGTTGGGCACTTTGCGACAAGACCCAATAGTGTGCGTCTGTTTTATTAATTTTTTTTACGGTTTTGTCCCTTTATATAATCTTGTTTAAACCCTAAGCTTATAATTTTTTTTTTGCCACTTGACTTTGGTGCATCGGTTAGCAGTTAGTGTCAAGAAGCTACAATCTACACACCCTCAAAACTGGATTTAGTGGGCTATGGGCACAGTTAGATCGTTTATGGTTAGTGCCTTGAAATATTACATTCTGGTTGAGAGTATAGACGAGTAAGTGACATCAAAAGGCCCAAACGTTGTTCAAGACCTTAATCCTAGATTTTCACTTTTTTGTGATTCTGTTATTTGTTTAAAGTAGGACTTTGTTCTTTCTTTGTGCTTTACTACGTGTTGCATTATTCTTGATTGAAAATAAAGTTATTTTGAATCTTAAAGATATCAAAACTTGTCTAAAAACTCAAAAGCATTTAGTTAACAATCAAACTTTTATTCACTTTGGTATTTTGCTTTACTAGAGTCTAGTTTCAAGTCCTTTTCATTTATTGAGTCAAGTCTTTTCCTTAGCAATGCCACCCATTGCAAGGCACATGGCTATGTTGAACAATTCCTTGATCAATTCGATCACAAATCCAAATTCAAATCCAAATAATCTTTGTCTTAACATAGGGTTCCATCCAACTAATTTTGATTTAAACATATATTTGAATCAACATCAAATCAATCATCAAACAAATCTAAATCAAAGTTTCAATGTCATTGCAAATTCACCGATCAATCACCCAATAAATCCAAATCCGAGTTTGAATATGCATTCAACTTTACGCATCAATCAATCAAATCCAAATTTGAACAGTCATTCAAGTTTACCAATCGACCAATCCAACCCAAACATTAATAAATCAATTTCAAACTCAAATACTCATTCATGTTTACCCATAGATCAACATCCAAATTTTACTTTAGGGACCACATCGAATCAATTTTAAGGTTTTGGTAGTCAATTTTTTTTGAAATCTTTAACAAGTTCCACTCCACCCATAAATCAAAAGTCATCAATAACAAATCAGAATACGTTCATAGATCCATCTAGTTCCAAGTTATCATTAGTCTAAATCAGACTTTTGGTGGTTCACCTTTATCACCACTTAAATATTTACTTGAACCAAAACTCATCCAAAATCAAACCCCAATTCAATTAAATCTAAATATATTCCATCCAAATCAATCTTTCAACTCCTACACCCATCAAAACCAACCTTTCCACATTCATCAAAATTAAACATTTTATTTTACATCCAATTCATTCCCAAACTTGAGCCAAACTACCTCAAATACTCATTTGTTCACAAACCCAACAAATTCAAATCCGATTAACTTCACAAATACAAATCACCCCTTTTACATGAATCTATCAATGTTAAGTCCATCAACCTTCACAAATCCATCAAATCCAAACTTTTTCACAAATCCATCAACCTTTACAAATCCACAAAATCCAAATACTTTCACCTTCAACATAGATACAACAATCCATCATTCCAAGATCAAGTTACCTCTCTAGACCACTTCATTCCTAGGGAATCTCAAAACATTCCACATCAACATCACCCTATCACTAGTGACCTTATTTTTTAAAATCAACCAAGTCTCGCAACTACTTGTTATAGTCTTAATGCCAACATCCCTCATTACACTAGCAAAGGGATTCCAATTCTATCACCCCTACCATCTAGTATCACTCCACCCCCAAAGTTACAACAAATTCAAAACTTCCAACCTATCAACAACATTATTGTGCTTATTAAGCGAAAATTCACTTCTTTAGGGGAACCTTATGATGTATTATTTCAAAAATTGGTCACTACAAACTTAGTCATATTTTTAAACACCAAATACTTTGAACCAAATGTCCCAAAATCTGAGTGGTATAGACCTAATGAATATTGTAATTATCACAAAATTAAAGGTCATTCTACAAATCGTTGTATGACACTAAAACATTATATCCAAGATTTGATTGACAAAAGGTACATCAAGGTAGAGCTAAGTGTGTCCATGTCTAAAAATCATGGCTTGGAGGTATGCTAAGAGTTTTTCTTGAGCTTAATCAAGCCACTCCACTTGCAAGTCAAGGTCACAACCTTCCATCCATTTTTCACAAACCTCTTTTTGACACATCCATTTTCAACCAATCCATAGTCGACCAACACACATTTGACAACCATAATCTACCATTAATTTTGGATGAGCCTATCTTTGTTGAAGCGCTTATCTTCGACCAAAAACCTATCTTTGATCACGATCCTATTTTTGACAAAGATCTCATTTTAAAGCAAGATCCTCTCTTGGACCAAACCTTCTTCAACCAACACATCCTGTCACCCATTGGCCAAACAACCAACCCCTTATCCCATGTTGAATCCCTTATCACCCCACAACATATACCCCAAGTGACAGAGGTGCTTGTAGACAACCAAATCCATGAGCAAGGAATTATTAAACCCATCCATTTTGAAGTAAACCCTGGATCTTATAACAACTATAAACCAATTGAAATTCAATATAAAGATGTTATTGATACTTTTGTGGTTTCTAAGGGAACTTCATACATAATCGAAACAAGACTCGTTCATAGTCTCTACGAGGACCATGCTGCCACCACTCCTTTCCTCATTATCACCAATCCTACCTTCCATATTGTAAGCCAATATTCTACATCCATTGATTGGGACCAACAATCTTACCTACAATTAATTTCCTTCCATGATAATCAAATAATTGCAGACTTCTTAGCTAGTCTCCCATCAAAAAATTATATCCAAAAACATCTACATATTCTAAGGAACAAGAAGTGTACCTCAATCAAAATGAATTCTACAATCTAAATCTAAAGTCGACATCTCATAATGAAAACCTCTTCGTGGAATTATCAGATGATCAAAATATAAATTGCAATCAAAATCCAAATCAAAATCTAAAAAAAATAAAATGTGAGTCCCTTTGTGAAAACTTCTTTGAGGCGCTATTGGACAATCCACATCTAAATCCTAATCAAAACAATCAAGAAGAGTGCCTTGGTAAAACCCTGTCCATGGCATCAATGGATGAGAAAATTAATACATCATCTGCATCATCACAATTGCAAGATGGATCTCCATAAAAAATTGATGATATCATTTATGCAACATTAAATTCTCAAATCATCTAACTTGCAGTTACTCCTAGTCTTGTTAAACGTGAGATTGATGGTCCTATTCACTATTTAAATCATGACACATATACATATCCCCATTATCATTCCATCCTTCCAAATCCTTCATGCACTCAACACACATCCTTCATCCAACATACTTTATGCTTTACCCTGATTGACAACACTCTATTGTAAGGGCTATGGTGATATCCTGGTACATTTGGAAGAAACCAACTTGAAAATCAATGAAGTTACTGAGGACATCTCTGGAATGTGTACTTGAAATATCCATAGGAGTCAACATCATGCATCTCAAATGCTTCCATATTTGAGATGCCAAAAGCCAAAAAATAAAATAAAATAAAAATCAAATGAATAAAAAAAGAGAGAAATAAATTCATCCAAAGGTGAAAACCATTTTTATGGTGCCTTGAATAAGTACCATGATGAAAACTAGTATTCAATGCCAAATAATTAGTTGTCTACACATATCGTACACTTGGGGGTAAACTAATTCCATTTTAATCCTAAAGTATCCTTCACCATCCTAAGCCTATCCTTCACCTTTCTTAAAACATCCTTAATTGCCCTTGCCTATCCAAACCCATCCTTATCCATTTAATCTCAAACACATCGAAACCCATGCGTATTAATCCAATCTTTGCCATCATAAAGCCACCCTTTTTCCCATTTTTGATCTTGATAAGGAAGTGAAATCATATTGATACATGTTCTTGGAAATATCTTGGTGTATCCTTACAAAGCTACTTTGATGACTAGACACTTGGTTCTTACTTGACGTGTTCCTTGGACTTATCGTCTTTATTACCATCCATTTTTTATTCATCCATAATGTATCCCTTACATCCACTATTGCTTTTTTTATCGGTGCTAGAATAAGGTTTTCCCTTTGTTGATATTCCCTGTATATAAATCAACAAAATCCAAAAAAAAAAAAAATTAAAAAATCCAACAAAAAACCAAAAACATTAAGACAACAAAATATCAAAAAATCCAAAAAAAATAAAAAATACCTTTTGTTCTTAATTACGTACCCTAGTCCTCCATCATGCGGATTATTCATTGGATAATTCAACATTGTCAAAAAATCTCATATGCCAAAGGGTTATACTCTAGGCAAGGACATCCAAAAAGTCATTTGCTTGTTTGTTACTCATTTGCTTATATGTCACTTACTTTTCTCGTTTGTACATTCATTTACTTTTTTGTACATCTTGAATGTTTACTTACTTCATAATGTTTGGTTGCTTCCTTATTTGTTTTACTTACAAGGTTTTCATTGTTGCAAATATATATTTTTATCTTATCTTTACTGTTGCTTCTTTTGTCTAGATCACTATGTGCATTACAAAGGTGTTATGATCTTCCATATCATGATGCCCTAAATTTTGCACTTGTGACTCTATCAATCATTATGTGTATCACACAATAGTTATCATGGTTTTTCCATACAATTGGTGCATATTGTCATGCGCAATATCAAAAACCAGGTTGCTCAACTCTTACTCGATTGGCATTATTGTTAGAAATTCAAAGAAAAATAAATAGTGGCAACTATCAACTCATCTAACATCCTTGGAAGAAGCATCTCTGTGTCATCTCAGACAAAGCCGTTGTGTTGTACTCCTCGAAAGACCTATGACAAGCTGACAAAATTGACCCATAGAATACTCTGAGGTTGTAGTCAAACTTGTCTCTTCCATGCACATTTCAAAAATATACAATGTTAATCATTCCATGCTCATTTTCCATTTCAAACACACTCATTAACATTCACAATCACAATCACAATCACAATCACAATCACAATCACATCAACAAGCACTTCAAACTATCAAACACCATCCTTCTTATCCAACCTAATGTTGCCAATTAATTTTTCATTTTTTCAATGACTTATCGTAAACCAAAATGCAATATGTGTCAGGATCGTAACAAGAACAATTGATTATTGTTGTGTAAGCAACTAAACACAAAATTAAACCAGAAGTAAATATGTAACTAAGAATCAGAATCAACAAAGAATAAGAGATACAAGAAACAATGAAAACTTGTATTAAACTCTTCTCAAAAGGAAATACAATTGAAAAAATCTCTCTTTCTTTCACACCTCTCAGATGTACAGATCTCTTTCCCTCAAGAGTTCTCTCTATCAATTACAAACACAATTCAGCTACTTGAATTGATTCACCCTTTTTCTCATCTCTACAAGCTATGAAGATCTATCCTTATTATATAGAATTAGGGATCATGAGCTATGCATTCTCCACCATTAGATACACCTCTTAATCAAAAGTTCAAATCAGTCATGCCAAAAATAGAAATGCAGACTTACAACTAATAGTTAATCTAATCATGCAAATAATCTATTCATCCCATGAAAATAGACTTTTGGAACGCACAGGTGATCGACGTCGGTCCCTGTCTGCCTGCATATGACTGACGTCGGCCGATCCATAACCGATGTCTGCAGCCTCTAGTCGATCCCTGACCGATGTCGGTGATTGTGTAAATACAACAACCTTGCAATTTGCTCATTGGTGAAGCTTTTAGCTCCACAACTCAACAATCTCCCACTTGGAGATAAATAACTACACCTTTACCTGTACAACAACATCTTTTAGCTTCTCCATCTTCAAGCTCAATCTTGAAGACCAATAAAAGTTGAATGAAGATTCAACTTCTCCTTTGTTATCGGCTTTGTTAACATATCAGCAGGGTTCTCATCTGTATGGATCTTTTCAGCTTCAACTCACCATCCTCTAATACCTGTCTAATGAAGTGGTACCTAAGCTGTATATGTTTGGTTCTTGAATGAAAGGCTAATTTTTTGTCAAATGAATTGCACTTTGACTATCATGTATAATATGCAACTCTCTTGCTCATTTTTCAACTCTTCCATGAACCGAGTCATCCATATCATCTCTTTGCTAGCCTCCGTGACTGCAATGTATTCTACCTCTGTAGTAGACAAGGCAACAACCTTCTGTAACTTTGAAATCTAGCTAACTGCCATTCCACCAATAGTGAAAACATATCCTGTGGTGCTTCTCCTACAATCCAAGTCACCTGCCATATCCGCATCTACATATCCATGTAGAGAAGTGTTTGACCCTCCATAGTATAAATACCTACTGCTGGTCCCTCTTAGATATCTGAGAATCTACTAAACTGCTTTCCAGTGTTCCTTTCTTGGATTGACCATAAACTTACTGACAACTTTCACTGCTTGGGCAATATCAGGTCTAGTACATACTATTGCATACATTAAGCTCCCAATTGCGGAAGCATATGAAACTCTACTCATGTACTCTACCTCATCATGTGAATTAGGACACTGTTCTTTGCTCAACTTGAAGTGTCTAGCTATAGATGTACTTACCGATTTTGCATCCTGCATATTGAACCTCTCCAACACCTTGTTCACATAATCTTCTTGAGACAAAATCAAACTGTGATTTTTTCTTTCTCTTAATACTCATGCCAAGGATTTTCTTTGCTGCTCCCAAATCCTTCATGGCAAATGTGTGAGCTAATTTTAACTTAAGCTCAAAAATATCCTGCATGTGTAAACCTGTAACAAGCATATCATCTACATACAGCAACAAGATAATATATCTACCATTATCCAATCTCTTAAAATAAACACAATGATCAGATTGACATCTACTGAAACCATGCTCAGTCATAAACTTGTCAAACTGTTAGGTTGTGGAGCTAAAAACTTCACTGTATGCAGACATGGAGGAGGTTGCTAAGGTGCACAGCAATCGACATCAGCAGTGCAACCGACGTCGGTCATATCTAGAGCACCGAGATGCCGACATCGATCATGGATCGACCGACGTCGGTCACCTTCAGATAGACAGGGACCGACGTCGGTCACTTGTGCGTTTCAAAACTAGTTGTTGATGAACAATTAGTTAGTTGAACAGGTTGTTTACATGTAAAGACTAATTTTAGTCTTGAACTGTGGATCTAATTATTGTAATTGGATGTCTAATTATTGTTTGCATGGGATCTATATAATAGACTCATGGGCTGTATTGTAAGGGTGTGCTAGTTAGAGTTGAACTTGGTTAACTCCTTCAGTGTGAAGAGAGCAAGGGTAACTCTTCCTAGTTTCACATGGGTGTCGAGTGTGTATGATCAAGTAGATCTACGGGATAACAAAATCTAGTAGAAGATCCACCGGGGTACTAGTTTGGAGAATCATAAAAACTTGGTGAGGTAAGGACAAGGGTTCTTCAGATTGTAGAGAGATCTATATGTGTAAGTAAGATCATTGATTTGCAGGTATGTGTGTGTGCTTGGTCTAGGTTTACAGGTGTTGCAAAACCAAGTTGATCTGTAGGTGGCAGCAAGATCAAGGAGATCAGCAACACAACAAGTAACAAGATCAGGGGAGATCTACTTGGAGTACAGTGTGTACTCGATCATGAAGTACGTGGAGTACTTATGTACTTGTAGTAGTGATACTGACTGGTGGTACTGACAGTAGTGATACTGACTGGTTGGAGGTGAACACTAACTTTGTGTTTGAGTTGTGTGTTGGGATCGTAATTGAGAGAGTGAACTCTTGAAGGTGAATTACTGTACACTTGGTGTGGAAACCCTGTAAAGTGTGAAAGAGTGTGGCATCTCTTCATTGTAATTTCTTTTTGGAAGAGTATTTAATACAATTGGGTATTGTCTCTCATATTCTGTGTTATTTCTGAATTCTAGTTACTTGTTACTTCTGTTGCATTTAGTTGCTTGTACATGGTAATCAATTGTGCTTTCGAGTCCTAACAAAGTGGTATCAGAGCTAAGATTGCAGGGAGCAGATTTGTGTTTGATTACATGTCACTCTCAGGTGTTTTTGATTGAGTGAAAGTATAGTAATGGCAGAAGAAAGTACACTAAGAATAGAAGAATTGAAAAGCAAGAATGGTCAATTACGGTGTTATGAAAAGAAAGAACATGTAAAGAAAAATTGTTGGTTGGTAAAAGATCAGCATGAAAGAAATAAAGAAGCAGGTATTGTTGCACTAGTTGTTCTTGTATGTTCCTTGGATAAAGTAGAATCTTAGTTTATAGATTTTGTTTCCTCTTTCCATGCAGCCCGAAATAGAGTATTTTTTATGTTAAGGTCCTTGAAGACTTTGGAAAGATTTATTTAGGGGCTGGTGTGCCTTGTCAAAATTTTGGCAAAGAGAAAGTGCGGCTGAAATTGCAGACGACCAACATATGGGTGTTGAAGGAGGTCATGCAGGTCTCAGTCTTGAAGATGTGGTTAATTTTTTCAAGAAAGTTAGGTGATGAGAGATGCACAGAAACTCTCACAACGAATGCACTTGAATTAGCAGGTGGTAAAAAAGTAGGTATCTTTTATCTATCTACTTATATTACTGATTCTTCTTCTGTTGCGAAGACGTGGCTTTGTAGGCTTGGTCACAAGAGTAAGAAGAAGATGCAAGTTCTTAAAAAAAAGTTTGATGTATTTGACAAACTTAAGAACTGGAAAGCCTTGGTGTTCTTGGAGGAGATGATGGACAGAGATCAGCGAATGGGGCTGGATACTTCTGAGCAGGGCAGTTTGGACAGGGTTTTGATTCAAAGTAAGTTCACAGGTAAAAAGTCATAACTCACAGGTGAACCCAAGTACCGACGTCAGTTAGGAGGAACCAGCGTCAAACAGACAGGTGCTGATGTCAGTCATGTGTAGACCAGAGCTGGTAGTGTCAGGCAGGATAAGATCGACGTCGATCAGGGAATCGACGTCTGTGATAGGTAGACACCGACATCGATCAAGAAATCGACATCGACAGTTAGGACAGTCGCATGGAATTGACATCGATCGGATGCAGACTGTGTGGTGACCGAAGTCGATCACTGGAACAGATTTTAGGCAGATAGCAAGCTGTCAAAGAGTCTCAAACGCCCATGTGGAGGACTGAAAGGGTAAATAAGCCTCAAATTCGTTATTCCTCTTCTTTATACTTGTTGCTTACTGCAGAGTAGGAAGGATCCAGAAAACAGTGGGAGCATGGCATGAATGAGGAATTTGATTTCTAAGATGCAGAACTAAACGAGAGATTTGGTAGAGTTGTTAGCCGGTATGAAAGCACTGAAAGATGAATGGATTCTTTGGTTAAAGAATAGAGAGAATGGATACGTGAGATGGAAGGCCAAGGTATATGGTCTTGAACAGGCTGCAAAATAGTGGTACATGTTTGATGGGTGTATGACAAAGCATGGCTTTAGTCAATGTCATTGTAACCATTGTGTTTTTATTTATCAGGTGGATGATGGTCGCGACATTATCCTGTTACTGTATGTTGTGTGTTTGCTTGATGCAGGGTCACACATGCAGGGTTTTTTTTGAGCTAAAGGTAAAGTTAGTTTAGAGGTGTGTCATGAAGAATTTAAAGGAGCAAAATTCTTTGGCATGAGTGTGTTTTTAGAGACAGAAGATCACATGTTGATTTTGTCTCCAGATGATTGTGTGAAATCGGTTAGCACACTGATGGGTTGGACAGTTCTATGAACAGTGTCCTGATTCGCATGATGAGGTTAAGTACATGCGTACTAGACATGAGGTTGCCCACGTAGTGGGAGTTGTCAGCAATTTTGGAGCCAATTTGAGAAAGAAGCACTGGAGGGCAGTTCAGTGGATTCTCAGGTATCTGAGAGGGACCAGCGACAGGTATACATGCTATGCAGGGTTAAGTTCTTTTTTACATGGATTTGTAGATGTGGATGCGACAGGTTACTTGGATGATAGGAGGTGCACCACAGGTGTGTGGTGTTTGGTCTTTAAGATTGATCTTGAAGAGGGATACAAGCCAAAAAATAGATTAGACGATATACAAGTACATGTACAGGTGCAGCTATTTATCTCTAAGTAGGAGATTATTAAGTTGTGGAGCTAAAAGCTTCACTGTATGCATACATAGAGGAGGTTGCTAAGGTGCACAACAATCGACGTCGGCAGTGCAATCGACGTCGATCATATCCAGAGCACAGGGCTGCCGACATCACTCATGGATCAGTCTACGTCAGTCACCTTCAGCTAGACAGGGACCGACGTTGGTCGTCTGTGCGTTTCAAAACTGGTTGTTGACGAACAGTTAGTTAGTTAAACAGATTGTTTGCATGTAAAGACTAATTTTAGTCTTAAACTATGGATCTAATTATTGTAATTGGATGTCTAATTATTATTTGCATGAGATCTATATAATAGACTCATGGGCTGTATTGTAAGGGTGTGCTAGTTAGAGTTGAGCTTGGTTAGCTCTTTCAGTGTGAAGAGAGCAATGGTAGTTCCTCCTAGTTTCATAGGGGTGCCAAGTGTGTATGATCATGTAGATCTGTGGGATAGCAAGATCTGGTAGAAAATTTATCGGGGTACTTGTTTAGAAAATCATAAGGACTTGGTGAGGCAAGGACAAGGGTTCTTTAGGGTGTAGAGAGATTTACATGTGTAAGTAAGATCATTGATTTGCAGGTGTGTGTGTGCGTGGTCTAAGTTTACAGGTGTTGCAAAACTAAGTTGATTTACAGGTGGCAGCAAGATCAAGAAGATCAGCAACACAATAGGTAGCAAGATCAGGAGAGATCTACTTGGAGTACGGTGTGTACTCAGTCGTAGAGTACGTAGAGTACTTGTGTACTGGCAGTAGTGATACTAACTGGTGGTACTGACAGTAGTGATACTGACTGGTTGGAGGTGAACACCAACTCTGTGTTTGAGTTGTGTGTTGGGACCGTAATTGAGAGAGTGAACTCTTGAAGGTGAATTACTGTACACTTGGTGTGGGAAGCCTATAAGGTGTGGAAGAGTGTGGCATCTCTTCATTGTAATTTCTTTCTGGAAGAGTATTTAATACAATTGGGTATTGTCTCTCATATTCTGTGTTATTTATGAATTCTAGTTACTTGTTACTTTTGGTTAAATTTCACATTTATTTGCTTGTACATGGTAATCAATTGTGCTTTCGGGTCCTAACAAACCATTGTCTAGGACCCTGCTTAAGACCATATAAGCTTTTCTTCAACATGCACACAAGCTTCTCCTTATCTTTGACTTCAAAACCTTCCGACTGATCCATATATATATTTTCATCCAAATCTCTATGAAGAAACACTATCTTAACATGAAGCTGCTCAAGATGCAAATCTTCAATAGCAACCAAAGACAATACAGTCCGAATAGAAGTCATTTTTACTATAAGAGAAAAAAATTCACCAAAATCAATACCTGATTTCTGTGTAAATCCCTTTACTACCAACCTGGCCTTATGTCTCATTTGTCCATTCTCACCTTTCTTTAACCTGTAAACCCATTTGTTTTTCAGTGCTCTTTTTCCCACTAAAAACTCAACCAAATCCCACGTTTGGTTCTCTTTCAAGGAATCAATTTCCTCATTCATGCCAAGCTCCCACTATTTTCGAGTTTCTACCTGCATTGCTTCATCAAAACTCTCTGATTCTCCACTATCGGTGAGCAATAAGTAGAATAATGAAGGAAAATAATGAATTGGAGGTTTACTTACCCTTTTTGACCTCCTCATTGGCGTATGAGACTCATTCACTGCTTGCTGTCCGCCCAAATTCTCTGTCAGTGATCGATTCTGGTCATCTCTAAGTCTGTACCTGACTGACATCAGTTCTACCAGATCGACGTCGGTTCCTGTCTGACCGACATCGATTCTTGTATGACCGATGTCAGTTCCTTCTTGACTGATGTCGGTGTCTGTGTTTTCTTAAGTGTGAAATTTTTTTCCTGCGAGCTCATTTTGGATCATCACCTCGTCCAAATCAACATTGCTCTACTCAGTATTATTCAACTTTTTGAGCTGATCACTATACATCACTTTTTCATTGAAAACAATATCACGACTTCTAATTATTTTGTTAGTTCTTAGATTCCACAACCGAAATCCGAAATCTCTAGAGCCATAACCAATAAAAGTGCACCGCATAGATTTAGCATCCAACTTCTTTCTATTTTCTTTATCAACGTGCACAAAAGCTTCAGAACCAAAAAATCTGAGAAATGAAAGATCTACCTTTTTACCTGTCCAAGCCTCTTCTAAAATTCCACCGTCCAGAGCAGTAGAGGTTCCTCTGTTAATCAGATAAATCACAGTGTCTATAGCTTCTGCCTAAAACTGTAAGGGCAAACTAGCATGCAACCTTATACTCCGTGCACGCTCCAATATTGTTCTATTCATCTTTTCAGCAACTCTATTTTGCTGAGGTGTCCTTGAAACCATCTTTTGCCTGCGTATTTCATTTATAGAACAGTACCTGTTGAACTTATAGCTGTAGTACTCACCACCATTGTCAGATCTAAGACACTTCAATTTCAAACTTGTTTCATTCTCAACCAAAGCTTTCCATTTCATAAATGTGTCAAAAACATTAGATTTCTTCTTTATGCAATAAACTCATACATTTCTTGTAGCGTCATCAATGAAAGAAACATAATACTGTGATCCTCTAATAGAAGCTACCTGAGTTAGTCTCCACACGTCTGTGTGAACAAGCTTCAACTTGTGCTTCTTTTTTGTTGACCCAATTTTGAAAAATCTCACTCTCTTCTGTTTTTCAAAAATACAATGCTCACAGAAATCTAGATCTATGCTTTTCAAATCTGAAAGCTTACCTTTTGACTTAAGAATAGTCATTCCCTTCTCACTCATGTGGCCAAGCCTCTGGTGCCACAACTTTGCATCTACATCTGCAGTAGATAATACAAAAAGAGAATAATCAGTAATACAATTACATAAATAGAGAGTACCTACTCTCTTATCTCTGGCTAATACAAGTGCACCCTTGGAAACCTTTCAAGATTCAGCTGTGAGAGTTACTGTGCAACGCTCATCCCCCAACTTTTCTAAAGAAATCAAATTCTTCTTCAGGTTGGGTACATGCATGACATCTCTCAACACCCATGTGTTGTCATTCTGCAATTTTAGCTGCATTTTTCTTTTGCCAACAATTTTACAAGGCTCATCATCCCTTAAATAAACTTTTCTAAAATCTCCCTGGACATAATCATTGAAAAATTTTCTATTTGGGGTAGCATGGAAAGAGGCACCATAATCTAAAACCCAAGATTCTATTTTATTATCCAAAGAAAATACAAAAGCATCTTGTGCAACAATACCTACAACTTTTATTTCTTCTTTACCTTCATGCTGTTTTTTTTTAACCAGCAACTCGCAATATTTCTTTGCATGCCCTATCTTTCCACAATTTCAGCAGGTTATTTTTCTTTCATTTTTGGATTGGATCTACCTCTCATCTTTGACTTAGACCTTGATCTCCCTTGCTTGCACTTCTCTTTTTGCCTTCCTCTGCTTTCAATACTTAAAGCATTACCTGATGTTTCCTCTGTGCTTTTTCTGTGAATTTCTTCATTCAAGATTACACTAACAACATCATCTACTTTCAAGATATTTGTAGCAGATGCAGTATTACTAATTGCCATTACCAAACTATGCCAACTTTCAAGTAAAGAGCATAACATTAAGAGAGCCATAATTTCATCATCAAACACTATTTTGACTGAATTTAACTGATTTACTATTGTATGAAAATCATTTAGATGACTAGATATAGATCCACCTTCCTACATTTGTAAATTAAATAATTGCTTCATAAGATATATCTTATTCGAAGCTAAAGGCTTTTCATATAAATTTGCTAAAGTATCCATTAACTCTACCGTTGTCTTTGCCTGTGACAAGTTGAAAATCATAGAAGATGCCAGGCTCAACCTTATGGATCCCAGAGCCTTTCTATCAAGAACATTCCATTCTTCATCTTGCATATTTGTGGGCTTACTTGAAACTCCATTCAACGATAAGTATAGATCTTTCTAATACAGATAATCTTCTATCTGCATCCTCTATAATTGATAATTCTTGCCGTTAAACTTCTCCATTCTTAGTTTACTTTCTTCTGTCATTGCTATACTCCCACTCAAACAGAAACCTCTGTGAGTGACCTGTAATCAACACACACTAAACAAATCTGAAACCACCTGTTAGTGAACCCAAGCTCTGATACCACTTGTCAATTGGTATCACTTGGTGAACCTGCTCTGATACCACTTGTCAGGATCGTAACAAGAACAATTGATTACTCTTGTGTAAGCAACTAAACATGGAATTAAACCAGAAGTAAATATGTAACTAAGAATCAGAATCAGCAAAGAATAAGAGATACAAAAAATAATGAAAACTTGTATTATACTCTTCTAAAAAATAAATACAATTGAATAAATCTCTCTTTTTTCCACACCTCTCAGATATACAGATCTCTTTCCCTCAAGAGTTCTCTATATCAATTACAAACACAATTCAACTACTTGAATTGATTCACCTTTTTTCTCATCTCTACAAGCTATGAATATCTATCCCTATTATATAGAATTAGGGATCATGAACTATGCATTCTCCACCATTAGATACACCTCTTAATCAAGGGTTCAAATCAGTCCTGCCAAAAATAGAAACGTGGACTTACAACTAATAGTTAATCTAATCATGCAAGCAATCTGTTCATCCCATAAAAATAGACTTTTGAAACGCACAGGTGACCGACGTCGGTCCCTGTCTGCCTGCATATGACCGACGTCGGCCGATCCATAACCGACGTTGACAGCCTCCATTCGATCCTTGTGTGACGTCGGCGACTGTGTAAATATAACAACCTTGCAATTTGCTCATTGGTGAAGCTTTTAGCTCCACAACTCAACAATATGTCTTCGTAATTGCACTCTCATTTCCAAGACCTTCATTTTGGCTAAAATGAGAGCTCAAATGGAGTCTGGAGTTAAAAATTATGCCCTTTAAAAGATGGTCACTTCTAGTGTAAAATGAATTCAAAACTACCTTGAATGAATTCATAGCTATACGTGCCAAATTCACAATTATGATTTTCTTAACAGCTTCACCACTGTGTTCAATGAATTTGCCACTATACATGCCAATTTTGTGGTTATGCTAATTGTGAAATCATTTCTCTCTCCTTTTTCTAAGCATTTAACTACACAAAAACTAAACTGTTACCTCATACAACCCCTAATCAACTCTCTCTTTCATACATCAATTGAATCCATAATATCAAATCATTTGATCCATCATCATTAACCCATGCATTTGTTTCACTTCCTTGTTTATGCCTACACATCAATCATCCATGCTCATTTCTTATTCTTCCCACTCAATCTCCCACACATGTTGATTGGGACAAATAACATCAAAATAACCATCCTTTCTCCATCCATCACTCAATCAATCAATTAGTCAACTCATCCAAGCTCCCATATCCTTTCTTCACAGCTTTATGATGGGATATATCGTTCCCATGTCCGTTCCTATGAACCCTAATTCATAGGGCACATCAAAGCGTGCAACTCATCTCAGAATGTATCACTTCCTAATCCAATCCTTGCATATATCATTTCTTGGGGGAAAATAAATCCATCATCACATCCAACCATAATGTGCAATCATTAGCTTAAGTGGGTCAATAACATCAATGACTCAATCTTACATTACATCATCACTTCTCTTCTCGCATTGGAATAACTACATCTGGTCTGATATCCTCACTCATAATTTATCCACGATGGATTATGTAGGAAACACTCAGAGACACGAGGTCTCTAAGGTTAGTTCGGCCACCATCATCCATCCAAGCTATTTCATCCATATTTTCTATTGTGATTTAATCAAATTGTTATATGTCCTTATCAATGCTTGCAACTATCAATTTTGTAAATCTTTATCACAAATTGAACAATCTATATTTTTTATTTTTTGCCCTGTGGTTTACGTTCATTGGGTTATTTCATTCCCATATCTGCTTGTGAGACCCCCGAGTCTAAGCACAATCCAAGCGTGTAGTCTATAAAGTGGAAAATGTACTTTTTCTAATATTTTCCTAGCATTGAACTAGGGGTAAATAGTTTTACACGTACCCTCTACAATATTACAAACATTTGTATTGAGATAAGTGTGTGTATTATTGATGACAATTTTTTCATTTTCATCTCCCATTCTTTTTTCATTCATTTCGAACATTTATCCATTTTCTCGCACAAACCCTCAAGGGGGCATCATCACACTCATTCTCATTCATTTGGGGTATTTTTTTTCTCCTTAATAATCAACACTCTACTTCTACTATTATTTGAAATAGTATTGCCTCACAACACTATTTCAAAGAGAGGCAAATGTAGACACTTAAATTACATTTAGTGTCGAAATGCACCTAAAATCTATTAATTATTCTTCTTGATATAATTCATGACATCTTCCTCCAAATTTAAATAATTGAATAAATCAAATTAAGCAATTGTACACACTTTTAAATCGCTATTTAAATATTAAATCTAGATTTTACATCTCACTCAACATTTTCCACCTTATTCTCCCTCACATGTTGACTCATCTCAACCAAACCCACAATTTTCTCAACCTCTTTTGAGTCATCCCCTTAGTTGTCAAATTTTTTGACTCATTCTTGGTGACTCAGTTTAAATTTTCCATACTTCTTTCAACCATTTGAAATGGTCATCATCCTCATTGGTGAGGACTTATTAGCCATCGTAGATTATTTGGATCATTTAAATTATCCACATAAACCTTCATTGTTGGATTTTCCTCTAAAAAATTATAAATAAGCATGAAAACTGTCATTTTCATTTATCCTGATTTATTCTAACAAAGTGCTATTCAATTCACAAGTGAATCCATTTGAATCAAATCATCCAAAAAATTTTTTTGCACCAAAATGCTCCCTGATCTCCTTTGTATTGGAAGAGGGATCAACCACATTGTTGAAGAGCAAATCAAGTTTACATCACAATGGAAGAAACTTGCATATTTAAGGTATAAGTTTGTGCTTACTATTTTCTTTGTTTATTACTCTATCTTTGGTTGAATTTAACTTAGATTAAGATTGTACAGTTAGTTGATTTCTTAGCATTTTTAGATTTATTTCATATAAAATGTATGGGCCAAAGTCCATGTCAGAGAAAAAATCTGGTTGAAATGTAAGAAAAAAAATAACAAAACATGACAACATGGAGTTACCAAAATTCACATAAATATAAAAAACATATTTCTTTAGGCACAAATCGTAACTCCAAAATAAAGAGGAGACACATCACCCTTGGGACATTGGACACTCCAAAGGAAGGCTCAATGGAAGGAGGATTGGGCACCACCCAACCATCTTGAATGATGCCCCAACCAAAGGGTAGCTACACAAAGCTGCCGATTGGGTCACCTCCTTGAATAAGTCAGTGCCACTGAGATAGGTCATCATTAGACTTCCCATGTGACAACAATAAGCCCCAACCCCCCTTTGAGGAGTGGAGAAGCCATTGTTAAAGTGGCAGTGAGAGTGACTTCGTTGGTTTTTGGGCTCCAACAGAGAGCCATGAGGTGGGTGGTTCAAGGGGACATGACTCATAGTATAAGGAGCAATCCCCTAGTGTTTGAGGAACTCCAGTAAGCATTGAAAGTTGAGTGCCACCATCTTGGCTTGAGCTTGAATGTGTATAAAATCTGAAGAGATAACAATTACCTTGTCACTAATAGAGAACTGAGAAGATAGGTTCTTCATTGTTAAACAAAGTTGCATTTATAGAGTTCCATAGATGAAATAATATAATAGCTCTAAATTTTTTTTAAGGAGAGGCAATATAAGGTAACCATTGAGTAGTATCCCCAAAGAAACTATATGTTTGTAGAATGGCTTTGGGTGGAAAGGTGTCAGATTGCTATGAATCAAATACCAAACAGATTGAGCTTTTGGGCAAGTCCATAAGAGGTGTTTGAAAGAGTCAGCTTTTGAATAAGTTGGACACTTGGGTTGATCAATCACTATGTGTAGCCTAGACACAAAAGAAGTGAGCAAGCATGGGCTTGAGCTTACAATTCCAAAATCAGTTAAGTATGGTGGCCCAAGTCCTAGGCGAGGGATTTAAATTCTAATGTCTTTTTAACTTTTCCAATGCTGAGGAAAACAAACTCGTAATTTGATAAATGAGACTTGGAGAGTAATTTTTAAACTTAGTGTTACAATTCCACCTCTATTCCTTCCACCAAGCACGTAGAGATTGCAGACCTATCTTATGAAATGATAGGTATAAATGAATTCACATTAATTAGATTCCATGGCATTTACTAAAAGACAAATATAAATTGCTCAATTCAAACTTCCCTTTTATTTTGCATATTCAAGTTTTTATATTTGGTGTGCTAGTAAAATTGTAAGTCATGAGTTTTCCTTATAACGGACTTATTTAAAGGTTTACATAGGAGTTGATAGGTTGAATTCAAATACATGATTTAATTAGGAATATATAAATATATACATTGAGTTAATAATACATTGATTTAATTGGTCGTGTGTGTGTGTGTGTGTGTGTGTTGTGATTTGATTGAGAATATATATACATAGGTAATATGGTTCACCAAAAGATGAAATTTGAAAATGAAGAAAAAATAAGAGAAAAAATAGGAGAATGCATACAATATGCTCGAGAATACCAAAGATGACTATGAACATAGAGGATAGATGAGGTAAGAATATGGAAAAATAATTATGAAAGAAAATGCCATGTTAAACACAAAATAGATTTACCAGTCGAAGCACTTGAAGCAAATGAAGCTTTAAATATCATAAAAATATTTCAAATAATGATGTGTGTATATCAAATGACCGATGTAGAAAAACCTTGCCACACAAGTGTATAGACACTTGTTAATCCAAACAATTGCCAAAAGATATATATAAGGGCAATGGAGAGATGCCACATGTTACTAGAACTTCCTTTGATGGAATGCAATAAAATATTTGTATCTTTGAATGTTGGGTGTAAAGTTTATAAATCAGTATTAAAAGAGGATGATGAAACTAAAAGACATGGAAAATCGATAATTGATGGATACATTGATAAACCTCACATAATGGAACATGTACCACTCATTGAGGCCACAAGATCTTAGATGTATAATCCTAAAATTTGTAGAGGAGAAAGGTGGAAAGCAAGAAAATATGGTGCTATTGTGAAAGTATGACGAAGGTTTTGCAGCACCCCAAAACAAGACAATCAATAATTTGTTGACTTTTGTTAGTCAAATTTACTATTGTACAAACCATTTTGTGATATTGAGAGAGACCTTGGCCTTGAGGATGATACAATAAAATCCAATTGGGGTCAATTTCAATACAATCATTGGCATACAGAGTGAGTATTGAATAAATAATGAGATTTAATGAGACATGGAAAAATAAAATGAGGAGATTATCCAACAAGACACTAATGAACATGAAAGTGAGATCATATTAGGTCTACACCAATGACATTTTATGCAAGTTTCTAAGATTAATATGTTCGATCGAATGGATCTTGATAAGCAAGTACTTTGGAGTACATAATATTTGGGTGAAGAAGAACATTGTCAAATTCATTGAAGGAATGCATTATGCATATACAAGTCTGGAATATAATTGATAAGCAAAGCATATGATGAACACATCAACACATGACACATGAACTATCGTGGGAAACCTCAAAAAGGTAAAAAACCCACCAATGTGACATTCATTAATATGAGAAACCAATCCAACCCCAATACAATTTTATCACTTCTTCTATGTGTTTTTACAAAACTTTGTTCACTGAAAATCATATCAAGATTGAATAAATTTACAATAAGGGTAAACCCCTATTTATAAAATTCATGAGGGGAGGTGACTATTATGAAATAACGAGTCCATCCATGCTGAAATCATATTTAATAAATTTTGGTAAGCATTAAATAATTATAATATTATTATTTATTTAACTGAGGTTTTTATCTCGAGCTAATAAATAATATACTATTCATTATTTAATTAACACCAATGTGAGCTAAGGGTTAATGAAACACCATTTAGTCGTTAAATGTTATAACACTCCCCCTTTATGCTAAGTGGGAATAAATGTCATAGTCACCTTAAAAAATGAATTATATTATGTACAGGATTGAAAGATTTAAAAACTTTTATCATGTCAAACATTATCTTTTGAAATAAAATGAATTATAATCCATAAATTACTTGAGAGTAAGTTTAGGCTAGCATGATCGTGAGACTACATCTCACAATTTATCATGAATAATCACTAAGCATATTTGGAGCGTTTTATAACATAAAGATATCCATTACCAAGTATGCTTTTAATGTATTGGGGTACAAAAGTAAAACTTTCACATGAAGTTTACTCAAATCACATAATTTCTACATGAAGTTTACAATGCTTTATAATGAGAAAACGTATAAAGAAGGAGAAGAAACACATCGCTGTTAGGTAGTGGCATTGTCATGCACACTCCCTCTCAATGGCAACTTGGAGATGCTTAATATTGCATGAAATTGATAAAACTTGGTAGCATCAAGTGGTTTTATGAAAATATCTGCTACTTTTTCATCCGTAGAATAGAATTGTAGATTAATATCACCATTGATGACTTTATCTCTAATGAAATGTACATGAACTTCAATGTGTTTAGTTCTTTGGTACTACACTAAATTTTTTTCAGAGCTATACAACTTTGGTTATCACAATGAAGGATTGTACTATAAGAAACATCTAAATGAAGTTCTATCAATAACTTTCGTAGTCACATGGTTTTTTTAGCAGCTTCCATAACACTTATGTTCTTTACTTCTGTAGAAGAGAGAGACAATATGTTGTTACTTATTGCTCCAAGTGATAGCACCTGCATCAAACTTAAATACATATCTAAAAATAGATTTATAATTTATAGTATCACTATTATGATCAACATCACAATAATCATATAATTTAACATTATCAATGGAATAATAAAATAAACTAAAATTAATTGTTCCTTTGATATAACAAAGAATTCATTTAGCTAATTTTCAATGATCCAAAAATGGATCTTGAATAAATCTAGAAGCAACACCAACGACATATGAAATATCTGGCTTAGAAATGGTTAAATAAATCAAACTACCAAAAAACTGTCTATATAAAGTAGTGTTAGATTTTTCATATGCAAGTTTTAGATCAAGTTTAATACCAAATTTAATAGGAGTAGAAGAAGATTTAAAATCAAGCATGTTAAACTTAACAAGAAGGTTATGAACATATTAAGATTGTGATATAGTAATAGAATGTTTATCCTAAAATATAATTATTCTTAAAAAATGATGCAGTTTCAAATATTTGACTTTGTTTTTTCTTATATTTATGAATTAAACTAGTTAGAATGCTAGTAATCAACAAATCATCAATATATAATACAATTAGAATCAAATGACTATTTTCAACTTTAACTAAGAGATCATTATCAGATTAGCAATTAGAAAAATTTAATTTTTTGAAAAAAGAAGTAATTTTAGAATTCTAAGTTCGAAGAACTTATTTTAAATAATACAAAGATTTATTTAACTTGCATACATAATGTTCTTTATTAAGGTCAGTAAAATTTTTAGGTTGAGTCATGTAAATTTTCTCTTCTAAATCACCATTTATAAATGCATTATTGACATCCAATTGGTGAATAACCTAACCATTTTAGGATGCAAGAGCAATAAAAAGTCTAACGATACTTATTTTTGCTACAAGAGCAAATGTTTCAACATAGTCAATCCTAAATTTTTTGAGTAAACCTACAAGCAACTAATCTAGCTTTAAATTTATCAATTTTACCAATTGAATTATATTTGATTTTATAAAGCCACTTACAACTGATAATATACCTTTTAGCTGGAGGGATGAGATCCTAAATCTAATTTTTAATTAAGACATTATATTCAGTGTTCATAACAATATTTTATATATTATTGTGAGTGGCTTCCTCAAATGATTGAGGTTCACATTCATAGATAGTCATTAATGCATGATAAAAATGTTAACTTCTAGTTTTTTTTTGATAACTACTGAGGATAAACAAGTCCTCATCCCTTTTATTGAAGCCAAAAAGATCATAAAAATAGTGTTCTAACAACCATAAGACAAAAAATCCCAAGGCAAAGTAAAAATATCAGAGAAACCACAAAATACCCCAAAGATCACCAAAGGATCCAAAGAAAAAAAAAAAAACACCAAAAAGTGGAGCAAATCATTGAAGAGAGAAACCACCAGACCATAATTCACCATTAATTGGAAAGAAGGTTTACTTGAATCTCCATCCTACCCTTTTTACCTTTTTTTTTCACCTCCTGCCAAATTTCTTGACCGACCTCTACCATGACAATCTGCCTATCAGAAGTTTGTAGATCAAAACTCAACTATAATAGTGAATCTTTTTCAAAATCTAAATTCTTAGATTTGTGACCTCTCTTCACTCCCCCTACTGGAGAATTCGGAACTAAATTTTGAATATTTGCTATAGCTCCCTTAGGAGTTGTAATTTATTCAATAGCAGTGGTAGGAGAACTTACTTTGTTTTCTCTACCTATCTCTTTATTTTTTTGAGTACCTGAATTCTTGAAAAGATATTCAATTACTAATTCTTTGTTTGGGTAGCTCCACCTTTAAGAAATGGTGTTCATTATTTTTTTCTTGTGCGCTTTAGGTATACCCTGAGGACTTGAGGCATGTATATGTCTTGTTAATTTACAATTATGGCACATAAAATTAGTATTTTCATAGTCCATATTTTGATCATGCTAAGATTGACCATATTTAAGAATAATTTTATCTGATAATCCTTTGCTCAAGTCAATCTCCACACATATACGAGCATATGTACACAAACTTGTTATGACTCTCTCTATATCTAGTTTGATGAAGGTACCCAAAGCATTACCTATCTCCTTGGATACATGCAAAAAATGCAAAACGTAAATTAGGGAGCCATACCCATACTGACATCTTTGACACTAATAATGTGTTTGGGTCAAAATCTGGGAACCACAGAGTGATAAATAAACCCTCAGTTCCCCAAAACTATGGGCCTTCTGAATAACACTTTTGGTAATCTTTGTCTTCTGTGAAGTGAACAATAAAGAACCCTTTAGATCATAGGAATATCTCACATTGGTCTATCCATGTTTCAAAAAACCATTGATATAATGCTTCCATTGTAGGCCAAAAATCGTTGAATTGGCATATGACTCTATTATTTAATAGAGCAAAGTGGTATTCATCCACTAATTTATTTATGACTTCCATAGAATGTATTTCCTCCACTTGTTCAACAATGTAGACATTAGAAACAAAGATGGGCTTCTTAGAATTCAAGTTGGTGGTAAATTTTTTAACCGCTTCCTTGAAATTTGTAGGGGTTTTGTTTGTTGTTGCTTTGGGGAACTCAACTTTAGATGAAGATGGAATTTCATTTCCCACTGCATCTCCTTTTAATCTCAACATCATTAAAAGTGTAGAGTTTTTTACTATATCATATTTCAACAGTAATTAATAGTCCTCAAGTTGTTTACCCTCAAATTGAAGACGTTGGCACATTGTTATAATCCATTCTAAGAGTTATATTTTGTGTTTTAGATCAGCCACGTAATCCAACAGATAAATATAGAGGCATATGGCTTTACCAATGATGGTGCAGATCATTATCTGATGCCCAGTGTTATTCTTTGCAGCTAGTTGATAGGGAATATTATATCTGATCATTGCAATATTATCTAAAGATTTAGTTGTAATAGTTGGAGTATTCCCCTCAATAGTATTCAAAAGTGGTATTCTTTGCAACTTAGAGGAGAATATTTTTCCCTTGTAGACTCCCTGATCCAATATTTGATAGAGGATTTTTGTTCAAACATTTTGACAAACACTTTGCATGCATATTTTTTTCCTTCTCTACCTAAAGTGCACAAGCCCATTGGAATCTACATATAAAGTAGCCTTCCCCAAAATGATGCCTAAACTTCTCAATCAGATTTCTTGTAGGGTCACTTAGTTGAAACGAGACACCCAAATTTACAAGTGCCATCACTCTATATAGATATAAAAGACAAAGGTATGAAGCAATGTCAAAGCCCCAACCATGGCCAATCACAAAGACCATGTTGTGGCTGAGGGCATTAAGCAGGCCGATCAAGTCCCCCACAAGATGAAATGCAGTGTAAAAATGAAAACTGTGAAGAGAATTGATGTCTCTGTATCCTCTCATGTTAGGAGCCATTGCGTGATAATCTGGCTTTGCTAGTGCTGCTATCTAACACTCCCACAAATACCAAAGTTTTGGATATCTATGTGTCAACAATACCACCGGACGTGAGCCATGTTCTACAATGTGCATGTAGATACCATTGGTAGGAACGATACCGTCGTTGCTTCCCTAGTCCCTAGATTTGTATCAATAATAACTTTTGTTTTTTACACAAGTGACTTGATAGCATTTGAAACTCCATGAAGCTCCCCTGTGGTCTAGTTGAACTTAGAATTGGTAAGGCCACCAGGATGTGACTTTAGATAACGCTCAAGCCATGCCTATGACTTGATCTCCTCCTCTGTTGGGGTATAATAAACAATCTCATCTCTCCACTTCTTTGGAATAATCTTTTTATTCCATCCTTTGGGAGAAGTGAGCTTAACAATAGGCTATTCAGTAGACGTGCCCTTTATGGGGATCGAAACCTAAATCTCTTCTTGCATAGGGCTCATCATGTTTATTTTCCACAACTTATTCATCGACTCTTTCATCATTAATGTTTGGAGCACTTCTAGTTAATTTATTAAGGTTATCATTATTAGAAGATTGAATTAGGGATTCTACCCATTTAGGTCTTTTAGATTGAACATAAAACTCAGGGGGCTCCTTAGACTCTAAGTTATCCAAAGCTAGATAAACTTCCTCAAGGGCATCCATTTCATCACAAAGAGAAACATGAGAGTTACGTTCATCAATAGAACACTGAGGAGAATTCACAAAGGGCTCACAAAAAGATTTTTTGAGAATAAGAATATTCTTATTCTCAATGATCTGATGTTTAGAAGGATCATACACTATTAAATTTTTTGGCTTACGTCCATAACCTATAAAAATGCAAGAATAAGAAGTAAGATTGAGCTTCTTTCTTTTAACTTTAGGAATAAAGATAGAAGTAGGACTACCAAAGATTCTGAGATGAGTCACACAAAGTTTTTTTTAGTCCATATTGTTAAAGGGGTAGAAAGATGCAAAGCTTTGGTAGGGACTCTATTTAAAATATCCACAACTGTATTCATGGATTTGACCTATAAAAATTTAAGAATATTTATAGATTACAACATTGTTCTAGCTATTTCTATGATAGTGTGGTTTTTTCTTTCAACAATACGATTTTGTTGAGGGGAATAAGGAGTTGTTAATTCCATTTGAATACCATAATTAATTAAAAAAATAATAAAACTTTTTACTAACATATTCACCACCATTATCAGTTCTTAATCTCTTAATAGAAAAATCAGATACATTTTCAATACTAACTTTAAATTCTTTAAATTTAGATAATACAACATATTTTTTTTTAATAAAAAAACCCAGATCATTATAGTGTAATCATCAATAAAAATAATAGAATACAAATAATGATTAAGAGATACATCTTCAATAAGTCTTACAACATTACTATGAATCAATTTTAAAGGATGTGAGAAATTTACATCATGATTCATGTGAAAAAAGTTAGTATGTTGCTTACTACGTAAGGAACTCTCACAAGTTTCATGATGAGAAGGGATAGAAGGAAGTTCAACAACAAGATTATTTACAAACATATCATCTCGAATTCTAAAATTAATGTCTTAATCTTTCATGCCATAATTGAGATGCATTCTTACTAAGTGATGAAAAAAATATGTAAAAAAAAGAGAAAAAAAATATAAACCATTCTTTTGAATACCTTTAATAATCAAAGAACCAAATTGATTTCTAATGGACCATCTTTAAGTAATGTTATAATGAAATTATCATTTATAAGTTGAGAACAAAATAAAAAATTATTTTTAAGCTTAGGTACATAGAAAATATCATTTATTGTAACATTCAAAAATATTATTTTTCTTTGATTAGTTTCTTCTAAAAAAGAATTAATTCCTAAGTAAAAATTTTCAGAGATACCTCTAGAATCACAAAAAATATTAGATAATCATATTATATGGTGCGATGCACTACTATCTAAGATCCACTCATTTTTATTTGAAATAAATAAAGCATTACATAAAGCAATAACATTTGAATCTTGATTGTTATTCTGATTAGGGTATTGATTTTTCTACTTATTTTCATTAAATTTTTTCTCTTTGTTATTTTTAAAAGTTTGATTGTTATGTCTATCTTTATTTTTATAACATGTTTCCCTCTTATGACCAAATTTACCACACAAATTATAGTTTCTATTAAACTTAGATTTATGATTCTTATTATCAGATTTCTTATCCCCGTATCTACTTTTAACAAAATTAGGGTTAGATTTATGATTTTTAGTGCTATCAAAACTATTATTTAATTTGAGAAGTGCTTGAGTGACATTTTTTTTAGAATCAAAATTTGTCATAACTTACTCTTTTTGAATTAGGAGAGTAGACAAGGTGGTAAGGTCAGGGATATCTTGCTCAATTTCATACTTAAAATTCAAAATTAATTTTTTTTTTAAAATTTTTTATGAATATTTAACTAAATGATAAAATAAATAAATTGATCCTTACAATTACATTCATCTAACTTAGTTTTAATGTTTTTAATTTTAGCAATAAAATTCATAACTTTTTCATCACCTTTCATAGGTGTAATTAGCAATTCAATAATTAACTTAATAATATTCAAGAGATAAGTACCCTCATGCATAGATTTAAGGAGTTTTCAAGCATCGTTAAAAGACACCTTATTATCAATGTAGAGAAAAATTTTATCTTTAACACTCCGCAAGATAATAGACATAGCTTCCTGTGATTTATGATAAAATACATTGGTAAGCTCAAGGGTCACATGTTGTCCAGAAGAAGATTTTTTAGTCTCAATGATAACATTTCACAACAGGCCATAAATTCAGCTTTAACATGATTTTTTTTATATATATTATAGTTATTTCTATTATGTATTTGATATTTATTTAAGGAAAAATGAGGTGAAGTCATAACTTCCTTTTAAACAAGATAGTAAACAAATGCTTAATTTTTTTTTAAAATATAAATTTTAACTAAATTTGACAGTAAAACAAATTTGAAAGTGTAAATACACAATGGTTGTTCAATTTAATGCTATATAAAGTAAGAAATTTATGAAAGATTGCGACAAAATAGAGTGTCGCAAGTGTTGCAAAAGTACATTAAAAAAATAATTTAAAAAATTAACCTTTTTTCAATGAATTTTTGAACTATTTTTTTAAAAAAAAGTGAATTTCACATGCAACTATACGTAATTACATAATTTAGATGCCAAACAATGCAAAAAATTAAATTAAAATTACACTAATCTAAGTGTCGAAAGAGTTACACTCAAAACGACCACTTAAACACTATTATAAAAAAATGTAAAAAATTATAATAAAAAGATTCAAAATAAATAATGGATCACTGCAGTACATCCATAATGTTCCAAAACCTAGAGATCAACTGATTACACGACTATATTTGTCAAAAAAATATTCGCTACATCAAAAGTTGAAGAACTAGATGACATGTCAGGTGTTTAACATGTGAGAAAAGTTGGCACATGAACTAAAAAAAAACATCCTTAGTTGTAATATATAGCAAAAAGATAGACCACCAACTCTTCTAAGAAGCTTCTCAAAACAATACATACACTAATCTATACTTAGACCTTTTTAATTTTTATTTTATTTTATTTTTTAAATACAAATAATAATTAATACATGCATGTAAAAAAGAACAATAAATAAAAAATTAATAATTTTAAATTTTTGATAAAAAGTAGGTTTTAAAGAAAGGTGGGACCCACCCACTTTTGTATGGAATATTTGAATTAAAAAAATAATTATTTTTAAAATATTTTAAAAAATTTTAATACTTACTTGTGTATGCTTCCAGCGATGAATATGATGCCTTCATAGATGAAGAAGTGCTCCCAGAAACTTACACAGGTCATCAAAAAACTTAAAAACTATTTTAATTTTCTGGATTTTTTCTGGTAAAGAAGGAATTAAAAAAAAAAGAATTTTGACCAGGTAATCAATGTTTTAAATTTTCTTGGGTTGATTATGGTGCCCCTGTGACTGAGGAAGATTTCAATGCTTAAAAAAAATCCGAGTTATTTTAAGAGGGTCCAAAGATGTTTAAAATTCTTCTGAAGTGTTTTGAATGAGAGATAGACCTCCAAAGTTTTAAAAAAAAAAAAAATCTCCCTCTTTGCTGTTACATGGTTGAAAAAAAATTAAAAATATATATTTTTAATTAAATGTAAATCAACTGGTCTTCGTAATTGATAATAGCTTACTCCACCAATTATATTCCCTCAAGCTCGATTACCACGTTAAATTCATTGAAGGAATGCATTATGCATATACAAGATCTAGAATATAATTGATAAGCAAAACATATAATGAAAAAATCAACACAAGACACATGAGTTACCGTGGGAAAACCTCAAAGAAGTAAAAAATCCATTAATGTGATATTTACTAATATGAGAAACCAATCCAACCCAATACAATTCCTCTTGATCTCACTTCCTTTATATGATTTCAAAAAACCTTGTTCACTTGAAATCATATCAATATCGAATTAATTTACAATAGGGGTAAAACCCTATTTATAAAATTTACGAGGGGAGGTGACCATTGTGAAATAACGGATCTATCCATCCTAAAATCATATTTAATAAAATTTGGTAAGATTTAAATAATTATAATATTATTTATTTAACTAAGGTTTTTATCTCGGGTTAATAAATAATATATTATTCATTATTTAATTAACATCAAGGTGAGCTAAAGGTTAATGAAACACCACTTAGCCATTAAATGTTCAAACAAACGTGGAAAAAGAAAATGACTTACTTGCCTATGGAAGAAATGGACTCTGAGTTTTCTTACAAAAGCTCCAATGAGAAACAAAAAATATCGTTTGATAAAATAATCAGACATTATAATCAAAGACAAATTACACTCCATTGCATATGATAATCCAAAGAATGATAATAAATGGAAAACATTATCTTATTGGAGGGATTAAGTTAGCACTTCTAGAGTTATCACAACCACAATGTTGCTCCCTTATGCTACTTACTTCAACATTAGTTGCAACATTCAACATTGGTGTTCCTACAATCATATAACCTTGTGAAAACCCATTTTAAATTTTCAGAAATTAAAAGGAACAAGGTCAACGAGTTTTGAAGAAGAAATCTGACATATTAAGTATATTTTGATTAATGAGATGAGCTTTATAGGTCAAACGCTACTTCAAAACATATATTTTTGATTATGCCAAACATTTCTAGAAAATGTTGATATATGCTTTTGGTAGAAGTTCTATGATTTTCATTGTCAATTTGGGATAGTTTCATTTGGTAATGGATAAACCTATATATGAATTCACAACACAAACAAAGTTATTATGGAAAAACTTCAAAACAATTTTTACCTTAGATAAGGTTTTTAAACAAGGTCAAATTGAAAAACAATGGTTTCGACAACTTTTAAAAAATATAAGGGATGCCCATCCAATCATCCAATATTGGTAGTTGTTGACAACTATAACTGATGCTTCACTTGAAATAATTGAACACAAGGAATTTAAATAACATATGCATTTATTACCAACAAATGATAATGTCCATTAACATAATTAGAGAAAAGTGTATGCCATTGAATCGACGTATTGCACAAAGTATTGTAACTATAGGATGAAAGAATAATGTTTTGGGATTGGATGATGAACAATTGGAAGTTGAATTGTTGATTTCTAATGGTGTAAGGGTGATGATCACTACAAACTTATGGACAAGAGAAAGTCTTGCCAATGGTGCACTTGGATATGTTCGAAACATTGTCTACAAACCAAGAGTGATACTCTCTGAATCACCTACATATGTAATGGTTCAAGTTGATAACTACATCAATATTACTTTTATTGATATAACTCCAACAACAAATCTAATCACCCCTATAGAAAGGGGTAGTGCATGTCGATTGTCTTTGAAACTGGCATGTGGATTGACAATTCAAAAATCATAGGGCATGACACTTAACAAAGAAACAATTGGTATAAGACTGATAGAAAGACAATGTTTGACCTTTGTTTCTATATCATGTGTCAGGGATTACATGGATTCAGGATCTTACCTCCTTCACATATGACCATTTTGAGAGATTGAAGAGTGGAAAATAAGTAGAGAAAATAAAGGAGGAAGAACAAGGATTTTAATAGTTAGAAGAACAAGTGTATACACAGGAAAAGATTCTGTAAGATTCTTTTTACTAAAATATATCATATATACACATTTATGTTTAATTAATATAGTGTTATTATCTATTTCCCATTTAAATATTACAATAAATGAAATGAAAATAAATGTTAAAAATGAGTTTAGTTCTATGGTATATTTCAATATAAATAGAGCTCATTATATAAATGTGTAATCATAATTTGAAACTAAACTTTTTAATCTTTTCAAACTATAATTTATAAATAATTATTTGCCTCTTTGAACAACACATCAAAATAAATTTATTTTTGGTCTTTGCAAAATCTTTTCAAGGGTGCTCTTGCAGAATGCTAGTTCAGTGCATCGCAAATCTAATGATTGAGTCTAATCCTTCATAGAAATTACTAATTAAAAATTTCTTTCATACGAGAAATGTTCTAATTCATTATTTGGGGTGTGAATAATTTTATTCTTCCAGGACTTATGAGATAGACAGATATAATACGAACAAACATAATACCTTAGATTTTAATAAGCTCAACAAACCAGATTGTGGGAATTTATGAAGTTTTGTTTATTATGGATTTTTTTAAAATATTTTGATAGGCATAATTTATAATGATAGGAATGGTTGGTCTTAAATTTGACGTCTATTTAATCACCATATAATTATTTCAATCATAAATTTGATTATTGATTGGAAGCTTTATCTTTTTATTTATAGAAGTTGATTGAAAAAACGTATTATTTTAGGCACATGATGAAGTTTGGAGTCCTTTGATATAGTAAATGTTAAGGGTCTCAAGGAGGAAATGCCTTAAATCAACAACCATATAAATTTCACAACAAAAGAATGCAATAAAATGCAACAACACATTTAGTTTTTTTAATCATATTTCAACAATTGGAAATACAACTTGCATAACCAAAAAAAAATAACATAATAATTTCAAATGAAATACGTTACAATATATCCTTAGATATCTTGTTGCTAACTCACTCTCTTTGGAAGTATCATTATCTCTCAAATTACTCACTATATTCTATATCCTTAAGCTAGCTGACTAGTTGGACCAAGCATAGGGGCATGCTTATGTAGGCACAAGATCTATAAAATTACAATAATGTTCATCAACCTACTACCTTATGTGATCTAGGAATTTGACTCAAGAGATGATGGTTAGTATGGTGTTAGTTCCAAAATGAAAATAAAATGAAATAAACACATTAATAACATAACATCTCTAGGCCTAGACACTAGGGAGAGCTTAGTTAACAAAGACAAATGATAAACACAACTAAAAGCAAGGAATGAAAACACAAGAATTCCTTCACCTTCCTTAGATGCTCCAAATGTATTTGTAGTGGTGGCTTATTTGACTTGTGCTCATGAAGTCCTTGGCAATGGAAGTTTGACAACCTCCATCTCTCCTTGGCACCTTAGGCTTGTGGCTTGGCTTGGCTTGGGATCAATTTGGTATTAGAACACTATTTGCCTGAAGCTTTTGGAACTAATTTGGCATTATAGATTCGCATAAAAAAAATCTTGAAAGATATTTGAGCATAATAAAATTTCACCAATATAGCTTAGAAATGTTGTTGTGAGGCCTCTTATTTATAGATTTTTGGATTTGATCAAAATCAATCTCAACCATCCATCTCAAAATTGAGATGTGTGGTTGAGGATTAATTCAATTTTTAAAATTAAGTTTGTAATTATCCTCATCATGGCATTGGAAGAAGGGTAAATTAAGAGGCATGGAGGGCATCATGGAAGACATTGATGAGGCATACGAGGCATGAATCCTGATATTTATGGTATTTATGGCCTAGATATGTCTTCCCAAGAAATGAGATCAATTGATGATGCAGATATTTCATATTCATTTCTAAAAATAAATATTCAACAAGTTTCCATGGATTTATTAATTATGCATTGATTTGGGTTAATTAGCTCTTAAGCATGATTAAACACTTTGTGCAAAAATTACCCAAATTGATCAGAATGCCTTGTTATTGATCCTAAATTTGTCTGGATTGAAATTAGAAGACAATGTCATATGTGTTGGATGTGTATTCCCATTTAGGATGTTGCCAATAAAAAATAATAAAGGCATGTGTCTTGTGCAAAATATTTGATAGGAAAGAGCAATCCAAAGCATGCAAGTGCAAATTTGATTGACTCAGAATAAACTGATCAAAGTTAGCTAGCCTATAAATTTCATTGCTCCATTTAGGTATACCTTGGCTAAAATTGGCATTTAAATATGTCAATTTCACATATTTTAGCATGTTTTAGTGTTTTTAAGATAAATTATGCATTTTGGATGGAAATTGGCCAAAAGCTTGACTAGAGGTTATCGATGGCCAGTTTTAGGTGTCTATAGTTTACCCCTATTTGGGAAGATGTTACAAACCGTAGGCAAAGTAATGTCTTCTCAAAGAATGAGAAATGACCTATATGTCAAAAAAGGAGATGATGATGGTTGAAGAACAAAGCTCCAAATATTTTTTGGGAAGCCTATGATGATGCCCCCTCAAGGGAGTGGCCATCACATTTGTTGATGGATGGTCCCTCAAAAAGAAACAAGAAAAAATGTGAAATTAACCCATGGTTGAGATTAATCCAAATGAGAAAATGCTTACATGCATTGATGTAAAAAGGATATTGATTTGCCCAAAGGTGGTTATAATCAAGAATAAAAGTCAAAATAATGATTTGCCCATAGGTGGTTATAATCATTAAGCAAACCTAGATTGTATAAAACTAATGGTGCCCCAATTAAGGATGATTAACAAGCATAACTCAAGGATATAACCCATAATATAGATTAAATATGATTGAATGCAAAATGATGAAAGAGATTTAAAGAAAAATGAGATTGATCAATAGAATAATTCAATTGTACCTATCAATGAGGAGATGCTCGTCCTGATTAACAATGATACAACTAGAATGGTCAAATGAGCTATATTGATCAAGGGTGGGATGAAAGGATTTGCCAAGGTGCCAAGGAGAAAATTTTGTAGCTCCATTGATTGTAGACATTTATGAAGCTAATTTTTATTGTAGCATGTGATAGTAGGCTTCATGATAGAACACCATGAAGACTTGATTAAAATATGAGTAAGGACTAACTCTCGATCCAATAAACATGTGAAAATAATGCACCAACGATAAAAGCTATGATGATAATGTTGACGTATAAATATAGATGGACTCAAGAATAATGTGCTCGAGGAATCACCCAATAAACGTATATAGACTGAGTCAAGGCAACAGTGTTAAAAGCAAACAAACATGTAAACAAATAAACAAACAAACAAATAGAAAAACAAACAAACAACCTAAAATAAATAAATAAAAAGCCTGAAAATAAAAGTAAAAGAAAGCATCTTAACAATGACAATGCCCTAGTAAGGCGGATCAAGGATAACTGACTAGGCTTAGAGAGGATAAATATTTTTGAATTTTTGAAATGTTATGAATATTTTTGGCATTTTAAGGTATCTTAACTCATTAGATAATGACAAGATACCTACTTGTGAAATGGCATAAGCGTTTGGCTAAGGTTGCTCACAAAATGATGAGAGCGTATGCTCACAAAATAATGAGAGTGTATGGAAAGGGGGACTGAGGTGACCTCAACATGAATTGAGCATGACCTACATAGTCCTGAAATGACCTCAAGCCATAGTAATTCTATCCACACAAAAGGTATGGAAAAACTAATTAGGTCCCAACAAGTTCTCAAATCCAGTAAATGGTCAGTCAAATAAAAACAATGAAGGCAAGGTGATGCGATAATGCATGATAAACAAGTGCTATCCTTAGTTTGCCCATGGGAGGTTATAACTAAGATACAATGGCATAGGTCAATGATACTAATTTTTCCATAGGTGGTTATAATTAGTAGCAAGACTAGTGAGACACTGATTTACCCATAATCGGTTATAATGAAGCTCACATAAACAAACTTGAAAAAATGAAAGATATCTTGCCAGATCAACTATCACACAACTTTCACAGATTGTCACTATAAACATGTATTTGAATTGATTATTTAAACTTGATTGGAATCCCCCCACAAAAGGTGTGGGAAGAACCAAATGAACCAAGATCAAAACATGATTGGGTAGGATGACTAAAAATAGGCTTTGGTCTAAATAGGAATGGAATGATAGGATGATATGACATTTTCTAAGGATAATGATGGTCTAAATATATTGAATAACATGGTAAGAGGGTTTCCCCTAAGTGGTGGGGTGAATGGCAAGATCTGTGATAATGATAAATAGGCATATGTAACAACGACAATGGCATGGCAATGTGAAATGATATGGTACATGTTTTTGTCTTGGATGTGGTTTTTGATTTTGTTATTCTTACTGATGGGGAGATGCACATCCTAATCAATAAATGATATAAATATAATACTTGATTATGTTAATTGCTATCCTACACCTTGTCTGAATAACTATTTTATCAAGAATGGCCTACAAATTTGGTTGTCGAGAATGCTTTTGTGTTCTTCCTTGGTAATTGATTTTGATTCTTTCAAGCATCGAGACAAGGTATATTTATAGCCTCTACAAAGGAAAGTGTGGTTGTAGATGGTAAACAAGGACAAATAATGGATGGTAGGTTTGATTGCGAAATGGAGTGGCAAAGGATAATGGAATATATAATGGTGAGGAAACAAATGAAGATCAAGACTATCAGTCACATGTAATGTTACTAATGCCAGATTTGACATAATTTTAGTTGTGGCAGGGTCGAAGACTTATTCTCTAGATAGGACCCCCAAATTTTGTTGTTGTTTGATCTTGAGAATAACTACCATTTGATTAGGCTGTAGATTGGAAGTTATTTTGATTTTATCTTTGATTTTGTTTTCATCAAGTAGTGAAGAACTTTTGTGCTTAGCTATTAGTGCCTCAATGAGGTTTTCACCAATAAAGTTGTCTTGATTGTCTAGTAGTGCCTCTGAGAAGGTCTCATTAATGAAAATTGGATTTTAATTTTGATTTTTTTCAGCACTTCTAAAAAAGTATCACTAGAAGATGTTGAGTTTTGACTTTGATTGTCCCCCAACGCCTTTAAAAAGGTTTCACTAGGAGAGTGTTCTTCTACTACATGAATGTGGTCTTGGCCTCTTTGCTCTTTTTCAACTTCTATGTCACCATAGATGTAGTTCAATAAAGTGTGATTCTGTCGATCCTGATCAACACTTATGGGAGATGCAGTGCCAATAATATGGCTATCTTGGTTGATGGTAATGGCTTGTGAAATAATAATGGAATGGGGAGAGGCTGTACAATCCTCGTAGAAGATACTAGGAGAACTTGTGTCGATGTTGAAGTACTCATCCTCAAAAACCATAAAAGGATCATAAATGTATTCAAACTAATCTATGAGGCATGCGTAACCAATGTTGTAACAGTCATGAACATACTCTTCTTCTGAATCTGATTCTAACTCAAGGGGCTTTGAATCTGATGTTGATTTTGATTTTGATTCTGATGCTAAATCTGATGTTGATTCAAGAATAGAACCTGACTCTAACTTTGATTCTTCATCTGATGGGTACTTTTTTATAATAATGTCTTGTTGAATGCTTGGTTTTGGACAAGTAACAACTTATGATGGCATAATGGACTCCACAAAAACTAGTTTATCTAAGTGAGACTCCTCTAGGATGGGGAAAAGGTCAAATAATAACTCTTCAAAGAATGGTTTGTCAATAGGAGGATCTTAAAAAATAGGTATATGGTAAGGTAATGATTTACCCAAAGGTAGTTATAACCATTAAGAAGTTACTCAGTAAAGACTGGCTCATTAGAGTAAGACTCCTCGATAACTGGTATAGGATGAATAGGCAATTTATCACAAGTTAACTTCTCACAAGTGGTTGGTTTAATAGAAACATCTTGGATTGGTTAGTTCTCTTGGCCTTGGTTTCCAATGAGTTAGAAAATATCTGTTCTAAACATAGCTTGGTCTTCAAAAGATTGGATCGATTGAGGTTTTGTTGGGATTGGTATTGGAGGAAGAATGGCCTATGGTTGGATAATTGTAGGGCATTGAGGAGCATAATTGCTTGCATGAGCCAAAGGACAAAGTCCTAAGATGGTGATGATAGGGTGTTGTGGGGCTTGATTTCTCACACAAGCCAAATAACTAGGTCTTGGAATGATGAAGGGGCGTTGTAGAGCTTTATTGCTTACACAAACCAAAGGATGAGGTCCTGGTATAGAAATAGTTGAGTGTTGTGGGGCTTGGTTGCTCGCACAAACTAAAGGATGAGGTCGTGGTATAGAAATGGTTGGGTGTTGTAGAGTTGGAATAGAAATGGTATGATATGGTGGAGCCTAATTACTTGCATAAGCCAAACCATTCAAGTCTTTCTCATAAACCATATCATCCCAGTTGTGAGTTGGCTCATAAACTAGTTCTTGACTGTGTTCCATGTACTAATTATTGAAAAGAGGGTATGGATTCATATCCCAAACAACATTATCTATAGTTGGGTCTTCAAAGTCTTCCTCATAAGCCTCTTCATGCTAATCAAGGTCTTGATTTGGATGTTGTGGATTTTGACTATGTTCCCCATATGGAGTATTGTAGGGAGACTAATAAAACTCCTTAGAAAATATTTCTCTATAGGGGTTCCTAGTGGGATTTTGTGTAGCTATTCTATCATAAGTTGGATTGTACGTGAATGCATCATAAGTGTAGCGAGACATATCCACATAAATGATTAAATATATGAAATAAAAAGGCTTTGAGTTTTATAAACTCTAAAAAACTGTTTAAAGAAAAAATGGTTCAAACTTGGTCCAACTTGGTCAAAGGGGTGGAGTTGTATCTCTAATGTGGTTTGAAAGGGGAATTATATCTCTAAAATGATTTGTGCTAAGACTTGGAATAAAATAGTCTAACGTCAAATGCCTAATTTCAAATGTCATACACACAAAAGGTCAAGCGTCTAAATAAAAATTGGCATGTCAATAGGTCTAGGTCAAAGTGTTCCAAAGAAGGTCTAAACTAGGAAAGAGAAAAGTTAAATTGCTAGGTCTTTTGTCCAAACGTAGAGTAAAAATCTAGGCTCAAAAAAATATGCATGATGTGATTTGATTTAATCTAATAAGTTTGGAAATAATTTTGACATAACCCTGACACATAGAATCAAACATAAACATGATCAGTTGGCATAAGGCATAAGACTAGGCATTAAACAAAAAAACCATCAATTTTTTTTAATTTTGGATAAATGATTAACCAAAGTTATAAAATACAAAAGAGAAATATCTATGTATTATCCCCATGAATTGAATCCTAAATAGAAATCAATCAATGCTTGGATCCAAACTTAACAAGGCTAATTGAAAACTCAACATTGAATACTAGGATTTGACTAAATAAGCTAGACAAAAATGGACAGCATGAGTATACAAGACAAAGTTCTAAATGGTATACACAAAGTGGTTTGAAACAAAGGGTTTTTGATACAATGGTGAACAAGTTTTGAAACAAATTGAGCAGCCTAATGGTGTAAGCATACTTGAATGATATGGTCAATGTTATGTTTCAAAAGACTTAAAAGGATAAAAATGTTTTGACATGATTTGGGCAACATAACACTACCCTTCACAACTTAAAGGCATTATTTTGACATGGTTTAAGAACAAAAAACCAAGTTTTAGTCTCAAAGCATACCAAAAGAAAATGACCAAAATACACTAAGTATAATCGTCCAAATCCTAGCAAGGGTATGACAGAGTGGGGTTTAATAAACTAGTAAGGTTTCAATCATTCTAGGGGAATGAATTGCATAATGACTTTCACATCAAATTATTTAAAAGACAAGCACAAAAATTGGGTGACCGCGGCATTGACTAGTTATAAAAAGGTCTAATCTTTTTTATAACCACTACATCCTGTTGTTCACTCAGTGTAGTGTGATGTTCAAATGTAGATATGGTCCATGTGTAACTCCAAAGGAGCCAAATGAAGTCAATGCCAAGAGATGAAACCCTAGGTCAAAGCTTCCCTAAAGAACTTGCGGGAGGTGATGAAGTCCCCCTCACAAGCCAAGATGCATAAATAAATAAATCATGAAAGTAGAAAATTTTTAGGATCATTTTCAAGGTCACCTAAACTTTGACGAGTTTTTGAGGAGTACTTTAGACGACATTATTTCTAAGCCTTGGACTAGGCTATTTGAAATAGGAATGGTGCTTCTGATTCTAAGGGTTCCCTATAGGGGACAAATGGAAGGTCATACACATAACATTCCTCTTTTTTCTAAACAAAATCTAACTAAACAACTATTGCAAGCAAGAATTGACAAGTGTGTTCAATTTTAAAACCCAAATGAAATGTTTGGTGGTGTTCATTTGACCCCTTGGTCTTAGTTGTAAACTTTGAATTTTTTTTACCAAAAACATTTAAATCTTTTGTTAAACACCCAAAACAAGGTTTCTAATCATTTTTTAAGCATGAAAAGGTAATTTAAACAAGTTTTGAGAAAATTTTAAACTTTGTCCTACAAAAAAATTGTTAGCATGTCCTTTAACTTTGAATCCCTTTTTAGCTTGAAACAATAAACTTTGGAAAAAAAGGTCTTGGGTCTATGTTTTTGGAAAAATATAGTGACCAACGTCGATTACAACTAATCAAGATCTAATCGATGATGGTTTTGCTGACCGATGTCGGTTAAGTTAGGTAACTGATGTCAGTATTTTTGTCGACGTCAATTACTATGTAAAACCTATGGTAACCAAAAACAATAAAATAAAGTTAGAAGATCAATTTAAAAGAGTTTTACAGGCTCAAATAAATATTTTAGAGTTGTAAAAGGATATCTTTCAGCTGTGGGATGCGTCTTGTCTCATCAGACATGTCATTATGTGATCTAGGAATTTGACTCAAGAGAGGATGGTTCGTATGGTGTTAGTTCTAAAATGAATACAAAATTAAACAAACACACTAATAGCATAGCATCTCTAGGCCTAGACACTAGGGAGAGCTTAGTTAACAAAGATAAATGACAAACACAACTAAAAAGAAAGGAATGGAAACACAAGAATTCCTTCACCTTCCTTAGATGCTCCAAATATATTTGTAGTGGTGGCTTGTTTGGCTTGTGCTCATGAAGTCCTTGGAAGTGGAAGATTGACAACCTCCATCTCTCCTTGGCACCTTTGGCTTGTGGCTTTGCTTGTCTTGGGATCAATTTGGCATTATAACACTATTTGTTTGAAGCTTTTAGAACCAATTTGGCATTATAACTTTGCATAAAAAAAATCTTAAAAGAAATTTGAGCATAATAACTTTGCACCAAAATAGCTTAGAAATGATGTTGTGAGGCCTCATATTTATAGATTTTTGGATTTGAACAGAATCAATCTCAACCATCCATCTGAAGATTGAGATGAGTGGTTGAGGATTAATTGAATTTTTGGAATTAAGTTTGTAATTATCTTCATGGCATTGGAAGAAGGGGCAATTAAGAGTCATGGAGGGCATCATGGAAGGCATTGATGAGGCATGGAAGGCATGAATCTTGATATTTGTGGTATTTATGGCCTAGGGATGTCTTCCCAAGAAATGAGGTCACTTGATGATGCAAATATTCTATATTTATTTCCAAAAACAAGTATTCAACAAGTTTTCATGGATTTATTAATTATGCCTTGATTTGGGTTAATTAGCTCTTAAACATGATTAAGCACTTTGTGCTCAAATTACCCAAATTGATTAGAGTGCCTTGTTATTGGTCCTAAATTTGACTAGATTGGAATTAAAAGGCGATGTCAGATGGGCAGGATGCATATTCCCATTTAGGGTTTTGCCAACAATAAATAACAAAGTCATGTGTCTTTTGCAAAAGATTTGATAGGGAAGAGCAATCTAGAACATGCGAGTGCAAATTTGGCATTTTGACTTGGAATGAAATGATCAAAGTTAGCAAACCCATAAATTGCATTGCCCCATTTAGGGATACTTTGGCCAAAATCGGCACTTGAATATGTTAGTTTCACATTTTTTAGCATGTTTTATTGTGTTTAAGTCAAATTGTGCATTTTGGGTGGAAATTGGCCAAAAGCTTGATTAATGGTTATCAATAGCCAATTTTAGGTGTCTACACCTTCATTAAATATTTGTGACACATTGTTGCATGACACAAATATTAAATTTTCATTATAATTCCAATGCACCTTAACACATCACAACTTAAGATATCACTAAGAAACACATCATAAAGTGACATATTATGAATCTATAACCACCTTCGACAATTCAAGAATTAAATACAAATGGTTAAGAACTAAAAATAATCTTTATCCATAACACCTCACAAGAACAAATGTGCCCAAAATAAGTTGCACACAAGATCAACTACATAAAGGTTGCAACTTTTTGATCAAGTCACATTACTTTGCAAGCAAAGGAAGCACAAAAAACTTCTTTCATAACGTTACTCATATTTATATATTTGTGTTGAACCAAGTAACGAACTTCAAAACATACTTGCATAAAGCTTCCCCAACAACTACAAACAAGGACTAGAACTACACTCACCATCAAAGTTTCACAAAAGAGCAAACAATAAATGTTCGCACAAATGCTGCATAAAATATTATAAAGGAAAGACACAAGTATAAATGTAACACAAAAAAACATAATTAAACTTACGTAAAGTGCTTATGACTAAGTGTTTTTGATTGATGTAGGATTACAAGTGAACTCGAATGCTTCTACATCACTTTTTTCCATGAAAATATTTTTTTGAGCCAAACACAATGGTGTTGTTAATTTGAGGCCGTATGGCACCAGTCAGAAAAAATTTTACATGAAAAAATATGGAATCATTAATCAATGTGATATTTGACAAATCTAAGAAAGGCCCCTTGAAATGATTTCTTGAATATATATATATATATATATATATATATATATATATATATATATATATATATATATATTGTGTTTGTTATGTTAAAACTTTAATAATAGAAAACACTTTCAATTAAAGAAGCATTAAAAATTTATGTTAATAATACACAACAATTTAAATATGAAAATTTGTTCAATATTCCTACTTTTCACAAGCACAAATGTAATATAAAAATGTGGTTCTAAGATTTTGGAGGTAGTGAAATTCAACATATTATAAACATGTAAGAATAATTATATGACTCTATTTGATCATTTTGTGCAAATAAGAAACTCGTTTCAAGAGATTAAAGCCAAACCAGTGAGGAAACTTTGATAATATTAACCTTACAAACAAAAGTAATTTTAGAATAAGATTGTTTTACTTAATAATTATGTTGATAGGCAATTTTTTTTACAATGAAAAAAATCCACCAGGTGGTATAGGCATAGTCAGAAATGTATGGTATTGACTTTTATCATAAATTTATTTTGTTTATTTTATTTTTAGATGGCTAAGGAATGAGTATGAGCCATTTATTGAATATTGTGCCCAAGGCTTACTTTGTCATAGTTGGATGAATAGTGGGTCAACCATGTTTTGCTGGTTTATAGGCCATTTTTTAATCTTCAGTTTCTACCCAAAAAAATGGTGCATTGATTTTGTATCATCAGCTTAAAATTCTAGTTAATATTACCATTCACCTTATCATTGTCATGGTGCACTAGGGGAAAGATTTCAGTAGTGGTACACCTACCAATGGTGAAACAGGGTTTTTGTTTGAAGGTGCTCCATTGATGGAACATTTAGTGTGTATAAATATTAAAGTGTACCACTAGTGGTGCATGCAATACCTAATACTTGTTCAACATTTGCTTTTTACAATTAAAAGTAACTAATCACATCTTGACAAGTAAGACTCGAGTATTTATAATCTAATGCATAATTAATGGTACTCTAAAGGTTAAGTTTTGGTCATAGGTTTAAAAAATACATTTTATGACTGCTCGTGATAAAATCAGTTATATCATAAAATTTACAATGAGCTAAACCTTGAAACCTTAGTTATAAGTATTTAAGACGTATATTAAAATGGGTAAGTTTTAAAAAATCTACTGTGACATTATGGCACCTTAATTCACTATCCAAAGTTAGGGTGCACCACAACTGGGACCTTTTCCTTAGGGCAAAGAAGAATACACCATTTTATTTTCTGCTTGCTTTCATTTTTGAGGAAAGGGCATCATGTGTTTACAAAAGAACTTATTAGATTGCAATAAACTTGTTTAAGACGTGGGGTTCACATAACTGTTGGCTATGATGGATGATTAGGTCAAGCATAAAGGTCAATAATATTGTTGATTATGAATGAGATGGATGGGAAAAGATTGTTTCTTGTACAGTTTTACGAATCCAAAGATTGACATTGTATTATCATACTAGTTTAAGGAATAATTGTTAAACTATATAGTAAGATTATGATATTTTGTCATGCCATGCCTTTTAAGGGAATTAATGGGTATATGTAGTATAATGGGGGACAAAACGGGGTTTAAAGTGACATTTTTATTCTTCTAAAATTGATAGTAACTAAATTTTGAGAGAATTTTAAAGACTTGGAAAAATAATTTGATAATAATTTAAGAATATGAATTGTGGCATTCTAATTGTACTTTATATATATATATAGAAGAGAAAAGTATGTAAAATTAATATATTTTTGACAATGAAGGTATTTTTTGTAAAAACATAAGGTGACTGCATGTGTACAGACATTTTTTTGAGGGAACGAATGAATTTTCAAATAAAATTTCATATATGGATAGAGGAAATGTCAAAGATTGTTGAGAATATTTTTCTCTCTTTAATTTTTTAATAGATATGTATTTTAAATAATTTTACAAGTCAAAACAACTGGAAAATTGAAACTACAAGTGTACAAACACAACTTTTTTATCTTAGCTTCATGAAAATCAATATCTTTTCAAAACACAGTCAATCATGTATAGATTGTTAAGATATAAGTTTTATAAAATTTATATAAATGGTCAAAAAGTAATAAAAGTATTTTTAATGATATATGTATAGAACATAATAAGGTATGTTGTATAAAAATTAAGTAATAATTAAAAATCATAGATTAACATTAAAAAAATATATACATTAAAAAATTATGTTCTCCCCTCTCCAAACCCATTTATATATTTTTTAAATAATGAAATTTGCCTGATTAGATATGTTCACAAAGACAGAAAACCACATAAATTTCTTAAAAGTCATTTTGGCTAATCCATGATAGGTTTTAAGATAAGCTTGGACCCCCAAGCCTAAATTCAAACTAGTTTTGCATGGAAACTAAAAGAATCAAAGAAGTCTTTCAAAGAGCATATGCCTTTTGAAACATCATTTTTAGAGGCAATGTTAAAAGTTTGAAAATTTTGAAAAAAAGGGCATACACCCTTTACTAAAATTAATACACCCTATGCAATACAAATGGCATACACCTTTTGGTTTTGAATGTTTTTTGTGTTTGATATTGTTTATTTGTGTTTGTGATGTTGATTATATATTTAGTGAAATAAATTTAATAATTATAAAAGATTAGGGCCACTATGCATCTTTTGAAATTAATTCTAGAGCTCTAAGAGTTACCATTTAGCTAAATAGTTTTTCAAAATTCATTCTGGTCAATACTTAGTTTTCAAAATTTCAGGATTGAAAATCAATTAAAAGATTAGAGTTATTAAACACTAAGCTTATTTATGGATGTCACTAGTCAAGTTATAAATATGGAGCCATTTATATAAATAGGGGCTCACGTATGGATTGGTCGAGATATACATAGGGCCCATGCTAACATGGATGCATTATCTATGTAATATGATGGGATAGAGCATATACAAATGCATCAACCTATCAAGACTGATACGTCCAACACTTGGTGAAAATATAACTTTGAATTCACTCTTCATTTAACTTTTAGCTACTTGGATTTTGGGGCATCTATCATCTATTAAAGAAAAGGCAAAGGAAGAGGTGGGTTATGGGCTGAACCTCTCAATCACATTTTGACCCTAATGTTAGTGTAGACCCAAAGATCTGATTTCACTAATGAATATGTGGGAGAGAGATAGATAAAATTAAGGCACCATAGTATACCCATCCTTTGATATAGAGATAGAGTGAGTACCACCTTATAATTTTGGTTCCATGAATGTTCATTTCACCAAAGAATAAAAATAACCTAGATAATGAGATCATTCAGACCAAATTTTTATTCCCTCATTAGTGAACCTAAACATGCATAGGTGTTAATCTAGATAGGCATGTCTGACATACATGATACTACATATGATAACATAATCAATGGCCCACACATAATATTATTATTTCCTAGCTACCCTATTAAATGGTATGTCATACACCAATTTTACCATTCACTCACTGACCATTCATTTACTAACCCATAATGTTAATACACTTCCATGACCCTCATTTCTAGAATAATCTATCTCTCTCTTTGTGTAGGTAGGTTGAGCAATGCCCATATAGTAAAGCGCATGACCTTAAATCAATAAATGACCTCTCTTACTTATCTATATATACTTAGTGAACCATCAATTTACTTTTGGATATCTCAAATTGACTAGGAAATGACATCGTTAATGGACCAATGATTTGACCTTTGAAATCTACCTTTCATTCCCATACATATAATATAAGGATACCTTGCCTAGAATTCTATTACCATATCATATTCACGGTTTAGGTTATAATGTTAACACCATTTTATGGGGTGATATTCCCATCTCATAACCATGTTATTCTAGGTGGTGTCATTCTCATTTCATAATCATGTTATTTATGGTGGGTTCCAAGCAAAAGGCTTGAAGGTGGATTCAAGTTGAATTTATCAGTAATTTGTGGGATTTTCAATCAATGGGTCTAACCATACACATAAATGATTGGCTTGTAGCATATATACTGTAACATACATGTAGTTGTGATACAATCACTCATATATGACGTCTACCACATACCTATTGCTACATGTAGGTATGCAGTCACCCATACATGACATCTACATGTAGTCATGATACAATCACTCATACTAAACATGAATGAAGTTAATTACCCTATTACACTCCATTCAGAACAAAAGGAATAGAAAAACCATTCAAGAGTCATCCTAAGAAGATACAATTCAATCTAAAACAAATGTCATATGGATCAATCCTCATTATCCATAATCACAGCCTCATCATCCCTACACTCCTTCATCGACCCTCATTACCCCTCATCATCATTAATCACTCTCTTATCGATCATAATAATCCCTCATCATCCATAATCACTCCCTCATTAGCCCTCATTGTCCCTCATCATCCTTAATCACTCCCTTCTCAGCCCTCATCAGCCCTCATGATCCTTCATGATCCTTAATCACTCCCTCATCAACAATCATTGTCCCTAATCACACCCTCATTGAACCTCATCTCCCTACTCACTCCCTCATAATCACTACTCACTTCCTCATTAAACCCACCATCCCTTATCATCCCTGACCACTCCCTCATCATTTATCATCATCCCTAGTCACACCCTCATTGGCCCTCATTATCCATCATCATCCCTAATCATTGCCTCATTGACCCTCATTAACCCTCATCATCCCTAATCAATCACTCATCCTCCTTAGTCATTTTTTCATCATCCCTAATCACTCCCTCTGTTAAGGTGTGGAGCCTAAAAGCTTCACCAAGGAGCAGATTGCAGAGTTGCAGCAGTTACATAGTCATCGGCGTCAGTTAAGAGCAATCGACGTCGGTCAGGTGCAGTTCAAGAGACGCCGACGTCGGTAGGGATCGGCCGACGTCGATCACAGGCAAGCAGGTAGGAACCAACATCAGTTACCTGTGCATCCAGAAACCTATTTTTGAGGACAGAACTGAGTGTTTGCATGATGGGATTAAGTCATAGTCTTAAGTCTGCGTCTCTATTATTAGTAAGACTATTTTAGAGCCCTTGTTTAAGTGGCATAACTGTTGGTTGTAAATGCATGCTCAAGTTTCCTAATTCTATATGTAGGATTAGATCTTCTTAGCTCATTGGTAGTGTAATGTTGAAGAATAGTACATAATTGAATCATTCCAGGTTGTTGGAGTTGATTGTACTTGAGAGAGAGAGCTCTTGAGGGAAAGAGATCTAGAGAGAGATTTATACATCTGAGAGAGGTGTGGAAGAAAGAAGTTTCTTCAATTGTATTCCTTCTGTAAAGAGTTTAATACAAGTTTTCAAGGTGGTTTTTTGTATCTCTTATTTTTGCTATTATCTGATTCTAGTTACTTATCATTCTGATTTAATTCCGTGTTTATTGCTTTCATAAGTGTAATCAAATTGTTGGTTGATCTCCAACAAGTGGTATCAGAGCCTTGGTTGTAAGTTCAGAGCTTGATACCAACAAGTGGTATTAGAGCTCAAGTTTACTAACAGGTGGTTCAGATCTGTGTAGTGTGTATTGATTACAGGTTACTCACAGGGGTTTCTGTAGGGATTTTTGTTTGAGTGGGAGAAGCAATGGCAGAAGAAAGTAAACTAAGAATGGAGAAGTTTAATGGCAAAAATTATCAACATTGGAGAATGCAGATAGAGGATTATCTGTATTAGAAAGATCTATACTTACCGTTAGGTGGGATTGCAAAGAAGCCCACAAACATGGATGATGAAGAATGGAAAGTTCTTGATAGAAAGGCTCTGGGGTCTATAAGACTGAGTCTGGCATCTACTGTGATATCTAATTTATCATAGGCAAAGTCTACGGTAGAGTTAATGAATACTTTAGCAAATTTGTATGAAAAACCCTCAGCTTCTAATAAGGTATATCTTATGAAGCAGTTATTGTTAGGGAAGTCCAAGAACAAACACACCTGTTCTGATTCCTCTTGTTGGATCTTGCTCCTCAGAAAGAGCAGAATATGATTACCAAATATAAGCAATTAAATATATAGAAATAACCAGAAGCACAAGTAACTAGAATTCACCAATAGCACAGAATATGAGAGACAATACACTATCTTGTATTAACACTTTACAGAAAAGAATACAACAAAGAGCCGCCACACTCTTTCACCTTACAGAGGTTTGCCACACCTCAAGTGTACAGTAATTCTTCTCACACACACTCTCCTACACAAAAAATAGTCCCAACAACCAACTCACACACAAAATTGGTGTTCACCTCACCAACCAGTCAGTAATAACCCTACCGGTACACCAAGCACTCTATAGCACTTCAAGCTGATCTCCCATGAACCTACAACCTGCAATTCAATAGACCATACTCACATGTAGATCTCCAATGAGCTTGCAACAACCTGCAACTCAAATGATCTTACAATGATAGAAGGAGCTTACATGCCTTCCTCTCTATCTCATACTTATACAATACATGCCAATGGGTCTATAAATAGATCCCTAAATTAAACAATAACTTAGACTCTTAATTTAGACAATTATCTTCGCAGCTCAAGACTCTAACTGGTCTTAACATGCAAACTCTTCGTTCACTTAACTAACTGTCCGTGCAACGAGCAGTTCTAAAACACAGAGGCGACCGACGTCGGTCCCTGCTTGCCTGGTTCTGCCGACGTCGACTGACTTCCTGCCGTCACTGGTGGCCTTCTACACTGGTCACGACTGACGTCAGTCCTGCTGCCAATGCTGGTGCTCCTGGATCTCAGCAACCATCTTGTTCCTTCAATTTGCAAAGGGTTGAAGCTTTTAGCTCCACAACCTAACAATCTCCCACTTGGAGATAAAATGCTGCAACCTGTACCTGTACCTGTACTCAGTCTAGTTTGTTCCCTTGGCTCCGTATTCCTCCTCAAGATCACTCTTGAAGACCAACCACTACAAAAAACCTGTAGTGCAAAACCTATCACCCAAATCACCTGCCATATCCGCATCTACAACCATGTAGAAAATAACTTGACCCTGCATAGCATGTGCACCTGCTGCTGGTCCCATTGAACTGCCCTTTAGTACTTCACTCTCGAATTGACTCCTAACTTGTGACAACTCCCACTACTTGGAAAAACTCAGGTTTAGTACACATGTACTCAAACTCATTATGTGAATCAAGACACCTGTTCTGTGAACTGTCTAACCATCAACGTGCTAACCGGTCTCACACAATCATCCTAAAACAAAGTCAACACATGACCTTCCATGTCTCTAGAACACACTCATGCCAAAGAATCTTGCTGCTCCCAGATTCTCCATGACACACCCCTAAACTCGCTTTACCTTTAGTTCAGCAATACCTGTATATGTAACCCTACAACAAGAACATCATACAAAAATATGATAGTGTAGCTAATACTATCCAACCTGGTAGAGAGAAACACAATGATCAAACCTCCATTGCCCTGTAGCTTATACAAGATCAAATACCCTGATCTTCCATCTCACGTATCCATTTCCACTCTTCTTTATCCTAAACATCCATTCGTCTCTCAGTGCTTACTTCCAGCTAGCAACCCTACCCAAAACACCTGTTTGGTTCTCCTCTAAAGAATCACATCCTCATCCATGCCAAGCTCCCACTATTTCTTGGATCTACCTATTTTGCTTCTTCAATAACTTCCTGGTCCTATGCCATAAGTGAGCAACAAGTAGTGTAAAGAAGGGAAATGACAAATTTAAGAACTTACTTACGCCTTCGATCCTCCATATGGGCGCTTGAGACTCCATGACAGCTTGCTGTCCACCCAAAATTTGTCTCAGTGACCGATGCCGGTCACATCTCAGTCTGTAGCCGACCAATGTCGGTTCCCTGCGACTGCCTCCTTGCCGACATCATTTTCCCCTGGCCGACGTCGATCGTTATCTATCCTAAGTCACCGACGTCGGGCTGCACATAGCCGACGTCGGTCCCTGTATGGATGCCGACGCTGGTTTTCCTGTCGACGTCAGTCTCTATGTTTTTCTAGTGAGACTTGACTTTTTCCTGCGAGCTCCTTTTGGATCAAACCCTTGTCCAAATCACCCTTGCTCTGCTCAAAATTCCTCTGCATCTTGTGCTGAACTCTTTCCGTCACCTTCTCCTTGAAAACCAAGGCTTTCCTATTCTTGTCACTAACATCGAATTCCTTAAGAAACTTCACCTTCTTCTTCTGCATACAAAAATCACGATCCATGCCTTCCAAATCTTAAAGCATACCCTTTGACTCAAGAACATGCATCTCTTTCTTATCTATGTGACCAAGCCTATTAAGCCACATCTCTGAATCTACAGCTGAAGTAGATAACCCAGAAAGAGAATCAGTAATACAAGTAGATAGATAAAGTGTACCTACTTTCTTACCTCTAGCTACAACAAGTGTACCCTTGGTAACCTTCCAAGAGTCTGTTGTGAGAGTTACTGTGCAACCCTCATCACCCAAACTTCTAACAAAAATTAAATTTTGCTCCAGAACTGGGACATGCATGACCTCCTTTAACACCCATGTGTTACCTGTCTGCAGTTTTAGTATCACTTTCCCTTTGCCAACAATCTGACAAGGCCTACCATCCCCTACACAAATTTCTCCAAAGTCTCCCTGGACATACTCATGAAAAAATTCCCTATGTGGGGATGCATGAAAAGAGGCACCAGAATCTAAAACCCAAGATTCTACTTTATCCAAAGAACATACCAGAGCATCCTGTGCAAGGTAATCCGCAACATCTGCTTCTTCTTCATGTCCTTCATGCTGATCTCCACCCGATCTGCAATCTCTCTTTAAGTGCCCTTTCTTTCCACATTTCCAGCAGGTTATTCTGTCATACCTGGACTTGGATCTCCTGCCTATCTTCGACCTTGATCTCCCATGCTCTATCCTCTCTCTTTGCCTTCCTCTACCTTCAACACTCAAAGCATCTCCAGATGATTCACCTATGCTTTTCCTGCGTATCTCTTCATTCAAGATCAGACTCACAACATCATCCACTTTTAAGACTTTTGAAGCAGACACAGTATTAGAAACTGCCATTACCAAACCTTCCCAACTTTCAGGTAATGAACACAAGATTAAGAGAGCTCTAATTTTATCATCAAATACAATATTGACTGAACTTAACTGGTTTACCGAACCATGGAAATCACTAAGATGGCTATGAACAGATTCACCTTCCAGCATTTGCAAATTAAATAAACGCTTCATAAGAAATACCTTATTCAAAGCTGAGGGTTTTTCATATAAATTTGCCAAAGATTCCATCAACTTCACCGTTGTCTTACACTGTGATAAGCTGAAAATCACAGATGATGCAAGACTCAATCTAATAGATCCCAGAGCCTTCCGATCAAGAACCTCCCATTCTTCATCTTTCATATTCTGGGGTTTGCTACCAACCCCACCCAACGGTAAGTATAAATCTTTCTGATACAGATAATCCTCAATCTACATCCTCCATAATTGGTAGTTCTTGCCATTAAACTTTTCCATTCGTAGCATACTGTCTTCTGTCATTGCTCAACTCCCACTCAAACAGAAACCCTGTGAGTACCCTGTAATCAAAACACACTACCCAGATCTAAACCAATCTGTTAGTATCTCAACTAAAAGCTCTGATACCAATTGTTAGGGAAGTCCAAGAACAAACACACCTGTTCTAATTCTTCTTGTTCGATCTTGCTCCTCAAAAAGAGCAGAATATGATTACCAAATATAAGCAATTAAATATGTAGAAATAACCAGAAGCACAAGTAACTAGAATTCACCAATAGCACAAAATATGAGAGACAATACACTATCTTGTATTAACACTTTACAAAAAAGAATACAACAAAAAGCCGCCACACTCTTTCACCTTACAGAGGTTTGCCACACCTCAAGTGTACAGTAATTCTTCTCACACACACTCTCCTACACAAAAAATAGTCCCAACAACCAACTCACACACAGAATTGGTGTTCACCTCACCAACCAGTCATTAATAACCCTGCCGGTACACCAAGCACTCTATAGCACTTCAAGCTGATCTCCCATGAACTTGCAACCTGCAATTCAACAGACCATACTCACATGTAGATCTCCAATGAGCTTGCAACAACCTGCAACTCAAATGATCTTACAATGATAGAAGGAGCTTACATGCCTTCCTCTCTATCTCATACTTATACAATACATGCCAATGGGTCTATAAATAGATCCCTAAATTAAATAATAACTTAGACTCTTAATTTAGATAATTATCCTTGCAGCTCAAGACTCTAACTGGTCTTAACATGCAAACTCTTCGTTCACTTAACTAACTGTCCGTGCAACGAGCAGTTTTGGAACACACAGGCGACCGACGTCAGTCCCTGCTTGTCTGGTTCTGTCGACGTCAGCCGACTTTCTGCCGTCACTGGTGGCCTTCTACACTGGTCACGACTGACGTCGGTCCTGCTGCCGACGCCGGTGCTCCTGGATCTCAGCAACTATCTTGTTCCTTATGTTTGCAAAGGGTTGAAGCTTTTAGCTCCACAACCTAACAATTATTTAATTTGCATATGAATGAAGGTGGATATGTGTCTACTCATCTGAATGATTTCCATGGAATTGTAAATCAATTAAGTTTAGTCAATATAGTGTTTGATGATGAAATTAAAGCTCTTTTAATATTATGTTCTTTGCCTGAAAGCTGGCATAGCTTGGTAATGGTAGTTAGTAATACTGCATCTGCATCAAATATTTTAAAAGTAGAGGATGTTGTTAGTGTTATCTTGAATGAGGAAATTCACAGAAAAAACACAAAGGAAACATCAGGAAATACTTTAAATTTTGATAGCAGGGGAAGGCAAAATGAGAAGAGCAAGAGGAGATCAAGGTCTATGTCTAAGGTGAGAGGTAGATCCAAATCTAGAAATGGCAGGAAGCCATAATGCTAGAATTGTGAAAAAGATGGGGCACATAAGCAGAGATTGCTGGTCAAAGCCTAAGGAGGACAATCATCACGAAGGAAAGGAAGAAGCAAAGGTTGCAGGTATTGCATAAGATGCTTTAATATTCTCTTTGCATAATAATATAGAATCTTGGGTGTTAGATTCTGGTGCATCTTTTCATGCTACCCCTAATAAAGAATATTTTAGTGACTATATCCATGGAGATTTTGGAATAGTTTTAGGGGATGATGAGCCTTGTAAAATTATTGGCAAAGGTAAAGTGCAGCTGATAATGCAGAATGGCAACACATGGGTGTTGAGAGATGTTATGCATGTTCCTAGCTTGAAGAGGAATTTGATTTCTACAAAAAAGTTAGGGGATGAGGGTTGTACAGTAACTCTCACAGCTGAATCTTGGAAGGTGACCAAGGGTGCACTTGTAATGGCCAGAGGTAAGAGAGTAGGGACTCTCTATTTGTGTAATTGTGTTACTAACAATTCTCCTTCTGTATTATCTACTTCAGATGTGGATGCAAAATTGTGGCACTTAAGGCTTGGCCACATGAGTGAGAAGGGAATGTCAATTCTTAAGTCCAAAGGTATGCTTTCAGATTTAAAAAGCATAGATCTAGATTTTTGTGAGCACTGTGTTTTTGGGAAACAGAAGAGAGTGAGTTTTCTCAAGACTGGGTCAACAAAGAAGAAGCATAAGTTGCAACTTGTTCACACAGACGTGGGGGGACCGGCTCAAGTTGCTTCTATTGGGGGATCACAGTACTTTGTTTCGTTCGTAGATGATGCTACAAGAAAGGTATGGATCTATTGTATTAAGAAGAAATCTGATGTATTTGAGACTTTTAAGATTTGGAAAGCTATGGTTGAGAATGAAATAGGCAGAAGATTGAAGTGCCTGAGATCTGACAATGGTGGTGAGTTTTGCAGTTATAAGTTCAATTGGTATTGCTATATGCATGGAATCCGTAGGCAAAAGATGGTTCCAAGGACACCTCAGCAGAATGGAGTTGCTGAAAGGATGAATAGAATAATTATGGAGCGTGCAAGATGTATGAGATTACATGCTGGTTTGCCCTTAGAGTTTTGGGCAGAAGTTGTTAAAACTGTAGTGTACCTGATTAATAGAGGACCCTCTATAGCTCTAGATGGTGGAATTCTAGAAGAGGCATGGACAGGTAAAAAGGTAGATCTCTCATTCCTCAAAGTTTTTGGTTGTGAAGCCTTTGTGCACATTGATAAGGAAAATTGAAAGAAGCTGGATGCTAAGTCTATGAGGTGCACATTTATTGGCTATGGCTCAGATGATTTTAGTTTCAGATTTTAGAATCTAGGAACTAACAAGATAATTAGGAGCTGTGATGTTTTCAATGAAAAAGTGATGTATAGTGATCAGTTGAAGAAGCTGAATCAATCTGGGCAGAGCAATAGTGAATTGGATGAGGTGACGGTCCAAAATGAGCTCGCAAGAAGAAGAATTAATCACTTGTAGGAAAACACAGAGACTGACGTCGGCCAGGTAGGAATTGGCATCGACAGGATAGAGACCGACGTCGGCCAAGCAAGAATCGACGTCGGCAGGACAGGAATCGACGTCGGTCAGGAAGAATCAACGTCGGCCAATTGCAGGCCTGGAGGTGACTGAGGTCGATCACTATCAGAGAATTTGGGTGGACAACGTGTTGTGGATGAGTCTCAGACGCCCATCAGGAGGTCAGAAAGGGTAAGTAAGCCTCCAATTCGATATTCCCTTTCATTATTCTATTTATTGCTAACTGATGGTGGAGAACCAGAGAGTTTTAAAGAAGCAATACAGGTAGAGTCTAAGAATCAGTGGGAGCGTGGCATGGTTGAGGAAATGGAGTCCTTAAGAGAGAACCAAACATGGGATTTGGTTGAGTTGCCAGCAGGTAATAAGACACTGAAGAACAAATGGACCTACAGATTGAAGGAAGGTGAGAACGGACAGATGAGATATAAGGTCAGATTGGTAGTGAAAGGATTTGCACAAAAGCTAGGTATTGATTTTGGTGAGATTTTTTCTCCTGTTGTTAAAATGACTTCTATACAGACTGTACTGTCTTTAGTTGCTATTGAGGATTTGCATCTTGAGCAACTTGATGTTAAGACAGTGTTTTTTCATGGAGATTTGGATGAAAAAATATATATGGAACAGTCAGAAGGATTTAAGGTCAAAGGTAAGGAGAAGTTAGTGTGCAGATTGAAGAAAAGCTTGTATGGCCTCAAGCAAACTCCTAGACAGTGGTATTTGAGATTTGACAGGTTTATGACTGAGCATGGCTATAGTAGGTGTCAATCTGACCATTGTGTGTATTTCAAGAGATTGGATAATGGTAGATATATTATTCTATTATTGTATGTAGATGATATGCTAGTTGCAGGATCACACATGCAGGATATCTCTGAGCTTAAGGTGAAATTAGCTCAAACATTTGCCATGAAGGATTTGGGAGCAGCAAAGAAAATCCTTGGCATGAGCATTAAGAGAGACAGGAAAAATCACAGGTTGATTTTGTCTTAAGAGAATTATGTGAACAAGGTGTTGAAACGGTTCAATATGTAGGATGCAAAACCGGTAAGCACACCTTTGGCTAGACATGTTAAGTTGAGTAAAGAACAATGTCCTAATTCACATGATGAGGTAGAGTACATGAGTAGAGTTCCATATTCTTTCGCAGTAGAGAGTTTGATGTATGCAATGGTGTGTACTAAACTAGATATTGCCCAAACAGTGGGAGTTGTAAGTAAGTATATGGCCAATCCAGGGAAAGAACACTGAAAAGAAGTTCAGTGGATCCTTAGATATCTTAGAGGAACCAACAGTAGGCATTTGTGCTATGGAGGTTCAGATACTTCTCTACATGGTTATGTAGATTCAGATATGGCAGGTGATTTGGATGGCAGAAAGAGCACCACAAGATATGTTTTCACTGTTGGTGGAACGACAGTTAGTTGGATATCAAAGTTGCAAAAGGTTATTGCCTTGTCAACTACAGAAGCAGAGTATATTGCAGTCACAGAGGCTAGCAAAGAGATGATATGGATGACACGGTTCATGGAAGAGTTAGGAAAGGAGCAAGAGAGTTGCAGATTGTATAGTGACAGTCAGAGTGCAATTCATTTGGCTAAGAATTCAGCCTTTCACTCAAGAACAAAGCACATACAGCTAAGGTACCACTTCATATGACAGGTATTGGAAGATGGTGGGTTGAAGTTAGAGAAGATCCATACAGATAATTTTTTAATGGATATAATAACCAAGCTGATTACTAAGGAGAAGTTGAATCTTCATTCAACTTTTGTTGGTCTTCATGATTGAGTTGAAGATGGAGGAGCTAGAAGATATTGTTGTATAGGTACTGGTGCATCTGTTTATCTCCAAGTGAGAGATTGTTAAGGTGTGGAGCCTAAAAGCTTCACCAATGAGTGGATTGTAGAGTTGAAACAGTTACACAGTCACTGGCGTCGGTCAGGAGTGACCGACGTCAGTCAGGTGCAGTTCAGGAGACGCCAGCGTCGGCAGGGATCGGTCGACATCGGTCACAGGCAAGGAAGCAGGAATCGACGTCAATTACTTGTGCGTCTAGACACCTATTTTTTGAGGATAGAACTGAGTGTTTGCATGATGGGATTAAGTCATAGTCTTAAGTCTGCATCTCTATTATTAGTAAGACTGTTTTAGAGCCCTTGTTTAAGTGGCATAAACTGTTGGTTGTAAATGCATTCCTCAAGTTTCCTAATTCTATATGTAGGATTAGATCTTAGCTCATTGGTTAGTGTTAATGTTGAAGAATAGTACAAAATTGAATCATTTCAGGTTGTTGGAGTTGATTGTACTTGAGAGAGAGAGCTCTTGAGGGAAAGAGATCTAGAGAGAGATCTGTACAATCTGAAGAGAGGTGTGGAAGAAAGAAGTTTCTTCAATTGTATTCCTTCTGTAAAGAGTTTAATACAAGTTTTTAGGGTGGTTTCTTGTATCTCTTGTTCTTTGCTATTATCTAATTCTAGTTACTTATCATTCTGATTTAATTCCGCGTTTATTGCTTTCATAAGTGTAATCAAATTGTTGGTTGATCCCCAACACCCTCCTCATCCCTTTTTGCCCTTAATCACTCCATCATTAGACCTCATCATCCCTAATCACTCCCTCATCAACCCTCATGTCAAGGATTGAACCCACCTATATCGAGTCAAGGATTGATCCCACCTACTAGTATTCAAACTATTTTTCATCATCCCTAGTCACTCATTCATCATACCTAATCACTCCCTCATCATCCCTCATCATCCCTAGTCATTCTTTCATTATCCCTCATTATCCCTCATCATCCCTAATAATTCCCTCCTCATCCCTCATATTCCATAATCATTCTCTCTTTGGCCCTCATCATCCCTAATCACTCCCCTCATAATTTATCATCATCCCTAGTCACTTCCTCATCATCCCCCATAATCTCTAATCACTCCATCATCCCTCATCATCCCTAATCACTCCCTTATCAATTCTCATTTTCCCTCATCATCCCTCATCACTCCCTCATCATCTCTCATCATCCCTAGTCAGTCCCTCATTTGTCCTTATTATCCCTCATCATATTTAGTCACTTCCTCATCAACCTTCAACATCACTCATCATCTCTAGTCACACCATCATCCCACATCATCCCTAATCACTCCCTCATCAACCCTCTTCACTATCTCATCAACCCTAATTATCCTTAGTCACTCACTCATCATACCTAATCACTCCCTCCTATCCCTTATCATCCTTCATTTCCCCTCATCATCTCTAATCACTCCCTTATCATCCCTAATCACTCCCTCATCATTCCTCATAATCCCTAATTAGTCCTTCCTCATCCCTAATTACTCCTTCATTGGCCCTCATCATCCCTCATTATCCTTAATTGTCCCTCATCATCCTTAATCACTCCCTCCTTATCCTTAATTACTCCCTTTAATACCTTGATGGTGGGTGAAATGGTTTCCCACTTATGCTTGATTGGATTTTATTCCAATTTTAAATTTTACTCACTCAAAACTCAAATAAGGCTAAAATAAACTCTTCTTTAACTCATCCTCTTTCACTCAAATAAGGAACTCTTCTCTCAAAAAATATGTTTCACTCATGGCTCTAAACAAATCTCACTCGATGAATAAACAACTCCTCTTTCACTCGAGTAAGGATCAAAACAACTCTTCTTATATCTTATTTGTAGTCATCTGGATTTGTGGTAATTCATTATATTACCATTTCTTTGGTAGATATGTGGTAGTTAGATTGTATTTATTTATAAATCCTTTGTTTATATATATTTTAGTTATGTATTTGTGTCCATAACATTGTGTGAGTATAAGAGCCATGAGGCTTTCCCTCATAAGATAGATTGAATGACAAAAAATGGACACACTTTAATACATATCAAAGTTTGATCCAAAAACTAGAGTTAATGATTCTTACATACTAAACAATCCACCCATATGTACAGTAAGGAATCCTTAGCACTACCATATACATCGATAGGGACCACACAATTATAATGATGGATGCATGTGATTCAAAAACCATGAGTGACTACTTGTGCTGAGATAAATGAAGTGCACTTCTTTTCCTCTCTATTGTGTCAAATCAATTCTATCATTTTAGATTTGGAAATTATTATGTTCGTGATTCCCATTATCATTGGCCAAAATATCTATCATGATCCTAAATATTTTCCATTATCTCTATCATGATCGTGATCCCACTATCACTACCACTGGCCAAAATCTTTATCAGGTTTGAGCAAATCAAGAATTATTCTTAAATGCAAATTTATCTAGGTGATCTAAGGTTTGGTTCACTTGGGGTGTCGCTCCACGCTTAGGTTGATGTACATGACCCATCCCAAACACTCTATTGAAGTTTATCCTAGTGTGATTGAGGAATATATCCATGTAGAATGAAGTCTCAAGTCGACCAAAAAATGATGTCATAGTCATATGAACAAATAATTTTACTATGCATCAACATGTTTGTGTCATTGATCAAGGCATTAATCACAATCGAGCACACAAATGTATATAGTTGGTTTCATTCCAATGCTCTCCAATATTTAGTTAAATACTTGTGGTTTATGGTATCAATTTCAAATTCTTCTACTAGGAAGATATCACTCTACTACTTAACAACTTAACAAACCACGTGTCTTAGATCAATCACTATATGATTATTAAATATTTTTAATATCCAAATAAAATTATGCCATTTGGTTTTGTTACAGTCTTAAGGATGCTTAATCCTCATAATTTGATTTCAATTAAGCACTATTTAGCTACCTAAAAAGGACAATATCTATGATATCATACATGTAAGTCATTATATGACTATCAAAAAAAATATAACCTTAGTGCTAGCATATAATCAAATATAAAAGTATATCAAGAAAATTAACATAATCCTACTAGTATAAAATCAAGTAAGTTTCAACGAATGGTCTCAAGACTTCATAAAATCCCTAGGAATATGATTTCATGAAGAAGTCCCACCCAATCAATAGAATTTAAAGATGATATTGGGTTCAAACTAGTGCATTAGATGACTATCACACTACATGGTACAAAAATGTCATAGGAATAAGGTATAGTATATCTAACATAGTCTAACATCTAAGGATGGTACCCACTATACGTAAGAATGGTTTTTAGGCATTAGACATAATGATAAGGACATAATGCATTATAGGGGGAATTATGATTTCACCATGACAAGAGAGTCGTATGTGAAATGATTCTTAATATTATTTGTTACTTTTAAACCTTATTAAGCTAAGGTGCTAAAAAAATATACTAGCCATTATCCTAGTAATAGGTGGCATTTAGAGGCTCCCTTGTGCATACGAGCCCTAATGTGATTTAAAAATTATAGGAAATTATACTTGAATATATTGATTTTTTTTGAATTCTCAAATTCCCCATTTATTTAAAGATGAAATAAATTTTAAATGTGATTACAATAAATAATATGATTGTATAATGATATTATAATACTACCTTTTTATTAGTAACTTTTGATCATGAATAACTAATAGGCCTGCAAGAGCTTTGGGAGCTTCTTAGACACAAAACAATTAATCCTAAGTTACAAACCCATAATCTTGATAATGAAGTGGTGATACGTTGAAGAGATAGTTGTAGGTCTAATTATTTTTAGTAATTTGTTATTTTAAAAGACTCCAATCAGTTTGGTTAAGAATAGTTTTATTATTAAAGCTTAACTTCATTCTATCAAAATGTACAATTCAAAGCAAACATCGCTTCTTTCCTAGATTACTCATATGACATACTTGAAGGGTGACTACATATTTAGATCCTTGGGGATATAAACATGTATCCATCCTCTAGAATTTTTGATGAGATTTCATACATTGAACTCATTCCTATCAAGAGTATGTTCTGTGAGACCCTTCTTGGATTATTTTCTAAAGGAAGTGAAATTGTTCTTTAATTTAGAGTGCCAAGTAGGCAAGCTGAGGTAGTTTTTTTGACTTTATGGACTTACTCAATCTAGCTCACAAATCAAATGTTATCAAAAGTGATCAAACCGAGGAAAACATATCTTAGGGGTTATAAACTAAAAAGGAACAAAAGAAAACATGGGAAATAAGGTATGATGATGGAGGATTAGGGATGATGTGGGATGATGAGGGTCGATGAGGGAGTGATTAGGGATGATGAGGGATAATGAGGGATGATAAGGGAGTGATTAGGGATGATGAGGGACAATAAGGGTCAATGAGAGAGTGGTTAACGATGATGATGGCTAATAAGAGAGTGATTAGGGAAAATGAGGGATGATGAGGGAGTGACTAGGGATGATGAAGGTTAATGAGGGAGTTATTATGGAGGATGAGGGAGTGATTATGGATGATGATAGATGCTAAGGGACAATGATGGAGTGATTATAGATTATGAGGGTTGATGAGAAAATGATTAGGGATAATGAGGGCCAATTAGGGATGATGAGGGCCAATTAGGGATGATGAGGGTGTAATTAGGGATGATGAAGGAGTGACTAGGGATGATGAGAAATAATGAGGGTTGATGGAGTGACTAGGGATGATGAGGGCCAATGAGGGAGTGGTTAGGGATGATGAGAGATGAAGAGGTATGACAATGGAGTGATTATGGATGATGAAAAAGTGACTAGGGCTGACTAGGGACAATGATGGAGTGATTAGAGATGATGAGGGATAATGAGGGCTGACTAGGGACAATGGAGGACAATGAAGGTTGATGAGGGTGTGACTAGGGACTATGAAGGATGATGAGGGATAATGATCGATAATGATGGAGTGACTATGGATGATGAGGGTTGATCAAGGAGTGATTAAGGATGATGAGGGATAATGAAGGATGATGAGGAGTGACTAAGGATGATGAGGATTGATGACCTTATGATTAGGGATGATGAGGGTTGATAAAAGAGTGATTAGGACTAATAAGGGATGCTGAGGAAGTGATTAGGGATAATGAGAGATGATGAGGGCCAATGAGGGAGTGATGGTGGATATATAAGGAACACATCATGTAAGAACAAAGTGTTGAGTCCTCAAAGTACATTTTTGAGTATATAACAAAGTGTTTCCAGATGGAGGGCATTTTAGATTTCATTATCTACAAGTACCTTATTCACTTTATGCTTGGTAGTGGTAAAGGATATAGTGATATGAGTGACTATGATATAAACCTAATAAAATATGGTTTGAAATTACTCCCCTCCAACATAAATAGTAATGGTAGTGGTAGTATATCTTATGTGAGTTTGGAATTTTATAGGATGACTTTGTTCTATGTGAGTCTAAAATAAAGTGGTCATGTGATGAATGTGTGAGATTGGAATTAAATCATGCATGGATTGACCCATATATTTTATCGTGACCTAACGTACACACCCCAGTTTATGAAATTAAATGGGGACCCACTATGACTTGAATAATTTTTATTTAGGGTCCTCTAAGCCTCAGACATCCATGACTCTAGTTTTAATTCATAAGAGTCTAAAGTTATCCTTGAAGTCTACATTTACATAAAGTTTAAATTATGAAAATAAAATCTTGAAAGATTATTTTAATTTATCTCAAACCTTGGGTTTTCATACTTTTCATGTTTTCTTTGGACTAAAACCACTAATATCCTTCATTGTAGTTTCCTATGTTTTGTTTACTCGCATGACTATTGAAAAAAACTATCAAAGTTATTCCTATCAATGACTTGCCTTTATTCATCAAAGATAATGACAAGTGGCATATTTACGTTGTCCAAAACCTATATCCCTTACCAAAAGTTCTTAAGTATTCAAATATCTCAAGTTCTAATAGCTAGACATGTGTCATTACCACGTTCCATGGAGCCTTTCATGCTTCAAAGAAAATTCTAAATGATCAAAGTATATGAGCCCCAAGAGCACACCATACGATACTTTTTCATATGTGGAACCCTAGAATCTTTGAAAGAAAAGTTAATCATCTAATGGTTCTGAGTTCCCATAGTCCCGAAGGCATGATATGTGGCAAATTTTTGTTAATCTAGAACTATGAAAGGATTACACAAGTTTAATGGTCTCGATGTCCCATGGTCTCATACCTCAAGCTTATGAGCTCCTAAAAGATGATAAATGGCATAATTCTATTGGTATAGAGATTTAATGAACAAGTATTCACTCAATGGTTTAATGGTCTCATGGTTTTGAGTCTCTGTGCCTTTGAGGCCCTGAGATCATGCCATGTGTTAACATCCCATTACATAAAACATTTACATAGACATACATAGTTCAAAAGGCTCAAATTCCTAAGCCTTTGGGTTCCCACAATCCTGAGGTTTCTCCACATGGCATAGTTACATCAACTCATGGCCCCAAAACATATAAAATTAAGATGTAAATCTAAAGGCTCAAGTGAGTGAGAATTAGACAAGTGTGACAATCTGGGGAATGTAGGATCAAAGTACACAAAAATTATTTTGACAAAAAGGGTAAAGAAGTGGGAAAGAAAGAATTTGACAACTATCTAAAACTAGATGATTAGATACATAAAATTAACAAGTAGCTTCCATTTGGCAAGAAAGTGAACCCCCAAAGCTAATTGGCAAGTTCAAATTAAAATAGGACAAAACTAAAGGTCATTACCCACATTAAAGTCAAATGAATTAGGCATTCATGGCATAAAATTTAGATGATATATGTAAAATCTAAATGAAATGAAAGTCACTTCACCATTAATATTCTAGTAAACATTGTGATTTCAAGCTCTCCTATGATTACAATCCCTATTTTTCCAACAAACTTGTATAAAATTTTCATACAGTCAGTAGGTGAATTAAACAACTCAAGATTATTGAAATGGCTTCCTATTCAAAGCAATTATGCATTCAATTTCTTTATTCCTACTCTTATGTAAGAGATTTGAATACATGGATACAGTGTTTGACAAAAGTGTTCTCAAGTTCAAATTCCTACACTACTCGACACTCTGGAATGCAGTGGACTCAGTGGTTCCTTATTTTTCATAGAGTTAATTGTCTAAGGATGCAAATTAATTCATTGATGACCTACTACCTATCAAATCTAAAGTACTTCATCAAGTAGATGAAAAACCTAAGGTAATGCCCTATATCTGTATGTTCTAGATTTGTTTTTTAATGGAAATTGTACTAGATATTGCTTGCACATTAGGAAAGGAAAGAATGTAATTGCTTACATCTCTGGAAGGGCATTCAAAAGTCATCTTAGATTGCCATTGCTTGAGATTGCATATAATCAAGTATCAGCTAATGCATGGCTCAAACACAACATAGTGGAAGGAAAAATCAAATAATGGATACTAAGAGGCCAAATATTAAATCCCAAGGGATCCCTCTCATCCAATGGGATTATAAAATTTAGACCAGAGATTAGGATATCCATGGATCTCCTAAATAGACTATATGGATTATTTAGTATCACTTATGTGCAAGTAGAATGTTTCATACTACTGTACATTCTATTGATCTCTAAGAAGATTGTTGCCCTAGGGGAAGTTATCTATGTTAGGCTAAATCTCAAATGTATCAAGTCAAATAAAGGATGACAGATGGAAATTTTTATATGATGTCTTACTTATTAGATGTATTCTTGGGCACAATCCATAGGGTAAATGGAGAATTATGGAAAACATCAACCGAATATGTTGATAAAAAAATATGTGAGGAGGTCCATACTTCTAGATAACAAATTGATATCGATAATTTTGAGTGAAGGAGTGAAGTGTGTGGACAATATTTGAAACTAGTTTTTTCCTGCCTGGTTGGGCCCCCTGAGTGCGACAAGCGGGACCACGGATCCAATGGAGGTCACTATAGGTAGCATTACCTCTGGGGATCTGTCCAAGAATCTATTAGGGGATAGTCCATCCAATGGATGAAAGAAGGCACTCATAGGTGAAAGGACGTGTCCATTGAAAGGCATGTTGAGCCTCCCTGTTCTCTTAGAGGGTAGGGCGTTGAGTATCTCAGATGATCTGGTGGAGGAAATAGTGGCATCTATGGACCTTACATTGGTTGGTAAGTTTTTTTCTTTCCATCCTAATACCAAAATGCTTAGAAGATGGATTATGTCTAGGTGGAAAGTCAAAGGTAGTGTTTCAATCACAACCATGGCTAGAGGTCTATTCCTTTTTAGATTTACGAATAGGGAGGACATGATCGCTACCCTTACTGGAGGTCCCTGGCTATTTGGACCACATTCTCTAGCCTTATGCACCTTGAAACTAGGATTTGATCCTAACTCGGACCTCAATAAGACAACACCTACTTGGATAAGATTACCAGGATTCCCTTTGGAATTTTGGGATGAAAAAATCTTCACAACCATTGGCAATTTTATTGGTCAATATGTCACCTTAGATCATATAACTAGAACTAACTCCAGATGTGTGTATGCTAGACTCTATGTTAATGTTGAAATAAATAAGACTCTCCCTATGTCCATTGAGCTAAACTCTAAATATGGAACCTGGACCCAGCCAATTACTTATGACAATGCTACCACTTTCTATCAAATATGTAAGAGGAAGGGACATCTAATGACACAATGCAAAGTGAAGCAAAGGGGGATGAAAGAGGATTCCTAGAATGTAGAGGAGGAGCAAGCGAACAACAAGCAGGAAATAGAGAATAATGTGGAAATTCTTGACAATACAAGAAAATGAGAGGAGGGGAAGGGAAAGGAGGCTACCCCTAGCAGTGAAGGTGAAGTTGTCCCAAAGGAAAATATAGGATTAGATGATAGTCAGAAGGCTATAGAAGAAGGAGAGGAGGAGAAGAGAAAGGAGGATATCATCAGTAGTGAGGGAAAAGAGGTCCCAAAGGATAATATGGTATCTGACGATAGTCATAAGGCCACATTTAACATAGTCTACACTTTAGAAAGTAGACTAATATGTTTAAGGAAGGGGTAGGAGGGGACCTTTTGCTAAAGGAAGGCAATGAAGATGACACAGATTCAAGGATTGGATAGGAAGAAGTAACACCTAAAAGTCACACTCGATGAGTACCAAATCCATAGTCAAATACAGACTTTTTTCGTGATCTGGAAGATAGAGGCCAGGTAGGAAACTACTTGGCAACAGGGGTAGTAGGACAAGATGGCAGCAATGAACAGGAAGAATGGGTTACCCCAAAGAAAAATATCTGAAAAGGTAAAAAATATGCAGATGTTGGTACTGAGCCCAAATAAGGGAGTCCAACCCTAAGGGAAACAAGACAAAGAGAGATTGCTAGGGAGATTGCCAGGGAGATTATCGGTGGAAAACAGAAAACACTGGAGTCCCAACCCTCCAAACTCTCTAAATGAGAATATTATCATGGAATTTGAGGGGCTTTAACAGTCCCTCAAAGTAGTTTGAGGTTAAAAATTGCATTTTAGATAATAAACTAGATATTCTATTACTCCAAGAAGTCAAGATGAAAGAGGAAAATTTTGTGAAAATTGCTGACTATATATGGCCTAAGGCAGCTTTTTATATTAGTCCTGCTGAAGGGGATTCAGGAGGGATTGTCACTATGTGGAATAGTGCTAAAATCCAAGGATCTCTTATGGCCGATAATAAGCACTTTTTGATTACCAATTTTTCCATGAATTCCTTGAACTGGACGTTGGTAAATGTTTATGCATCGGATAGTAAAGCTTTGAGACAGAAATTATGGATAGATCTGAGTAGCTACAGGAATAATCCTCAAAATTCTAAATAGATGTTAGCCAGAGATTTTAACACACCTTTATACCCTTCTAAAAAATAGGGTGGAATTATTGATTACTCGAACAACATGTTTGATTTTGTTGAATTCATCAATGATTAGGGATTGTTGGACATAGAGCTATAAAACCAAAATTTTACTTGGACCAATAGAAGAAGAGGAGATCAAATGTTTTAGGTTAAATTAGATAGATTTTTGATATCAAGCAACTGGAATGATTATCAGAATATGCAGGTGCAGGCTCTACCTCGAACCATGTCTGACCACTGCCCGATTATCCTCAATTGGAGAGATCAGGGACATCACGGACCTCCTCCGTTCCATTTTGAAGATATGTAGATTAAACACAGGTTTTAGATAAATGGCGGCTCAATGGTGGAATATTCCCATTCAAGGTACTCCCATGTTTAGAATAGTCAGGAAACTCCAGCACATTAAACAAGAAGTTTATGGCTGGAATAGATATAGTTTTGGGTAGGTTTTCCAGCAGAAGAAAAATATAATGGGAAAAATCAAGGCTATTCAGCAACTGATTGATCAAGGGGATGAATCTAAGGGCACCTTAGAAGAAGAGAACAGTCTATCTTCAGAATGGAAGAATCTGATGGAAAGGGAAGAGGTTTTCTGGAAACAAAAATCTTGTGTTCAATGGCTTAAAGGAGGGATAGGAACACTACTTTTTTTCATCTCTTAGCTATGAAACATATAAAAGCTAACTCAATAACTAAGCTTGTCCTATATAATGGAGACATTATTACTGAGGATAACGAAATAGGGGAGCAAGCCAGGGTGGTCTTTTAGAATCTGCTTATGGAAGAAAATAATAATGATAGAATTGATATATTTATGAGTTAATCCATTAATAAAATCCCCTGTTTGATAACAGAAGAAGACAATCTAGAAATGTTAAAGCCTGTATCCAATGAAGAAGTACATGCTATTTTATTCTCCGTGGGCACTTTTAAAGCCGTGAGTCCTGATGGCTTTCCTCCTATATTCTTTCAATAATATTGGGAGATTGTTGGAGTGGACCTCACAGCTGCAATTCGTGATTTTTTCAGATTTGGAAAACTTTTGGAACAAGTCAATAATACCTTCATTGTACTTGTTCCTAAAAAATCTCAACTTTTACACCTTGTTGATTTCAAACCCATTAGCTTATGCAACACTGTGTATAAGATATGTACTAAACTGCTGGTTTTGAGAATTCAACCCTTGCTTGACAAAATTATTTCTCCTACTCAAAAAGGTTTCATCTTGGGCAGACAGATTCTTGATGCTGTGATCACCACACATGAGACTATCCACTCCATGGATAAGAGCAAAATCCCTTGGATGGCCCTCAAGCTTGATATATCCAAAGCTTATGATAGAGTCTCATGGACTTTTCTATTCCAAGTGATTAAAAAATTTGGGTTTAATGATGAATTATCTTGCTTATTATGGAATGCAGTCTCTTCTGCTAAGTTCTCAGTGCTGGTTAATGGTGTTCCTAGAGGGTTTTTCTCCTCATCGAGAGGAATTTGTCAGGGAGACCCTCTCTCCCTATACCTATTCATCATTATGGCTGAGGCATTGGGAAGATACATACAAGCTGATATAGTTTCAAAAAAGCTAGTAGGCATCAAACCTGCCTCTTCCCTTCATCCTATGGTTATACAGCAGTTTGTGGATGATACCATCTTATTTGGCATCTCATCAGTGATCGAAGCTAGAATATGGAAGAATATACTTAATGATTATGCCAGAGACTCGGGACAAAGAAGAAATTTCTAGAAAAGCAATGTGTACTTCTTCAACACTCCCAATGAACTTAGACATATAATCATTGATATCTTAGATTGTGCTGAGGTTGGCCTACCAGCTACCTACCTAGGTCTCCCACTCTCGATCAAAGAGGTATCTTCAAGTTTTTGGAATGGTATTATAGAATGTACACAGAGGAAACTTTTTGGGTTGAAGGGGAAACTACTCAGTAGTGTGGGTAAGCTGCAACTTCTTCGGGCATCCTTGCAAGGTATTCCTACTTACTTCATGTCTCTTTTGAAAATTCCTATGTATTTTGCTGAAATGTTGGAACAGATCCAAAGGAAATTTTTATGAATGGGAGTGGAAGACAAATAGAGAATGTCTTTAGTCAGATGGGAAAAAATGTGTCTCCCAAAATCTCATGGTGGACTTAATATAAGATCCATCAGGAAAATGAATAAAGCCCTCCTCTCAAAATTTAGTTGGAATCTAATTCACAACAATAGTGAGTGGGGGGAAATAATGTATGCCAAATACATGCATAGCATTGATGATTCCAACTTTCTTCAATAGGCGGGATTACCTTAGGGGTCTGTGATATGAAATAAAATGCTAAAAAGTAGAAGTCTTCTCAAACAGGGAATTAGGTGGAAGCTTGGAAATGGCTGGCAGATTAAATTTTGGGAGGATAAGTGGTTAAGGGACAAGCTTCTTATCTCCCAAGGAAACTATGGAGAAATTATAGACCTGACTACTCAGTTCTTTGGTGATAGGGTTAGTGATTATATGGAAAATAACAATTGGATAAGGAGCTGGAAAAACCTTTTGGATTGTTGTGTGCACAAGCCTGAGCTTATCCCAAGAATTTGAGAGATCTAGCAATGTGTTCAGGAGATCAGAATCTCGCTCTTCCCTCGAGAGGATGAACAATACTGGTGGCCAGATAAGAATGGATCGTTCTCTGTCAAATCTACCTATCATCTGCTTACACCTGAAGCTCAGAATAACGAGGTATGGAAAAAGGTTTGGAATCATAAACTCATTCCAAAGATTACCTTGTTTTGGTGGGCTACTGCCCATAACAAAATCCTTACTCAGGACAACTTTCAAAAGAGGGGGTCTACTTTGGTCAATAGATGTTTTCTGTGTGGTTCTAGAGAGAAATTAGTTTCACACCTATTCATACACTGTGAGTTTACCCAAGATTTATGGGGCACAATACTTAACAACTTTGGCATTGAATGGGTTTGCAATTCTAACCTTAAAGAAGTAATTCTCAGTTGGAACTCAACCTTCACACATCCCTGGATTAAGGAATTATGGAAGCAAGCTCTGCCATTCTTGAGCTAGACTTTATGGAAAGAGCGAAATCACAAAATTTTTAGGGACACTGCTAGAAATGCTGCTAAGGTGTTTAACTCCTTTGCTAGGACCATCTTGGAAAGTGTTACAACATCTCATATTAGTGTTGCAAAGAAACCCCTATCTGAATTTGAAAGTCAAATTACGGCCAAATGGAAGGTTTTAAACCTTATCCCTAGGCATGATAATTCCAAAATTCTTCAGAGACTTCATACTAAATGGATACCACCTAAACCCAATTGGATGAAACTCAATTTTGATGGGGCATCCAAGTTGAGTGGTAAAGCAAGTGGAGGAGGAATAAAAAGAAATGAAAAAGGAGGGATGTCTGTTGTTTATGCTGGTGGCATGGGTTGCCAGAGGATTAACTATGATGAAGCTATGGCCTTACTTTGGGGATTAAAGTTAGCTATATCCCTAGGAATTAGAAATTTGAATATTCAGAGAGATTCTAAGTTGGTCATAGATGCCGTTAATAAATCATCTAACATTGGTATCCATCTAAAATACATCATTACGAACATCCAGTTTCTTTTACAAAAGTTTTTTGAAGTTGAGATTACCCACACCTACAGAGAAGGTAACAAGGTCATTGATGCTTGTGCCAACCTTGGTCAACAATTCTCAGGATGGAGGGTATGGTGACAAGGGGCTCATATACCCCTAACATTAGAGAGATCATTCAGAAGGAGATGACGGAGCATGAATGATGCACTTTGATGACGAAGATAGCTTTCGAAGGCGGTCCACATGGAGAAGGCCATTGCGGATCATGGAAAATGATAACCTTAGTACTTCTTTGATTGTCATGATTAATTCCTTGTATCATGAGGTGGAGGTGCGAGAGTCGCATCATGAAAACCAAGGGGGAATTATTTTCAAGCATGAAACTAGACGTCACCACGGTGGGCCATTTTGTAAAATGAGCCTTCACATCTGCATTCAGTGGAAATGGAACAAACAGCTTGTTACTTGTTTGAAGCTCAAGGTGGTAATTGGGGTATGAAGAGCTAGAAATTCAATAAATTTTGGAGGACACTAGTGGGAAACAGGCTTCTCGGGTTTTTGAGGTCACTAAAGAGCAGGGTGTTGATTCTATGGGAACTGTTGATAATAAGGAGAAGATGCATGTAGAAAAAGTTGTTGAGGGTTCAGAGAATGAGAATGATTGGAAAATAGATATTGGGGCCTTGATGGTCTGCATTCAAAATCTGGAAAAGGTCTTTGCCAAAGGCCTTCGAAATAACATTCTGCTAAATATGACTATGTCAGAAGTGGTGGGTAATCCAGGGAATGCTGACAATGAGAATTTCAAGGATCTTGTTAATTATATAGTTATGTAGTTTCATCCTTTCTGACTCTAGTCCTTCCAGTGTTTTGTTTTTCTTTTGACTTTGTTTCTCGACTGTGCTGTTGGTTCGATGTTGGCATCTTTTGTTTGCCAACCTTCCTATCTTTTTTGACTGTATAGGGTTTGGCCCCTGGTTTGCTGCCTTAATTAATCAAAAACAAAATATGTGAGGATTATTAATTTATGTTCATCCATAGATTCAAAGGTGAAATCAAAAGTATTTCTATAGAAGTATACCCTTAAGTGTACTAGGAAATTCATGACACTTAGATGCCTTAGCTATCTGAGAACTTGAGGAGAACCATTGAGAAATGGGGGGGTACTGGTATTAAAATAATGTGAGAATTATCAAGATTCAAGGGAAGAGGGCACCTCCTTTGTTCTTGCCTCACCATGTCCTTGAAAAAATTATAGATCAAGAAATAATGTACCAAATATACAACAATATAGATGAGGAGCTAGGCCAAAATAATTTGGCCTATTAATTTAAAACTCTAATGAGTATTGGCCAGCTCCAATATGTGGTATAAGCTCACTTCAATCAAGTATATAAGGTGAGAACTTGATATAATTTTGATGAGGCCTAATTCAAATAATGGGACCCCAAAAGGAAAATTAGGAATTATATCCAAACCCTGAGGAAAAAGAAGGTAAACCTTAAATATGGTCACTAGGCATATGAACATGATGCAATTTTCCTAAATATAGTTGATGATTTAGAAGTATTGACATGCATGAATAATGAACACATGTCCATGATGGTCACTCAGGAAATCCAATATAATCCAAATATTACAAAAACACGTACAAATGAAATGTTGGAATAAGCCTAGAAGGCATAGAACCATCAATGGCCCCAAACTCAACCATAAGATTTAGTAGGGCCAAGCTGACCCCCCCTCCTATAATAGAAGAGGCAGATCCACAAGAGGAGAGGTAAAGCAGTCAAAGGGAGGGGAAACTATAGATAAAGAAATAAATTATCAAGAATTTCCTAATCCCAGGCTAACTCCTATTCATTTAGTCTTTGCTACTGCAACTTTGGGCACAACCACTACAGTGGAGAGAAATCCATCTCCATAGGACAAGTATAAGAGTGAATTTATTATGACACCTCTACCACCTCTCACAATATTACATAGGGAATTATTCTAGAGTTTATATATTCTTCTTTCTCATCTCTTCCATCTACCCTCCATCTCCTCAACCAGTTCCATCTCCATCCACTTCTTCCACTATTTTTGATACACATTCCATTCCATCACCACCACCTACAATAGTAGTTCCATCAATTATTTGATCATTCACTCACTTCCTATCCATCCCATAGCCACATATTGAAAGATATATAAATTCATCCTAACCTTATCCAAAAATCAATAATTAGAGGAAAGACCATTTTTTGGTTTGAATACTATAGAGGAATCCCCCACTGAAGAGGAAGCAAAGGAAGAAGAATAGGTGGTATCCTTGGTAGACTATGCCACAGATGAGGACAAGAATGCATAAATTATGGTGGAAGCAAAATATAAGGTGAGTGAGGAAGAAGCTTTAGGTGAGAGGATGAAGAGGTTGAGTTGGAAAAGGCCAAAAAATTGAGATTTGGGAAGTCTGCAAGAAAAAGAAACATTACCTGGTACCCTAGACTAACGTGTCCTCATAATATAGAAAAACCAAAAGATAAGTGAGGTGGTTTCTTATTTAATTTATTATATTTAAATTATAACTACCCATGCCATAAACATCCCCTATATAGTCAACCACATTATCAATTTAAAAGATTTCAGTCTTGACCAAATTCATAGCTAAGGTTAATCCATAGAGGGAGACCTCACCATGGCAGAGGATTGTACATCCCCTAATTCCATATTCAAATAAGTACTCCATTAACACATTCTACATTTACTACTCTAGCTAGAATTCCTCTTTTGATACCTCCACTCTCTACCTCAGAAGACATGAGTCCCTCAAAATAAAAAAAGGGGAACTTATTGTTCCTGAATGGGTTATAGAGATGTAGGGAAGGCAATATGAGAGGTAAAATTTAGTTGTTATTGAATTACCCACAGTCTCTACTAGATTTTATAGGTAGAGTGGTACTATATAAAGGGTGAGGAAGAGGAAGGTTATAAATATGGATACAAGAGAGGAAATGAAATTTGACCAGAGAGAAAATATATTTCCCCTAGCCAAGAAAGCACAAATACCTATGTTATATATATGTTATATTTATGTCATTTTAGTATTGTTTTTTATGTTGTTTAGTTCCCTGGATTCATCAATTTTTTTATGAGATCATCCCAAGGATGATGTAAAAATCCAGGGTAAATTTGGCACAATACCTATTTATTTTAGTAACCTTTCACGCATGTATATATAATTATTATAGGAACCATTTTGAAGGAATATTTTAAAATAATTTATCAAAGACAAAATACCAAAAAATATTCTATGTTATTATCAAATTCAATTGCTATAATTACTTTTCCAACTCAATCAAACACGATATGAGATACAAAATATTGCTAACTTTTCAACCTTATTTTACACTTATCTAACTTATTTAAATTACTTACAATAATTAATCCTAGCAACATGTACTAAAATCACACCATGGAACTTATATGTTGTAGATATTGAGTAGGTATCGTTGGGAAATCTTAATAAATATTAAAATATTAATGCCTCATTAAAAAGAGTGCTTGCAAGATTAAAACACATGAATAACACTGATATATACATGCCACCTTTAATTTCACATTATCCATGGTGACTGCATCTATCGATACTGTAACTCAAAAACATATATATATATATATATAGTGTATATCCTTCCACCTACTTCTTTTTGTAACTTTAAGTGCCCATTGTTGGGCTTGTTTTCTAAGACTAAATTATTACAATGGTAGTCGTTGACAATATCCTTGTTAATAGAGGGGGAACACACCCAAATCCTATGGTGGTGGAGTAGTTGCATAAGGCATTGGCTAGGATTGGCATGAAAGATGAAAATAACTGATTCTCTTCCCAGTATGCTCGACATGGATATTGCTCTTTGCCTGAATGCAATGGTCAGTAAAATTATGTGGAAAAAAATGTGTTTTAGGCTGGTGCACTTCAAACTATTATTATTGTCATCATTATAAATGACCATTATATTTTTGATTTTTTGTTTATTACATTATTAGTATATTGAGTAAGTTATATGTTTTAATTTTTGTTTATTTCATTATTAGTATATCAAATAAGTTATATTTTTTAATTTTTATTTATTTCATTATTAGTATATTAAATGAATACAATTTTCTAAATGTGTTTTATTATCACAAATTGTTACATCTTAATTCCTCGCTAAACAAACTATTTGATTATCCATAGATATTTATAGTTGACAAATTTGATTTGGGTTATTTTTAAGTTTTGAGATATATGTTGTTATGGGATAATAAGATATTACTTAGGTTAAATGATCACATTGCTATGAGTTAGTTGTAGTGTATATGTTTACATTATGATCATGTCAATTTATTATTTCATCTATATTTTATGATATATGTATATCATGTTGGTATGATCTAAGTACCTGCTTGTTGTGAGGTTAACATAGAAATCATCCCTTAGAGCATGACAAAGGGAGAGTATCATCAGAGAGGGTGACGTAAATTGAGATGTCAAATAAAAATAGAGAAACTAACTAGAACCTTGCACATACCACATTAGTTAGTACATTTTAGAATGCATAATAAAATAACTAGCATAGTGTGTTTATTATTGTTTGTATTAGATAGTTGTTTACTCATGAATTGCTAGCATAATTTGATGGTTTTATGGAAGTCTTTTTGCATGATTTAGGCTATTTATTTATGAATTTATTATTAAGTTGTGGTATTTGGAGATACTAATTAAATTAGTGAATTCAATGATTTTTATGATTAGTGTTAAAATAAATAAAATTAAAAAAATATAATTGAGAAGAAAAACAATAAATAATAAATAATAAAAAAATAAAAAGAAATAAAATGGTCTAAATTTAAGACAAAAAAAGATATTTATTTAAATAATGAGAAAAACAAAAACAAAGAAAAGAATCTAAAAAGGAAAAATCTTAAATTCCATGCCTTTTTCATATGGAACAAGAAGGAATATATTGAGATAGCTTGGAAGAAAGGAGTATCATAAAATGGAAGGAGGGAAATAGAAAGAAAGGGGCACAGTAAGAAAGGAAGGCAAAGAATCAGATAGAAGAAAAAATATGCAAGTCTAAGTAGGCACTTCAGCTCATGCAAAAACCTTAATTTTTGTATGTTCATTTTAATGTGGTATAGACTGTGTAGTGAAATTAATAACCTGAGATGTGTTAGTTAGCTATATATCATTAAATTAATATTTTAACTAGGTGTCCCAAGTAAGATGAGTATATGCTAAAATTCTTCTATCCATACATAGGCATCGATCTACACCTAACCTACCTATATCTAATAGATCTACAAACAAATATATATATATATATATATATATATATATATATATATATATATATATATATATATCAACTTATTTGAGCTGTATATTCACCAAAATCTAAGACATATACATAAGTAATTGTAGTGAACTAGACATCTATTAAATAGCTACAGGAAAGGGTGGGTTAAATATTTAAGAATATTAATTAGCATAAAGAATATCAAATATTAGATAGTAGACTGTATTATGTACAATGTCAACTTAGTCTTATAGGTAAGTATCATAATTACCCAATTGTATGTTGGGCAACAACCCATTGGTAAACATGATTCCAAATATTAAATAATATTTGTCAATTTATATGCTAATACACCAATGCTAAGACTGTATGCTAAGATTCCAATGTGAGTGATGATCTGTTAACTTAGAACTAGGTTATATTTTACGTATATAAAATACCTAGTGAACTATTAGGAGGATTTCATAGCAGTCTATGTAACTAGTTGTGTTTATTATTTGACAAATGTTAATTTAGACTGCACAGCCTATGTAAATACAATATGCAGCAATACTTGTAGCTTATTTTAAGAATAATTACATATATTAAATAAAAACTAGGTGAAATGATAAGGAAAGGAAGATAACAATGGTAGGTGATGGTCCTCCAGTCAGGTCATCACCATAATAAATCTAAATCTAAGTCATTGAGTAAATCTAATCAATGAACTGCTGAGAGGAACCAATATGAACACAATTTGACTTCATGTTGTGATAGTTCCTCATATTTATAAGATTAGTTTATAACTACCTGTTATGGCTCAAATAAATTATACCGGTTCACAACTCAATCGAGTAATCATAGCATAATAATGATCAAAGATATTATGTAGTTAGATAACATGAACAAAAGCTTATGATTTCATTACACTATTGCTACTCGCTAAGGCACCTCAAATCATAGCATAATTTTATGGTTCTACCATTGAAATATTTAGATAATTATTTTCCTTGGGAGTTTTATATGTATATTTAAGTTTATCAAAGAAAGTATGAGGGATATAATGCGTAATGGGGATGAATGCCTATAATAGGCTACATATTTATGAAATTAATTGGTAGTATGTTTTATGATAATGAGGAAACTCCTTTTTTATATATAAAGTTTATAAATACACATGAGGATATGTGCCAATATGAATGACTCATACATGAGTATTTATATATAAATATATATTGAGTTTATGCAAAAAGGGGATCAATGGAATAGATCTTGTAGCAAGACTTTTAAAATATGCGTATGTTCAGTAGTCATAATTAAATGAAAATTTGGTAGGAAAAATAATAACCTCAAATTAACCAAGATGATTTGTTTCAAAAATAATATTGATAGCTGATCTATTTTGTCAAATGTTGTTAAAAAACTTTTATGAAAATTTAAATAACTAGTTATCATTGGTGAACATGTGTATGATACATATTGAGGGTAGATTAAATTATATAGATGTATATGCCTATATAATAAGTATTGGTAGATGGTGGGATATGTCTATAGTTATATTAAGTATTAAAAACTAATTCATGAACTCTAGAGTAAGACTCTAGCTATACATCTATATAGGCTCCTGAAACATCTTGGAACATATAAAGGAGGTATCATGTTCAAACAAAACATAATTATGATTATGAGACTTTAGTTCTTAAAATTATTATAATTAGATGCTTGAATAGAAGCTTATATTTCCATTGATTTATACTACTTATTTATGGCTGGTTGTTGTACTTAGTAGTTATGTTTAATATACTAGACTATGATAATATGGGATATCATAGGGTGTAGTATGTTTGAAAATTAATTATGGTAATTAGAATTTGAGTTGTATTTTAATCAGGTCATATAAATTGTATTTATTATTTATATTATAGGATAGATAATAATATGAGATTCATTTATACATTTGATAGAATAAATATATGCTTTTTAATTGTTTATATGCTTAGCACGTTATGTAAAATGATTGCTAGTAGGTTGTAATCTGTATGAATCTATTGGTTATATTATGTTAACCAAATCTTGCATTGTTGATACTGAGTAAGTAGTGAGATAGACTTCACTATCTTACTAGCATCATAATGCCAGATGAAGGTAATCTGATCAAGTGATGTGGATGAATTTTAACTGATCCATAGATCATTTATTATTTAAAAACTTTGGTCAAAGTAATATATAGTGAGACATTGTCATTTCATGAGTATGATTTATATATTTGTGTGATATCTTGCAATAGAATATATTTCTATGATACACCACATGTTTAATTTTAGAAATCATACAACACATGGGTACTAGCTTATCTCTATGGTTTTCTACACCATGACTATCTACTTATTCATGGAGGGCCATTCCCTGATGGAATTAGTGTATAATATTATTGGTTTGTGGTTGGTGTGAAAAAATACTCGGATGATGCTCTCCTCCATAGTAGTACTTTTTTGAGATGACACTTGAGATTTCCATAGATACTAGACTTCAAAAAATTATACTTTGAGGAGCCATGTATTTTATAATATGTACATTATATTGTATTGTACTTATTATTTAAATATCATCAAGAATTATGATTACTTAATTATTATACATTGACAACAGTGGTTTTAGGTATGTATCAACCATGGTTGGTTATTTATAATTAATTTTTATATTTATATTATGATGATAGTGATTAGAGATGTATGATGTAGTATACTTCATTATAGTTATCACACTTAGAGTATTTTATATGATCATTAGTTATATTCTCATGGTATAATCTATTCATAATATATATGTTTAAATTTTAAAAAAATCATGTATTTTTAGGTAGATCTCAGTAGAGATATTACATATGCTATCAGAGCTATGACTCAAACTCTAGGACCTAATAAGTCCACTAACATTTCTATATCCTTTTGTTGACAGAAAGAAGGATGGTGAAAGTTAGAGTTTTTAGAGAGGGTCCTTCAAATGTCAATAAAAGTAACTCTCCATTTGATCCTAGCCAATTTCCCACTGAATATTTAGCAATAATAAATCAGATCTTCACAGTCATGAATGAGATTAGGGATTGGATTATAGCTTTAGAGTAGGTAGTTCATGTCCATGAAGAGGAAGAATGGTAAAACGTACTTAAAAATCATCCCTTTAAGTAAGAAAATCCTTAGGATGCTAGATATCAAGTAGTTGTGGAGTTGGATAGAGACATGAAGAAGGTGAACCCACATAAGTTCAATGGGATTGAGATGGAAAAGTATTTTGATATTCAAAACTACTCTGATGTCACCAAGAAAATTTGGAAAAAATACAAGTTGGTTGGCAAGGTAGCTACATGGTGGGCCAACAAGAGGTTGAAAATTAATCTTAACTCGACCACCACTACTTTAGATCAATTTATGGCATTATTTAGGTCACGATGGCTTCCATATCTTTATTTTGATCAGAAGCTTATAGATTTACAAAATATAAAGTAGGGAGACTTATTGATGAATGAGTAATAGGATCAATTCATCAATATTCTAAAGTATGTACCTCAGTATCAGAGAGATGAGAGGTTTATGATCAAAAATATTATCATTAGATTGAAATCTTAGATCATTGGAGAGGTGGATGTTCATGGACTTTGTACCATGGACCAAGTCTTCGAGAAGGTGGTCAAACAAGAACAAAAGTTAAAGTCTCTTTCATAGGCTAGAGAGAAGTTCAAGAAAAAAATTGGAAATTATAAATCAACCTTCAAGAATAAGAATTTGAAATAGAGGAGTGGAGACTTCAGGAAGAAGTTCAAAAACCAGAATGCCAAGTTCAACAACTATTTATGGAACAAAAAATAGATTAATGGATCCAAGGGCAGTTTCAAGGGAAACCAATAGATTGATAGGAAAGGACCAATTGGATGTTGTTTCATTTGAGGAGATGACCATTATTCTCATGATTTTCCTCAGGACAAATCAAAGGGCAAAGGTCCTAATCCTCAGTAAGATAGTTTTCAACAATAAATTTATGCAACAGTCAATAATCAACAAGCTAAATTTCAAGCATTACCCATAGAGCTATTAGGTACTTTGTTTGACCATCTAGTTTCCAATTTGATAGATAAAAGAGTCACATAATATTTTATAGCTCTTAATATGCTGATAAGTTAACTAAAAGAGCTAGAGTAATGGCAAATGCATGGTCAATACAGTATGGGAATGACTCAGAAGTTATGGTTGATAAATGTTTAGTTGAAGTGAAGATTAGGTTGCCTAAATTCACAATAGTTGTAGATATGTCTATAGCACCACTATGGTCATATTGATCTGGGAAATAATTCAGATGACAATTCGGGTGATGGGTCCACCCCAATTGATGACAAAACTTCTAGGAGCCATAACTTTTGCACTGTATCTCCAATTGACTCATAGTTTGAACCGTTGGAAAGCTAATAATGAGGGGAACATCTTGAGATGGAATTGAGATTTGATAAATGAATTTTGACCACCTAAAACCCAATGGAAGTGTCTTAAATTTCAATTTTAGTAGTGTAGTCTAAAAATAGTAAGTTTCTAAAAATAGTAATTCCTCAAATTCTGTATTGTTGTAAATCATGGAAGTCAAACCAATTCATCTCCCTTGAGATTGGTGACCTTCCAAATCCTTCCCACACGTTCAAAACATGTATAAATGAAGATGTAACCCGAAATGGAAAGTAGACATCTCTTCTCAGAGATAAGCATATATTTGGGTCTGCAAATTTGATCAATAAAACAACTCTTCTCAGAGATAACATTATTTGAATTGTTTTATTCTTGTTTCTTGAATTATCTTTCAACCAAATCTTTTGAGTTTTAGATCAGTGGTATCAAAGTGGTTTGTCTTTGGAGCGTATGATCAGCAGACTATCCACCTATTCGCTTTAAACAACTTCAAATGGTGGACAACACCGAGACATCCAATCCTTTCAAGGAAATGGTGAATGAAGCCCTCCAAAAATAGAAAGCATAGATGCTACAACAATTCACTCAAATTCTTCAACAAATATTGCTAGGAAATTTTGGCTCCTCATCTGCACCCGCACATCCTTTCAGTGTCCCAACACCCTTCAAGGTTCAGATGAATTTTGATATTCCTAGATTTGAAGGCAAAATCAATTTTGATGCAGTAGAAAATTGTTGGGTCAATTGTCATCTTATTTTTTTGTAAATAAATTCACCAATAAAGAGAAGATTACTTTTGATCTTCTGAAAGCATCATTGCTTGTCAAAAATTGATGGGAAGTGTACAAAAAGAGATTCAGTGCATATGATATTGGCCTTGAGACAGAATCTACTTGGGATGATTTCATATAAGCTGTGAAGGAAGAATACTACTCCATTGGAGCATATGATGATCTGTATATAGAGTGGCAAAAACTTCGCCAAGGTAATGAATAATTTGTTCAAGATTACACTGATATTTTTCATTCTCTATTTGCAAGATTGGGCATCCAAGAAAGTGAGAAACATAAGGTTCTCAAATATCGTGGCAGACTACAATGGTACATATGGGGAGAAATAGAACTCTTCAATTTGGAAACCCTTGGTGAGGCGTACAAGTTTGTAGTGAAGATTGAGCAGAAGCATGGAAGAATGAATATGAAGAGTCAGCCTTCAAAATGGAGAAGTGACAAAGAAGGTCAAACACGAGACCAAAATTGGAAAAAAGAAGAAGGAAAGGCTAAGAAATGGTGTGATTATCACAAATCTAGAACTCACTCCAAAGAAGAATGTCGAGCCATCAAGTCCCTACTTTTTGAGTCACAATCCTCGACATCTATTGCTATGCCTCATATAGTCCCTGCAGTTGAAGAGGTTGAAGAAGAGATTATAGATGCTGAGCCTGAAGCCATTGTTGCTTCATCACATACCCATGAGGAGAGGCTAGATGACAAGGAAATGTTGTTTCACTCTAAGTTATGGGTGAAAGGTAAGCCTCTGCATTTCATTCTTGATAGTATAAGTCAAAAGAATTTAATATCTGCTAATGTTGTGAAAAGCCTAAATCTGTCCCTAAAGCCTCACCCAAAGCCATTTAGTATTGTATGGTTGAGTCCAAAGAGAAACCTTTGTGTCACCCACCAATGTCTTCCCTCATATGCAATAAAACCTTTCCAAGATGAGGTCTTATGTGATATGGTAAATCTAGATGTTTGTGATGTACTCTTTGGACAGTCATTCATGTATGATCGACATGGAATCTATGAATCAAGAACTCGAAGGATCAATCTCACTCTTGGATCACAACGATACAGGGTACTAAAGGTACCACCTTCTACATCTATCTCTCTGATTAGTGCCAAAAAAAATGTTCTCATGGTGGTCAAGCCACAAGAATCCAAAAAGGGTTAATGTTACAGCTCTGACTACACAAACAACACAATAATAGCAGAAAATAGATACCAAGCTAAAGAAGTTCACAGCCTTCCATCCACAAACTAATGGTCAGATAGAAATGGTGAACAATTGGGCCCTGCACAGTTCTATAAATCACAATCCCTTCCAAGTATGCATCAGGAATAAAATTGAAACATAAATACCACATTTGATGACAAATCTTAATGCAATGGGGACCATTGCTTCTCAAGGAGGGAGGAATGATCTGGGAAATGATTCAGATGACAATTCAGGTGATGGGTCTACCCCAATTGATGACAGAACTTTTGGGAGCCATAAATTTTGCACCATAGCTCCAATTGACTCACTGTTTGAATCGTTGGAAAGATAATAATGAGGGGAACATCGTGAGATGACATGAACTTCCCTCGATGAAGTTTGAACCCATAAAATCCAATGAAAGTGTCCTAAATTTTAATTTTAGTAGTGTATTCTAAAAATAATAAGTTTCTAAAAATAATAATTTCTCAAATTTTGTATTGTTGTAAATCGTGTAAGGTGAACCAATTCATGTCCCTCGAGATTGGTGACCTTCCACATCCTACTCACACATTCAAAACATGTATAAATTAAGATGTAACTTTAAATGGAAAGTAGACATCTCTTTTCAGAGATAAGCATATATTTGGGTCTGCAAATTTGATCAATAAAACATCTCTTCTCAGAGATACCATTATTTGAATTGTTTTGTTCTTGTTTCTTGAATTATCTTTCAACCAAAGCTTTCAAGTTTTGGATCATTGGTATCAGAGTAGTTTGTATTTAGAGTGTATGATCCCAAGAATGAGGTCAAATTACAAGAAGCTTGGGTGGAAAATTGAACCAACAGACTATCCACCTATTTGCTCCAAATGACTTCAAATGGCAGACAACACTGAGACATCTGATCCTTTCAAGGAAATGGTGAATGAAGACCTCCAACAATAACAAGTGTATATGTTACAAAAATTCTCTCAAATTCTCCAACAAATCTTGATGGAAAATTATGGCTCCTCATCTGCACCCGCACATCCTTTTATTGCCCCAACACCCTTCAAGGTTCAGGTGAATTTTGATATTCCTACATTTGAAGGCAAAATCAATGATGATGCAGTAGAAAATTGGTTGGATCAATTGTCATCTTATTTTTTGTAAATAAATTCACCGATAAAGAGAAGATTACTTTTACTCTTTCAAAAGCATCATTGCCTGTCAAAAATTGGTGGGAAGTGTACAAAAAGAGATTCAGTGCAGATGATATTGGCCTTGAGATAGAACCTACTTGAGATGATTTAATAGAAGCTGTGAAGGAAGAATACTAGCCCATTGGAGCATATGACAATATGTATATAGAGTGGAAACAACTTTGCCAAGGTAAAGAACAATCTGTTCAAGATTACACTGATATTTTTCATTCTCTATTTGCAAGATTGGGCATCCAAGAAAGTGAGAAACATAAGGTTCTCAAATATCCTGGCAGACTACAATGTTACATACAGGGAGAAATAGAACTCTTCAATTTGGAAACCCTTGGTGAGGCGTACAAGTTCACAATGAATATTGAGTAGAAGCATGGAAGAATGAATATGAAGAGTCAGCCTTCAAAATGGAGAAGTGACAAATAAGGTCAAACACGAGGCTAAAATTGGAATCAAAAAGAAGGAAAGGCTGGGAAATGGTGTGATTATCACAAATTTGGAACTCACTCCAAAGAAGAATGTCGAGCCATCAAGTCCCTACTTTCTGAGTCACAATCCTCGACATCTACTGCTATGCTTCATACAGACCTTATAGTTGAAGAGGTTGAAGAAGATATTATAGATGCTGAGCCTGAAGCCATTGTTGCTTCATCACAGACCCATGAGGAGAGGCTAGATGACAAGGAAAAGTTTTTTAACTCTAAGTTATGGGTGAAAGGTAAGCCTCTGCATTTCATTCTTGATAGTGTAAGTCAAAATAATTTAACTACTAATGTTGTAAAAAGCCTAAATCTATCCATGAAGCCTCACCCAAAGCCATATAGTATTGGATGTTTGAGTCCAAGGAGAAACCTTCATGTCACCCACCAATGTCTTCTCTCATATGCAATAAAACCTTTCCAAGATGAGGTCTTATGTGATGTGGTGAATCTAGATGTTTGTGATGTACTCTTTGGCTAGCCATTCATGTATGATCGACATGGCATATATGAATCAAGAACTCGAAGGATCAATCTCACTCTTGGATCATGGTGCTACAAGGTACCAGAGGTACCACCTTCTACATCTATCTCTCTGATTAGTGCCAAGAAATTTGTTCTCATGGTGGTCAAGCCACAAGAATCCAAAAGGGTTGATGTTATAGCCCTGAGTACACAAACAAAACAACAAAAAAAAAATAGATACCAAGTTGAAGAATTTCATGGCCTTCCATCCACAGACTGATGGTCAGATAAAAATGGTGAACAATCGGGCCCTGCACAGTTCTATAAATCATAATCCCTTCCAAGTATGCATCAGGAATAAATTTGAAGCAAAAATACTACACTTGATGACAAATCTTAATGTAATGGGGACCATTGATTCTCAAGGAGGGAAGAATGATCTGGGCAACAATTCAGATGACAATTTGGGTGATGGGTCCACCCCAATTGATGATGAAACTTCTGGGAGCCATAACTTTTTCACCGTAGCTCCAATTGAATCACCATTTGAACCGTTAGAAAGATAATAATGAGAGGAATGTTGTGAGATGGAATGATCTCCACTTAATGAAGTTTGGCCCCATAAAACTCAAAAAAAAACTCTTAAATTTTAATTTTAGTAGTGTAGTCTAAAAATAGTAAGTTTTTAAAAATAGTAATTTCTTGAATTCTGTATTGTTGTAAATTGTGGAAGTCGAACCAATTCATCTCCCTTGAGATTGGTGACCTTCCACATCCTCCACACACCTTCAAAACATGTATAAATCAATATGTAACCCAAAATGGAAAGTAGACATCTCTTCTCAGAGATAAGCATATATTTGGGTCTGCAAATTTGATCAATAAAACATCTCTTCTCAAAGATAACATTATTTGAATTATTTTGTTCTTGTTTTTTGAATTATCTTTCAACAAAATATTTTGAGTTTTGGATCACATATGATGTGATCTTATGATTCAAATGACTTGCAAAACATAAGGCTAAGGTTGAATGCTACTTGAAGAAGGTTGAGTGTCTGGATGATTTTGGTAATCAAACACAAATTCAGGGTGAGAAGAGAGAGTTGAGGCTTAGATAGATTTTTGTAAGACAATTCAAGAGGGATCAAAGAAAAAAGTGCCTAACATTTATCATCAAGATAAATGAAATAGATAAATCTAAGGAACCATCTCTCGAAGATTACCCATTTCTTAGATATTTTCATGATGTGTTCTTGAAAGAATTGTTGAGATTACCCCTAGATGTGAGTTCAATTTCTCTATCAATATCATACCTAGTTCAGAACCATAGTCTAAGGCATCATACATGATGAAAACCATTGAGTTAGTTGAATTAAAGGCTCAACTTCAAGAATTATTATTTAAGGGGTTGATCATACTAAGTGTGCCACTATAGGGTGAACTAGTTGTCTTTGTCAAGAAGAAGAATGGTACCCTTCAACTTTGCATTGATTATAAAATATTTAACAAGGCAACTATCAAAAATAGGTATCTACTACCTTATATAGATAAAAATTTTGATCAAATTTAGGGAGCAACAATCTTTTATAATATTTATCTTAGAGAAGGATACCATCAGTTGAGGATACAATATGATGATATTTTGAAAATAATGTTCAAAACTCATTATGATCACTATGAGTTCATAGTGTTATCATTTGGGATGCTTAATGCTCTGACAACATCCATAAATATCATGAATATTATGTTTAAATATTATCTATATCACTTTGTTTTGATTTTTTTGCATGACATTCTCATATACTCAAAGAATGAAGAGGAGCACCTTCAACATCTAGAACTGGTTCTGCAACGGTTATAGAATCACAAGCTATATGGAAAGTTATCTAAGTGTCCATTTTTTCAAGAGAGTGTGAAATATCTTGAACATATTATCTTTAAGAATAGTATCTAAATAAATCCAAAAAAGATTAGAGCCATTATGGAATAATTGACATCGAAGAATGTGTACAAGGTAAGATGTTTCATGGGATTATCAAGATAATACAAGAAGTTTTTTCCAATTTTTACAAGATAACTAATCTAATTAATTACTTGCAATGTAAGAACCAAAGTTTTGTTTTGACAAAGAATTAAGAAGTAGATTTTCAAGAATCTAATTACTTCGGCTCGAGTGTTAAGAGTTCTTAACCCCAATGGTTAATTTTTGGTGATCACAGATGCATCAAGAGATGGACTGGGAAGAGTCCTTATGCAAGATGGTGCAGTGGTGGATTATGAATTGAGGAAGATTAAATCATATGATGTGAACTATTCCCCTCATGACCTAGAACTTGTAGCAATTGTGCATGCTTCACAAATTTAATGGCATTACTTGTTAGAAAAATTGTTTGAGCTTAAGACAGATAACTTGGAACTCAAGTCCATTTTCACCTAGCCAAATTTGAATTTTCATTAGAGATGTAGGCTTGAGTTATTATCTGATTATGATTTCAATATCAACTATATCAAAGTCAAGGAAAATAGAGTAACCGATGTCCTAAGTTGTATAAGGTATATAACAATCATAGTTACTATCAAGAGTAATTTCAGTGATCAAGTGATTAAATTCTTATCAAAAGATGAATTCTTTGATCATGGTAGAAAAACATTATCTAAGAATGCTTAGAATCCTTGATCTAAAATATTTAGATTAGAGAGTGATTTTATTTTGCATTACAATGGAAGGATGTATGTGTCAAATCGATAGAATCTGTAGAACACAATGCTAAAGGAAATACACAATGCCTCATATTCAAGACATATAGGAGTAACCAAGCTCATGGTAGAGATTAGACCACTATATTTTTGAAAGGGAATAAAGAAATATGTAGTAGACTATGTGTCATGTTGTCTAGAATGTTAATGAGTGAAAGCTAAACATGTGCACATAGCTGGATTGTTATATTCACATGATATACTATAATGGAAATGGTAGGTGATCAATATTAAATTTATTCAAAGTTTATCAATGTCACATAATAGGCATGATATGATCTTGGTAGTGGTTGAAAAACTAACCAAGGTAGCTCATTTTATACCTATAAATTTGATAGATGATGTACCTACCCTTATAAAGAGGTTCATTAAGTGTATAGATTGCATGGATTTATAGAGAAGATCATTTCATATTGTGATTTAAAAATGACTTCTAGATTTTAGATAACTTTGAATTTAACTTTGAATACGTACCTAAATTTTAGCATTGCATATCACCCAGAGACTAATGGATAAACTAATAGGATTAATCAAGTGTTAGAGGATCTTATTTTTATGTATTGCATGGATCAATAGTATAATTGATAATATTATCTTCCATTGATTGGGTTTGCATACAATAAATCATACCAACCAAATTTGAAGATGACATCATTTGAGGCACTATATGGAAGAAGGTTCAGGGCATTAATCAGTTGGAACAAGTTAGAAGATAGGGTAGTATTTGGAACTAAGATGATTTTAAAAATAGAAGAGCAAGTTAGATTAATCAAAGAGAGATTGGTTGAGGCCAATGATAGGTAGAAGAGTTATGTTGATCTAAAGAGTATAGATAGGTAGTTTTTTATAGGTGACAAAGTGTTCTTATGGGTTAAGTTGCATAAGATCTCAATTAAATTTAATAAGTCAATGAAACTATCATCAAGATATGTGAGAACCTTCAAGGTGTTAGAAAAGTTCAATCCTATAGCGTATAGGTTTATTTTGCCACCAACGCTAGATCTATTGCATAATGTCTTTCATGTTTCTGATTTTAAAAAGTATATAGCAGATCATATGCATTTGTTAGATTAGAATGTTTTATAGGTATTAAACCTCAAGGTGGTTATTGTAAAATCAATTAGAGTAATTAGTTCTTGCAAACTTTATTTGTATAATAGAGAGATGTTACAATGCAAGGTCTAGTGGGACCAATACTCTAAGGATAATGCCACTTGAGAGGACTATGATGAGTTCTATAAGAGATTTCATATTTATTTGCTAGATTAGATAATATTATATTATATTATTTTATGGTTAAAAAATATTTTTAATTCAAAATTTATGTTTGAATAAGAGTCATTCAAGACGGTGACTAGATATGGTGACTAGATTTAGGGGGAATAATGTTACATCTCAATTTTTTGTGAAGTAAACTATTTGATTATCCATAGATATTTATAGTTGAAAATTTTGATTTGAATTATTTTTAGCTAAGTTTTGAGATATATGTTGTTATGAGACAATAGGATATTGCTTAAGTTACATGATTACATTGCTATGAGTTAGTTGTAGTGTATATGTTTACATTATGGTCATGTTGATTCATTATTTCAGCTATATTTTATGATGTATATATATCATTTTGATATGATCTAACTACTTTTTTATTGTGAGGTTGACATATGAAAACTCATTCTTTAGAGTGAGATGGAGGGAGAACATCATTAGAGAGGGTGATGTATATCAAGATGTCAAAAGATGATAGAAAAACTTGCTAAAACCCTACACACACCACATTAGTTCGTATATATTAGAATGCATAATAAAATGGTTAGCATAATGTATTTATTACTGCTTGTATTAGATAGTTGTTTGCTCATGAATTGCGAACATAGTTTGATGGTTTTATGAAACTCATTTAAAATGATATATATAAAAAAATAAATCTAGATTATTGATTTATGAATTTATCATTAAGTTGTTATGGAATTTGGAGATGCTAATTAAATTAGTAAATTTACTGATTTTTATAATTAATTTTAAAATAAATAAAATTAAAAAATTTCCAATTGAGAGAAAAAAATAAAAAAAAAGAAAGAAAAAAATAATAAAAAATAAAAAGAAATAAAATGGTTTAAATTTAAGAAAAAAAATACTCATTAAAATAATGAGAAAAATAAAAACCAAGAACAAAATCTAAAAAGAAAAAATCTTAAAAGCCATGCCCTTTTCATATGGAATAAGAAGGAATATATTGAGATACCTTGAAAGAGAGGTGTATCATAAACTAGGAGGGAAGCATAAAGAAATAGGTGTAGTAAGAAAGGAAGGCAAGGAAGAAAGTAGAAGAAAAAGCAATCAAGTCTAGGTAAGCACTTCAGCTCATGCAAAAATCCTAATTTTTGTGTGTTCATTTTCATGTGGTATGGACTGTGTAGTAAAATTAATAGTTTGAGAAGTGTTAGTTAACTATTTGTCATTAAATTAATATTTGAACTAGGCATTCCAAGTAAAATGAGTATATGCTAAAATTATTCCAACCATACATAGGCGTCGATCTACACCCAACCTACTTATATAAAAGATCTGAAAATAAATGAATATATATTTGTAAATATAAATAAATATTGATAAATTGATTTTTTTAGGTTGTATATTCATTAAAATCTAATACATATACATAGGTAATTATAGCAAACTAAACCCCTGTTAATGGGTCTTTGGTAAAGTGTATCAATGTAGAAAGAAATATAGACACTGAGTGAAATCCTCCACCCCTGGGTTGGTTCAAACTAAAATTTGATGGAACGTCTCGAGGTAATCCAAGTACTTCTAGAGCTCCCTGTATCATTAGAGATTGTAGCAGGTCCCTAATTAGGGCAACTTATAAAAAATTAAAGAATGACACAAATGATGAGGCTGAGGATCAAGCTTTAGTTTTTGGCATGAAATTAGCCTCACAATGTGGTATAGCGAGGATTCAAATAGAAGGGGATTCTCAAGTCATCATATCAACTTTTAAGAAGTTTGTTGCTCCCTCTTGGCAGCTTGACAATATTCTTACTAGTACATGGGAAAGTGTGGTGTTTTTTGAAGTATGAGAAGGAATTCATTATTTCAGAAAGGAAAATTTGGTAATAGACTTCTTGGCTAACTGTAGAATGAAAAAAATCAATCCAATAATAATGGATAACCTTAGAGGGGCTTGGAAGGATTTCATGGGATCCAAGAATGTGTTGTTCAATGCTTAAGTACTGATTGGGGGTCATTATTGTTTGTCACTCTACTTGTATTAAGATTGTGGTAGTGGTACTTAAGCTTATGGAAATGATGTGGTGTTGATACGATAGCCAGTTTTGAGATGCTTCCCTATTTTTATTAATCCTTGGTCTAATTTCTAAAATGATGTCTTTCAACATTCAATCCTCATTTCAATGGTTTTGATGGATCATAACTTGGCCTCTACACTTGGAATGCCAATAATTTTAGGTGGTAGCAGAGTAAGGGAGATTGATTTCTATGGTAGTGCTTCTAGTGCTTGAAATAAGAAGATTTTCTAGGTCCCTTTGATTGAAGTCTTGTATGCCATTTGGTTCACTTTGGGTGAAAATTTCTTAGGGAGTAACACATTGAGTAGAGTCGACTCAAATGTGGTGGCATTATTCATCTCCAATATCTTAGTAGTTTTAGAGGATAAGTCCTTGGTGAAGCATTTGCTAGTATTTTTTGTGGCATCCATGCATAGACCAGGCCTTGCTAAGAAAGTGGGTGAATTCAATGTCAATCTTTTTCAAGTGTTGTCTTTCTTAGGTAATCATGGTTTTGGCTTTTTTACCAATTACAGTCTTTAGAGATCTTGAAACTAGGTTTGTCAGGCTATTGGATCATGTCAAGGACCTAGACTACAAACTGCATCATCCTTCAAAGCATTGTGGTTAGTTTATATTATCTCCCCTTGGGCAGAGGTTAAATGTCCAATAACAGGCTTAGAAATGTGGAAGGAAATGCACAACTACAGGGAGAGGAAGGAGGCTATCAATTTTTTGAGCAAAATGATTGAAAATCCTAGAAGGGTGACTTTGCCTTGGTTCCTTCAGATTCCTCATATTGATATCTCCTTGATATGCACAATCACCTTTTAAGCAACAAAAATGCTCTTTCTATTGGTGGAAGTAAAGGGGGGTCATGTTTTCCAGTGGCAAGCGTGGTTGGTCCTACTCTGCCAAGAGTGAAGTTGGAAATTAGTGATAACGAGGATGTTATTTCTCGATATATAATGCCATGTTGTTGGTTGCTAGTGCTAGTTTATTTTTTTAATCCAATTTTGGTACCATTTGGTGGCCTTGGTTCCCCAAATGACCTCTTCTTTATTTGAAAAATTGTAAAGGTCTTACTTTTTTATGTATTATCTTCTCAATATTAATATAGGGAAGGGGACTCATCAACCCTAGTATATATCTAAAAATAATTATAGTGAACTAGATGTCTATTGTATAGTTATAGGAATGGGTAGGTTAAACATTTAAGAATATTAATTAACCTGAGGCATATCAAATATTAGATAGTAGACTATGTTATGGATAACATCAACTTAGTCTTATAAGAATGTATTAGAATTATTGGACTGTATGTTGGTTAGTGACCCATCAGTAAACATGATTCCAAATATTAAATAATACTTAGAAATATGTATGCTAATATATTAATGCTAAGATACCAACGTGATTGGCGATCTATTAACTTAGAACTAGGTAATATTTTATGTATAGAAAATACCCAGCAACCTATTAGGAGGATTTCACAGCAGTCTATGTAACCAACAATGTTTATTATTTAACAAATGTTAATCTAGACCACATGGCCTATGTAAATACAATATGCAATGATACATGTAGCTTATTTTAAGAATAATTACATATATTAAATAAAAACTAGGTGAAATGAACATGAAAGGAAGATAATAATGATAGGCGATGATCCTCGAGTCAGATCATCATCATAGTAAATCTAAATCTAAGTAGTGGAGTAAATCTAATCAGTGAAATGTAGAAAGGAACTGGTATTAACACTATTTGATTTCATGTCATGATAGTTCCTCATATTTATAATATTAGTTTATAACTACCTATTATGGATTGAATAAATTATACCGATTCATAACTCAGTCAAGTAATTGTAGTATAATAATCATCAAAGATATGTAGTTAGATAACATGAATAGAAGCCTATGCTTTCATTACATTATTTATACTTGCTAAGGCACCTCAAATCATAGCATAATTTTATGGCTCTACCATTGAATTATTTAGATAATTATTTTCCTTGGGAGTTTTATATGTTTGTTTAAGCTTATCAAAGAAAGCATGAGGGATATAATGCATAATGGGGTTGAATACCTATAATAGGCTATGCATTTATGAAATTAATTGGAAGTATGTTTTATGAGATTGAGGAAACTCCTTTGATATATGTGTGTGTGTGTGTGTGTGTGTGTGTGTGTGTGTGTGTGCGCACGCGCACCTTGGGATATTGCCAATATGAATGAATCATACAAGAGTATTTATATATAAATATATATTGAGTTTATGCAAAAAGGGGATCGATGGAATAGATCTTGTAGAAAAACTTAAGAGTATATGCATATGTTTAGTAGTCATAATTAAATGTAGATTTAGCAGGAAAAATAATAATCTCAAATTGATCAATATGATTTGTTTAAAAAATAAAATTGATAGCTGATCTATTTTGTTGAATGTTGTTAAAACTTTTTATGAAAATTTAAATAACTAGTTATCGTTCGTGAACATGTGTACAGTATATACTAAAGGTAGATTAAATTGTATAGATGTATATGCCTATATAAGTATTGGTAGATGGTGGGATATGTCTATAGTTATATCAACTGTTAAAAATTGAGACATGAACTCCAGAGGATTAAGACTCTAGCTATACATTTATATAGGCTCTTAAAACATGTTGAAACGTATAAAAGAGGCATTTTAACATCCTGATTTCACCTTAAGTTTAATAACCTTTGAATCCATGAATTTTGTGGTTATCATTTGATTATTATTTCTTTGATTTGAGTTTTATGATGTATACTAGTTATGGGATACTGATATGTTATTTTGTTTGCATAATGGATTAATTATGTGACAGTTATACTTTCTTATTTCTATATATAATGAAGATACATATTTTTGTTATACATCATAGTTATATATATATATATATATAATGGTTCATCTATCATCCATCATTCATCTCATCTATGCCATCCTTTCTGATGATACTCTCTTTTTATCATGCTTTGAGGGAAAGATCAATCTTACATTCATCTCGTGATAAGTAGGTAGTTAATATATATATATATATATATATATATATATATATTAACTACCTACTTATCACGAGATGAATGTAAGATTGATCTTTCCCTCAAAGCATGATAAAAAGAGAGTATCATCAGAAAGGATGGCATAGATGAGATGAATGATGGATGATAGATGAACCATTAGTAACCCAACACATATCATGACAAAATAACTTGTTAAACTCTCTGTTTAATTTAGATAGTTTATTTTGAGCATTCAAATATTCTACTATGACCATGTTTTGATTAATGTTTATGATGATCTGATGTATGATTTTATGTATAAAATTAGTGCATAGATTTACACATACAATGTAGTTATATGATCATATAGTCGCATTGTTATTACATCCTAAGAAATTAACCTTAGTTAAAGGATTTAAATATAAATGTCATTATTATTATGCTATAATGAAATTATTAATTTGGCTTAATTAATATTTTAAAGACATAATTACCTATTAAAGTTATATTGAGGAAATTTAATTGTAAAGATGATGCTAACTTGGAATGTTAAATATTTTACATGGAATTCATTAGAATTTGAAGGCAATTAGTTATTTTATTATGACTCAAGTAGACTTAAACTATTTATTAACCTGACTCTGATACCACATATTATAGCCCTTCAAGTTATACTTAAAATAATGCAATAAATTTTTTAACTAATTACTTAACATTCATTCACTCCAACCATATTTATAGTAAATAACTTAGCCAATCATGTAATCAACAACTTAGAATAATAAAAATTATAAAATTTAATATTGATTGCAATATAATATATTACTATTGAAAATAAAGTAACTACATTAGGACTCAGCCAGAACTGGTTCACTAATACAATAACTATTGTTCAAATATATACAAATAAAATACAATTACACTTTCATTAGGCATTCAAATTTTACTAAATAGCTATCAAGCTCTGCAATGTATCATAAACAAGTAAGTACCCAAGTATTGTATGATTTCTAAAAATAAACATGCAATGTATCATAACTTTTTTTTCTATTGCAAGATATTGCACTAACATGTAAATCATAAATATCAAAAGATAATGTCTCACTATATTATCTAGCCCTAATATTCACATAATTTTCATCCTACTAACAATCATATCACATCACATGTTAAACATATGATTAAACAAAGTGTTCATTTATTTCATCAATGTATGAATGAATCTTATATTATTATCTAATCCAAACTGAAAATAATGCTTATAGTTATACCACTTAAATATAATACATATTTAACTATAGATTCTAACTACCACAATAAGTTTCAATTAGACTACACCCTATGATAACCCATATTACCATAGTCTATTACTAGTTTTCATAATCAATCAAATAAATTAATGTTAAATACATGCAACATAAGCTATTCAAGCAACATAAATTACAATTTTTACTAAATATAATATCCTATCCTAACATTTATTACACTCAAAGTTATATGTACGTAAACATGATATCCTACTAACTATTATTAAACATACTATTCAAAGTAACAATCAACACACATACATTTACATATGTATAGGTCTAACCATAACAAATATAATATGTACCATTTGAATATAACATACTTTTATACTGTGTAACTCTATGACATCCCATAATATCATGAATCATTTGTGCATGAGCACCCTACTCAAACACGAACTAATAAATCATATTATAGATTGAGTAACAATTCATACATATTTGTAGATGATTATTTTATTATCATTCACAATTCTTCTCTCTGCTAAATAAAAAGGTATGAAAATACTAATGAACTATTAAGTCTTAGAGTTTGAGCCACAAATTTGATACCACATGTTACAACGGTTCAAGTTGTACTTAAAATAATGTAGTAATTTTTTTTAAACTAATTACTTAACATTCATTCACTCAAACCATAATTATAATAAATAACTTAGCCAATCATATAATCAACAACTTATAATAATAACAATTCTAAAATCTAATACATAATGCAATATAATATATTATAATTATAAGGAAAGTAATTACATTAGAACTCAACCATGATTGGTCCACTAATACAATAACTATTGTTCAAGTATATATAAATAAAATACAATTATACTTCCATTAGATATTTAATCTTAATATAATAAATAGATATCAAGACCTCTAGAGTTCGTGTCAAACCAACTCGTATATCTTTGATCTCAAGTGTAGTCTACAAGTAAATAGTACTACTATGGAGAGGGAGAACATCATCTGAATATTTTTTTACACCAATCACATACCAACGATCCTCTACACTAATCCCATCAAGGAATGACCCTCCATTCACAGATGAGTAGATAGTGATGGGATAGAAAACTAGAGAATGAACAAGTACCCAAGTGTTGTATGATTTATAAAACTAAACATGTAGTGTATCATAGAAAATCATTCTATTATAAGATATCACACTAACATGTAAATCATACATATCAAAAAATAATGTCTCACTATATTATCTAACACCATAATTCACATAATTTTCATCCTACTAACAATCATGTCATATCACATCTTAAATATAAGAGTAAACAAAGTGTACATTTATTCAAATTAACATATGAATGAATATTATATTATTATCTAATCCAAGCTAAAAATAATTCTTATAGTTTATATTACTTATGTAAAATACACATTTAAGTGTAAATTTCAATTACCACAAGTGTCAATCAGGCTACACCTTATGATAACTCATATTGCCATAGTCTAATACTAGTTTCTATATTCAGTCAAATAAAGTAGTCTTAAATACATAGAACATAAGCTATTCAAGTAATAACATAATTTATAGTTTCTACTAAACACAATATCTTATCCTAGCATTTATTACACTCTCAAAGTTATATGTACGTAACTATAATGTCTTACTAATTGTTATTAAACATATCGTTCAAAGTAACAATCAACACACATATATTTACATAGGTGTGGGTATAACTATAACAAATATAATATGTACCATTTGGATATAACTTACTTTTATAATGTGTAACTCTATGACATCTCATAATATCACAACTCATTTATGCATGAGTACCCTATTCAAACATGAACTAACAAATTATATTGTAAATTGAGCAATAATTTATACATATCTATAGATGATTATTTTATTATCATTCATAATTTTGGCCTCATATTCGATATAGACTTATAAATTAAATTATTAAATAAAAAATCATCCAAATCATATTAGAATTCAAGATCACAATTTTTATTGCATACAGGAAGGTATAAGTTCATAATAGGCCATCAAACACGCAGCCATAGTTTTGATCTATGCTCTACAAGACATCTATTGACATGGTAACATTCTGTTTAAACCAACTACAATTTTATAGTTCTATTTATAATCAAGTTTATATTTAAATTCTCTAATATGTAAATAAATGTGCCCAATAATAATCTGCCTTTAAACAATAAACTTAAGTATTTAATTTGTAATTCAGTTTTTAAGTTTTTCATAAACACACATAATCATATTTCAAAGCGGAGTTTTACACAAATAATCTTAAAGTATTTCTATACATACTTCTTGTGATAAATACTTTATGCATGCGTATACATCTGGTTTATCAAAAGATCAACTTTTAGACATACTTTAAAAAAGTAAACTTATTACTCAAATATAATTGATAGCACTTGATTTATATATGTTCATCTAATCTATGAAATCATCATAAAACCAAAATCTCTTATTACGTTAGGATCTCAATTCCATCTTATGATAATACAAAAAACCTAGGGCTTTGTTTTACATTTTTGAACAACTATTTCAAGATTATTATTAGTCAAATCATGCTAGACCAATAAGAATTATATTCAGATCCTTTTTAATCTTGTCACTACTTTTAGATCTTTTCAACAAGCCTCTCTCACTGTACAATCATCAACTGGTCAGTATATCCCTTTTATCTCAATTGATAATGACTAAAACTTTAGCTTTGTTTTCAAATTTAGATTATTGATGTTGTAAATCTTAAATATTTGACTGTGTAATATAAAATAGGAATATGCATTTAAGTCATCTCTTATGTTGAGATAAGGGTAAGGAACATAACCAAAACATATAAATATGTTTTTTTGAGCATGAGTAATCACATTCTGATTATGTTTACAACTGCTACTACCACCTTTTCTTGAACATTTGTTCTTGACATGCATTACGATGATTACCATATTGGGATCCTCGGTACTATGGGGTGGATAGATTGTAATGCTATATTTTACATTCTATTTTTTAACATTATAAGGTGCATAAGGCATGACAATATCGAAGTGGTACCAACATTCATCTTTCATCACCTTCCATTTCTTAAAATTCTTAATCTACCCTCCATGGTAATCTATCTATCCCTCTCTTAGTAACGGAATCAATTTTAAAGAAATCTCAATGCCCAAATTCTTATTATCATTATGTAAAGAGATGAGATGCCAACCCTTTAATAACTGCTCAAGTTAATGCTAGTGTCAAAAGTTCATACATGCCGTACATTTTGAAACAACTATGTATACATCATGAGTAGTTTTATTATGGATAATACTAAAGTTATACTCACAACATTCAATTTCAAGTTTACCGATTGAATTTCATGCTGAATGTATAAATTAATTCACTACAGGTTTTGAAGTATTACTATTCACTTAAGGATCCCATGATAATCATGCTCATTTCTATAAACACAACTCAAGCTTACATTGCAACTTGGGTCAAACCATGAATACAAAAGTTTGAGAAACAATAAAGTTCCACCGAACCTTTGATCTTGTAATATAGAGGAAACATATTTTCCTTCGTACATCTACTATTTCTTCTAAATAAAAACACATGAAGCATTCAACTAAATTGTTGTAGTTTTTTTAAAAATTATTTTATATAAATAAAAACTGTGTTTTTTATTAAACCAACTCGCTACATATCATCTATCATAATAGATTGCTAGGATTTTATACATAATTTTTTTATGTAAAAGGATAATTTACTATGGATCCATTAATTTTGATCAAGGTTTTAAGATTCCCTCCCAAGCGCTATAACATCCTTAAAAAATTAGATATTACATAATTCGTTTACTCAATCAAATAAAACACTCATTCCATAATAAATAAATAGTCATATTTACTTCAATAAGTCACTAATTATTTAAAAAGGATGTGGCCAATATGTATATAAAATGGCATTATCAATATATATGCTATCAATACATATCTAAAAACAATGACGTTGTTAACACATTTTTTGTTATCTAAAGATAAGATGCAATCAAAATACATGTTCTTACTATTCACTAAGTTTGCAGACAAAATTTCAGGTTCAAATGGTCTCTATCTTAAGCTCTAGAATTCTTAAATTATTTTGCACAGAGTTTTATTTGGGCTAGGCATAATATCTTAAACCTAAAGTAGCTCTATGTTCAATATAACAACCAATGCTTTATTCTCTTAGATAATTTATACAATTAATTTCATTGGATTTCTATATTGAATTGAAATTCTAATAACATCATTACTATGTATAAATCATTGTATCATATTATACACATAAATATAAAAATAAAACTGACCTTTTTAAGAATTTACTTGAAAGATGCAATTCCCTCTCTTCCTGTTTCTTCCAATTCTCTCAAATTTGCCTCCTCTTCTCCTCGTATCTTTTCTTCTATATTCTATATCCTCTATCTTATAATCTCTCTTCTATAAGAAAAGACGTAGTCTTTTAAAAGATTACATTTTCATGCAATTTTGCCTCTCTACATTTAAAAAAAAATCAATTAACTTAATTAGATCTTTATTTAATTTCTTTAAGTCATGCATTAATCACTATTTTGTTATCTTAGTTTAACAATTAATTATATTTACTTAAATTTGAGATTTATTTATCTCAAAAATCTTGCATGCTAACATTCTTTGTTTAAAACTAAGTTAATAAATAGCTTAAGTCCACTTGATTCATAATAAAAGGACTAATTACCTTCAAATCCCAATGAATTTCATGCAAAAGATTTAACATTTCAAGTTAGCATTATCTTGACAATTAAATTTTCTCAATTTAATTTTAATAGGTAATTATCTCTTTAAAATATTAATAATGAAAAATTATTAATTCCATTATAACACAAGATTAATGGCATTTGTATTTAAATCTTTTAACTAAAGTTAATTTCTTAAGATGTAATAACAATGCAACTATATGATTATATAACTACATTGTATGCGTAAATCTATGCACTATATTTATACATAAAATCACATATCATATCATCATAAGTATTAATCATAATAGAATATATGAGTACTCAAAACAAACTATCTAAATCAAATAGAGATTTAAATAAGTTATTTTGTTGTGATGTGTGTGTTGGATTACTAGCAGTTCCTCAGTCATTCACCAATTATCCCATCTATGTTATCTTCTTTGATGATGATCTTCCTCCGTCATGCTCTGAGTAAAGGATCAATCTTGCATTCACCTCACAATAAGTAGGTAGTTAGTCTATGTCATCATATGTAAATCAAAATATGATACATAACTAATAAATATACCTTCATTATGTAGAGAAATAAAAAAATACAACTGTCACATAATTAATACATTATACCAAAAAAAAAATATATATATATATATCATTGTCCCATAATCAGTATACATCATAAATATAAAATCAAATCAATAATAATAAAAAGATAACTATAAAATCTATGGATTCAAAGGTTATAAAACTTATGATAAAATCAAGATGTAAGATCTTTCCCTCTAAAAATGATCATTATTCTGATGACACTTATTCAAACAATAGTTTTGAATAATAAACAAAGTTAATATAATTAAAAACATAGTATCAAATATTAAATCATACAAATAAATATAAAATTTTATCGGAAGAACTCATCTTAGTTATCTAATTAGCATTATTTTTAGAGTATTGATATGTGACATTTCTTATTATGCAAATAAGTTTAACGAATGTCACTTATATTGATTGGTTCTATCACGACCACCCTAGGGTCTAAAACCATAAGCAAGCCTATAATATCTTGAATTTTTTTTACTAACTTATCAAAATCATATGAGATCTACATAAAATTCCAAACAAATGCCTAGGAAGAGTTACACAAAACCTTCCAACCCCTATGCACATCTCTTTAATCTAGAGAGTGTATTTCTCATTCTAGAGAAAAATATTTAGGTAATCTGGTAAGAATGATGTATATAGGTTAATATTATTATTATTCCACGTAGTTTCGAATAGGTATAACATATAAATACTACCACTAATCAATGGAGCTCCTGACAAGTATGATGATGAATAAGAATTGGAAATACTATATTTTCAATATATACAAAATCATGGAATACCTGTCTACATTATACATGTATATGGCTATATGATTAAATTTAATAAATTTGTCTATCAAATCCTATATTCAACAAATCTATTTATCAAATCTAAAATCAATAACAACCGAGTCAATATGAGGTTAAATAAGATAAACTCCTATCGCTTAGAACTCACGCTCCTAAATCACCACTCTTTTCTCAAGTCTCCACGACTTAATGATTTTCATAATGTGCATAAAATTTCATGAGACACAAATCTATACTAACAAATCATGAAAAGTAATATTATATGATAAATGATTCTATATGTACCAACATACATATAAAATAAATCATACAATCATTTTGTAATTGTATTAAGTTGCCACTAGTGAAACATAACTAGTATCATATTTCACAGCTTAATCTATAGTATTTTATTCATAGTTAAGAATAAATAATGCATAATATTAACATAATAAATAAAGGTCAAGGATCATATTATCCTTACATCTTTATAAAAGAATAAGTGAACAATGTCTCCCTGCTTGATCAACTATTACTTAACAAGTTAAAGGTTTATCTCAACCTTTTTAGACTATCAAGATGTTCTATACATCTTATACCTTACTTGCTCTCGAATAAAAGGTACATATAAAAAACTTCAAAACAACATGCTTCTAAAAGAGAATAATATAAGTCTAAACAAAGATATTTAATAACATAATAGTTATAATCAAATAAAATTAATATAAATTTAAGGTTCATCATTTCTCATGGTCAAGTTACAAGTTAGATGAAATAATGATTATAAAAAGTCACAAGTGGAAAGTAGAGAGCTAACATCTCAAGAAAAAATCTCCTCCTTATCCTCACATGGTAAAAGGAAACACCACAACCCACATTGCCAATCACTACCTACTTCCACAACTAGAAATAAATATTAACCATAAAGATGCAT